>VXBP01002286.1:199899-274856 GCA_013400115.1 Rhinopomastus cyanomelas | reverse complement strand
AGTGCATTGGTGACAATTTCCTGATGCAGATGGTGGAGGAGCCCACTAGGAGAGGGACACTGCTGGATCTTGTACTCACCAACGAGGTGGGTCTGGTTGAAGCAGTAAAGGTTGAGGGTTGCCTTGGTTGCAGTGACCATGAGATGGTAGAGTTCAGGGTCTCATGTGGTAAGAACAGAATAGCAATTGCAAGGGGAAATCCCATGGGACAAGGTACTGGCAGGTAAGGGAGCTCAGGATAGCTGGTTAACATTCAAACACCGCTTTCTTGCAGCACAAGAAATGAGTATCCCAACAAGGAATAAGTCAAGGAAGGGAGCCAAAACACCTGCATGGTTAACCAAGGAACTGCTGGGCAAACTGAAGAAGAAGAAGAAAGCTTATAGGTCATGGAAGGAGGGGATGGCCACTCGGGGTGATTATAAGGCTCTGGTGAGACAATGTAGGGAAGCAACTAGAAAAGCCAAGGCCTTCTTGGAATTAAACCTCGCATAAGTGGTCAAGGGCAACAAAAAGGGCTTCTTCAAATACATTGCAGGTAAAACTAACACTAGAGGCAATGTAGGCCCCCTGCTGAATGATGTGGGTGCCCTAGAGACAGAGGATGTAGAGAAGGCAGAGATAGTCAACACTTTCTTTGATTCTGTCTATACTTCTGGGGGCAGCCTTGATATTGAGCCCTAGACTGCTGTGACTCCAGAGGAAGTTAAGGCAAGAGAGGAGTCTGCCTTGGTTGATGAGGACTGGGTTAGGGATAAATTGAGGGAAACTGGATGTACACAAATCCATGGGCCCAGACGGGATGCACCCGCGTGTACTAAAGGAGATGGCAGAAGTCATTGTTAGGCCACTCTCCATCATCTTTGCTAGGTCCTGGGGAACAAGAGAGGTGCCTAGGGACTGGAGGGTAGCAGATGTTACCCCAATAAATAAATAAATAAGTACATAAAATACTGTTTGTGTATTTTGTAAATATAAACCTCCTGTATCTATTTGTAATGTTTATCACAGTGCAAATGCAGCATATTCTGTTTGTCTCTAGTATTTCTCAGCAAATTGTTTCCAATCTGGTTCCATTATTTGGAAGTACTGAACATTTGTTAAGTGGTCCAGGCTAATTATTTGTGCACAGTTCATTTTAGTATTCACCATTTGTGGCTGAGCAATTAGATGCTCACCCATTGGGAGAATCTAATTTAATATGTTTTCAAAATTGCCTTGCTGAGTCAGATGTAATCTAGTATAACCATTTTAATTGGAAAATAATGGAGAATAAGTTATGGCTGGTGCTTAATGCCACCTCATAATTACTGAATGAAATGTAGGAATACTTAAATGTCATTCTAATTTAATAGCAATCACTGAAATAACTTTAAATGTCCAATAATATGGTATTTGAAGACCAGTAAGCAAAATAATGTATTCAGAAATGATATGTATCTGCAGCATTCTTGAGCAGATTATAATATTAATCTGTATTAATAAATTAATTTCATTCCCAGCCCTTTCAAATCCTTTACATCATTTCCTATCTGTGACTGAAAAACGCCAACTTTAGTATAAGTCTAAATATTTTTATTAAGAGTGGAATGAGAAAACCTTTGTAACTGCTGAATGCAGAAGCTTTATGTTATACTAAAAGCCTTTAGAAAGCAATTAAAATGACAATTTTCAACTTAAGTAGGTTTATTAATGCTATCAGTCTCCTCTAGGCCATCCTTGTGTGAAAACAATTTTTTTTAATTCAAAGACACTACCCAGATACAAACATTATATGTAAAAAAAAAATCTAAATGTGAGGCAGCATTGCAATTCATGAAACGTTAGTATCAAAGAACAAAGTAGTGCTTTCTTAGGGAAAAATATGATCTATTTCATAAGGCACAATGGTAAGATTTTTAAAATTGCTAGTAAGTGGGCTAAAGGAAGGCTGGAGAATGGGTTTGATCTCCACTGATGCTAAAGGCAATAAACTGTTTGCCATTAATTATGAATGGTGAATGTTATGATGGTGTTTTATAACACATCATCATAAGAAACTTTTTCATGCGATTTCAGAATCTGTCATATATCCAAGTTAAAGAGCCATAAAATGGTGTGTAAAGAATGCTAGCTGACCTTTTATTATAAAGCTTATTCAGAAGTTTAAGCAATACTTCTACATTGTGTTAATAAAGCAGATTTTTTTCTTTCTAATCTTAAATGTGATCAAGAATTAATATATCTATAGCACTGCCTAGCTGGTGTAAGGGCTAACTAATGAGTGATAGCTTTTAGTTCTTATTAAATTACTTTGACACTGCTTCATTGACATGTCACCCAAGTTTACAAATGAAAAAAATGTTGTAAAATAAAATAAGATTATCTGGATTGATAGATCCAGAAAGATTGACAGACTGTTTTTTCTTAGTTTGATTGCATGACTAAACATTTAGGCACTGTTACGCATGTATTTGCTGTCAGAAATCTTTAACATAACCTCAGGTCTAAACAGTTTTCCAAAAGTCTGAAATAGTCAGGTTTGGCTTTGTTTCATTTTGTGTTTGGGGTTGGGGATTGTTTCCAAGAGTTGATGTGGTATTTATGTGGTGGGATGACTTGAAATGAAGAACAACTCTTGGTATTATCTAGCTGGCAGATTTGATACTGACTTGCAGTCAGAAGTTTTTTACAATTTTAAAATATAACATAAAGTAGCACCAGTGTTGCCAGCTGAGTGTCATGCCAAAAGAAAAAAAATTGCATAAAATATTAATTATATATGATAAATGACAACAATGATTGTTCTCCCACAAATTACACCTTTTTATTTTCCAGTCTAAAACCTATATGTGCAGTTGGCAAGGGGATACTCTTTGTTTCACAATTGACTTTGCTCTGGGATTTACCTGTTTTGACAATAAAACAAAGGTAAGAGAAAAGAAAACATTACTTGTTATTACTTTACTCTTATTGAAGTAACAGTAATTTTTTTATGTTGACACAGAGTATTTCTTCCCCAAGCATACTGTACCTTTTTATTTATGTGGCACTACTGAAATGTAGGCAGTTTGTGCCTTGAAAGGATCAATTATAGTTGTGCCTTAGCATGTAAAGATAGATTTTGGAGAAACGTATAAAAAAGTACTTTCTTTTTTAAGTAATAAAATGAAAGGAAGGTTATATTTAGCAAGGAACTTTTTTTCTTATAGTGAAAGAACTTGAAGATTTTTACAATATTATCACTCATGAAGAAAACAAATTGTCACCTGATTCTATTTTCTTTGAAGCTGTAGATATAAAATAGGATTAATTATTTTTCCAATGTAAGAAATTTAGGCCACATCTAAAATAAACAGAACAAGGACAAGTGCATTTCAAAGTCATAATCTATAAGATTAATTTCACTTATCTTGCAAAACAGTGGCTATATGTGAACTACATACAGGGTGTGGCTTCTGATGCATTCCAGTTTTCAAGCCCTGTCTACTACTCTGTTTATGGTTTAGTGATACTTCAAATTATTCTAAATGGAATTATACACAGGTTCACTAGTAGAAGCAAACAAAAATACAAAAAATGTCGCTGCCGTAACAGAGCTGTACAGTTGCAGGTCTGTCCTCTAAAATATGGTCTTCAACTCCAAACTGAAAGTATTTAAAAAAAATATATATTCAAGAAATTCAGTTAGTCATTCAGAGTTAAAAGGAAGCTACTTCATTTTGAGATACTGACAGAGGAGCTTATTTTTGTGTATTGGTATTTTGGAGGTTTGGGGTCAAAATGCAAAAGTTCTTGAAAAGTATGACAGAAATAATGACAAAGATCATTTTTCTTTGAAAATTTAGACTCATTGCATCAAATGTACTATCCTCTTTCAGGAAATATTGTTGCGTACCTTTCTACGCCTCAGCTACATTCTGAAACTGCTTTTTGCACAGTTGTACACATCCTGGATATAGCCTCAAACTAACTGTAGAAAGTAATCACATTAGTTTAATCTACAGAAAATGTTTCTTTTAAATTTGAAGACTGATTGGGTGTACTCCCACCTTTGAAATGATATAGTTCTTTATTGATAGGAATGTGAACTGCAGTAGTGATGATGATGAGGTTTTAGATTAACTTTTGCTGCTTACCTGAAGAGAAATACATAACATCACCAAATAAATTCATTCAGTTGTTAAACTGTAAAAATTCTCTGAGAGCTCAAATACACTTGCTGCTCATATGCATGAGAGATGACAATGTTCTCTGCATGCTTAAATCTGACTGAGGCAGTAATGGGTGGGGTTTACACAGTACATCTTATTTCCTTTAATTTTCAGCTAGAGGTGACCATGTTGCCCCATATTCATAGGTCTTTCAAAACATTTCCTACCAACACTGAACAGATTGTTGAGGTAGTCAAGCAACAGTTCATTAGGGATACAGAAATTTTGTTGAAAAATTAGTTTATTCAGGGTGATAAATATAAAATTACAGTCACCTATTGATGCTCTTACCCCACAGCAGGTGCTCATACAGGTTTATTAAAATAAAGGTCAGTCCCCTGTCTGCTCTGTGACCCTCAGCCAAATTTTGGGCAACCCACTGATCTACTCATTAAACATTGTTCCTTTTTTACAGTCTAGAAAACAATATAAAAAGATCTCATTAACAATTACAAAATAATAAAGGCAATAACTTTTGCATAGGAGTATCATGGGGCTACCCTGGCTGCCCAACAAAGACGCTTTATCACTTCCCTTCTCAGACAGAGAGGAAAGGGAATATATAATGAAAGGCTTATGAGTTAAGAATAGAAACATCACTCACCAAGTACTGTCATGGGCCAAACAAACTTGACTTGGGGAAAAAAATTTAATTATTAGCAATCAGTCAGAGTAGGATTAGAAATACAAGCAAAATCTTAGCCCCATCCTTACCTTCTTCCTAGGCTCAACTTTACTCCCAGTTTCTCTACCTCCTCCCAAACAGCAGCATATAAGGATGGGAAATGAGGGTTCTAGTTAGTTCATTACACACTCTGTCACTTCTTCTTTCTCTTCTTGCACTGCTCTCATTTGAGGTCTGCCACAGGAGTCGGTCCTCTGTGAACTCCACCAATACGAGTCTTTCCCATGGGCTAAAGTTCCTCATGAACTGTTCCAATGTGAGTTCCCTCCATGGGTTGTAGTCCTTCTGGAAAAGACTGCTCCAACATGGATCCCCTGCAGGATTGCGAGTCCAGACAGTAAACTATCTCAAGTGTGGGCTTCTCTCCCCATAGATTCCCCCCGAGTCCTGCCAAGAACCTGCTCCAGTCTGATTTTCCCACAAGGTCACAGCCTCCTTTGGGCATCTACCTGCTCTAGCATGGGATCTTCATGGGCTGCATTAGGATATATGCTCCACTGTTAATCCCTATGACCCAACAGAGCACAGGGTAAAGGGACAGTCTGTGTCACCACAGACTGCAGGGAAATCTCTGCTCTGGTGCCTGTAGCACCTATTTTCCCTCATTCTTCACTGTTCTTGGTGTCTGTGGAGTTGCTTCTCTCACATATTCTCAGTCCTGTCTCTGGCTGTTGGTCTGCTCCATTTTGTGTGGGGTTTTTTTCCCTTCTGAAATATATCACAGAGATGCTACTACTAGTGTTGCTTATAGGCTCAGATTTGGCTAGCAGTGGGTCCACCTTGGAGCCAGCTAACATTGTTGCTACTGAACACAGAGGCGGCTTTCAGCAGCTTCTAACAGAGGCTACCTCTGTAGTTCCACCACTACCAAAACCTTGCCATACAAACCCAACACAAGGATTATAAGTTTGTTTTAGAAAACTTTTCTAGAACAGTTTTAGGAAATTTTTACTTTGTTTCATACATGTTCTGTTCCAGGTCATCATAGCTTTCAGTCATTCAGCTTTTAACTTTTTAAGCCCATCACAGAGATATTCTTGTGGTTTGCTGCTGCTTTATATCTGGTCATAGATTCTTGTTATCTTATTGACTTGGTTTATTGTCCCCATCCTGTCCCTCCAACCATTCATCCAAAATAAAGGAATCCCAAAGTGTGTATTTTCTTCTGCCTTTGAGAGCCATTTACATGTCTTCTTTTGGATTGAGTGTCAGCTGTTGAGATATAATGACTCCAGCAATGCCTATGGTTGCTAAATTGTTCCTAATCTCCATCCTAGCAGTTCTGTAATGAACATCCATCGATTCTTTTTAGATCCAAACATACTTAAGTTTACCGGTGGTCTAAGTAGACCCTCTCAAACCAGTTAAAAGCCTGTTTGTGAATGTATAGTTTAAGCTGTAGCAATTGGATTTTCCTTTGTCTATGATGTTTATTTAAAAAGTCAATGACATTTATGTCTGCAAGGAACCAGAAGGTGGATTCAGGCTTTCTGTGCTTTCTGTATACACTTATCTATTTGTAAAGCATTCCCTTTCAAAATATAACTAGGGTTTTGAAGCCCACTTGTAGCACTGGTTTACATGACAAATGTATTTTGAAAAATGTATATTGAAAAATGGAACACAGCAAACTTTGTTCTGTATGTGGTTTGAAACAGCCTTCAAAGTATTTAAATTGTGTTTCCTCAGCAATGTCCAGAGACTGAGTCACATTTCAGCATGTGCATAGGATTTTCTTAAAGATTAAGGAAACATTAGGAAGAAGTCTGAGTGCAACCTGTTACCTTATGCTTTTTTTGAAACTACACATTTCAGCTATTGAAATCAATACAGAAAATCACTTTGGTTTCAAAAATAGTTCCCTAATATTTGGTTGTAAAAGGTATTTCCATAACAATTAAAATACACCTGTCAATCTAGAATTTGCCAGCAGCAGGAAGATGCCATGCATAAACCTGTAGGAGACCAGGAAACCTACAATTCTGTTATATTTTAAAAATAGCTATATAAAGTAAAACATGTTTTTGTGGTTTGTGAGACTACATTCAAAAATATTTTTTTGTATTTCTATAGTTTATTTTATTTGAGGATTTCAAACCACTTCACAAACATCAGTAAATTCAGCTTTACAACATCTGTGTAAGATGTTATTGTCTGTGTTACACAGGTGAGCCACTGTAATGTGTATGAAAGATCAAGATATAGCATGGAATTGTGTTCATAGTGAAACTGATACAGCTGTCCTCATGGCTTTTTCTAGAATTAAGCTTTTGCAAAGGATTTTGATATTATGCAGACAATGTAACATCAAAATAGTAGAATTTTCTAAATATTCAAAATTTCTATTAATATTGAATATTCAAAATTTCTATTAATATTGAATATTTTGCTATCACATGTGTTGTAGAGATGTGAATTTTATTTTCTCTGCAACCAGCCTGTTTCATGAACAGTGCTCACTGCTGTAATTCTTTATATTGATGTATACACATTAATCATCAACTTATAGTAGTTAAGAGCGTGTAACAGAGTCCTTATTAAAATTTATTTCTTTTGAGAATGTGCTCTGGAGGTTTAAATTCTCTCAGCTCAAAGGCTCTTCAGATGATGGTAAAACAAGAGTGAAGCTGCATTTTCAGAATCTAGACACCAAACAAATTGAGACAAAGGTAAGCAACATCCCTTTCTCAATTCAGTAAAACACTAAATTTATTATCAAGGCACCAGAAATTCCATTTACCACTGCATCTGCATATGGTGAACTCCACATTACCATCTATCTTTTTTTTCTGTCTTATTGAAACTTCACAATAAAGAGAAGTGAGGTAGTATCTATACATTGATTACATTGTTTATACAAATATTTTTACTACGTTTGTGCTACAGCATTTTACTGTTTCATAAAGATCATTTCTGCAAAGTTTTGTCAATGAGGTATAACAAGGGTAAGTGTAGAGTCTTGCATCTGGGCAAGAACAACCCCAGGTACCAGTATAAGCTGGGGACTGACCTGTTGGAGAGTAGTGTAGAAGAAAGGGACCTGGAGGTCCTGGTGGACAGCAGGATGACCATGAGCCAAAAGTGTGCTCTTGTGGCCAAGAGGGCCAACAGCATCCTGGGGTGGATCAGAAGGGGGGTGGTTAGCAGATCAAGAAAGGTTCTTCTCCCCCTCTACTCTGCACTGGTGAGACCGCATCTGGAGTATTGTGTCCAGTTCTGGGCTCCTCAGTTCAAGAGAGTTGTGGAGCTGTGTAGGGCAACGAAGATGATGAAGGAGGTGGAGCACCTCCCTTATGAGGAGAGGCTGAGGGAGCTGGATCTCTTTAGCTTGGAGTAGAGCAGACTGAGGTGTGACCTCATTAATGTCTACAAATATTTGAGGGTTGGGTGTCAGGAGGATGGAGCTGGGCTATTCTCAGTGTCATCTAGTGATAGGATGAGGGGCAATGGTTGTAAGCTGGAACATAGAAGGTTCTATATCAACCTGAGAAGGAACTTCTTCACGGTGAGGGTGACAGAGCACTGGAACAGGTTGCCCAGGGTGGTTATGGAGTCTCCTTTACTGGAGACGTTCAAGGCCTGCCTGGATGTGTTCCTGTGTGACTTGGTCTAGGTGATCCTGCTGTGTCAGAGGGATTGGACTGGATGATTTTTCGAGGTCCCTTCCAATCCATAATGATTCTATGATTCTATGACAAGATACAGCTACTTGCAGGATAGTCAGCATAACTTTTATGGTAGAAACATAACAGGCTTATTACATAAACACCAAAATTATTAAATAATAGTTATAGATACAACAATAAATTTATAGGAAATTATCAAGTTGGATTTTTTTGGAAGATATTAAAATAATATTGCTTCATTTCAATTTTATGCCAGACTGACTACTTTGAGAGGAAGGAAAGCATATGAGATATCTGGACATTACTAAGGCTTAAACATTATCCCACATGATGATTTTATAAATATATTTTTTTAAATGCACCTAAGGTAAATTACCATAAAAATTTAAGAATTATTAAAAAACAAATTCTAAAAGATTCTATGATTTGTTTGCAAAATGAAATAATAAAACATACTCAAAATTTGCCTGATCGAGATTAATATCCCTTTAATTTCCTCACACAGAAGTCTGAAGCTGGAATGAAAATTCATGTAACATAATTTTTTCCAAGTACATTTTTCAATGCTCAAGTACAAGCAGATTTCTTAGGAACAGTACGAAATAGCCCTAGTGCAAAACTCATCTCCATGTCAAATGTTTGAGTCTCAGGACTGAATGAACTATTTTCTTCTCAAATGTAATATGCTGCAGAAAACTGGCATGGTAAACATTAGCAAACGCTTTTTACATTTTACAGATTTGTATGTAGTTCACATACCTGAGCACAGGAACCAGTATGGAGAAATTACAAGTAATGTTAATAAAAATATTCTTAGCCAACATGGCATGTACCCTGTATGTAAAATATTGCTTAAAAATAATAGATTTAGATTAATACTTCTGGGTCTTTATTGATGCGTTCATGCCCTTAACTAAATTGTAGCTACCTGGAAGAAGAAATTTTTTCCCAAACATATTTTAACCAAGGGTTTCCCTTTTCTTCTCATCTTATTTGTGTGTTTCTTCTTTACTCTGGGGAAAATGTGGAGTTACATTTTAACAGTTAATTCATCCTAGGAATGGAAAGCAAGTTTATTTATTTTTCTTCACCACATTTGTTCTACTATCTTGGTCTCAGATATATCATTGAAGCAAGAAGAAAATAAATCAGTGTCATTAGACTACTGTGATCCATATTGAAGCTAAAGGTTGCTGTTCTCACATAATTATTGTCTGTTACACATACAACTTAAGAGCTCTGCATATTTATCTGAAGGCATGCAGTGTGCTTTTTTTCATTGACATGAAGCCTCAGCTCCTCTGTAATTTCACAGTGCTATGATGATGCAATGTGTTTGTTTTTCTTTAGATTTACTCTATTCATCTGAGAGGATATTTATTTCGTAGTAGTACTGTTGAGAGATATGGCAAACTAGGCTCTAGCGTCTGGTTCTCTCTTTACAGAAACATTAAGCTCTAGCATCAAAACCCCACATATATTATCAAGCCCTTCTGTGATTTATTATCATGGGTCTTTTTTACTGAAGTCTGGTAGTTTGCTGCTGAACATCTTGAAATCTTGAACAATGTTTGCAAGATGAAGGTAGAGTTAATATTTTGGAATCTTAACTTGTGTGACAATATTAGAAATTCAACT
The DNA here is from genome assembly GCA_013400115.1 of Rhinopomastus cyanomelas. Taxonomy (NCBI): domain Eukaryota; kingdom Metazoa; phylum Chordata; class Aves; order Bucerotiformes; family Rhinopomastidae; genus Rhinopomastus; species Rhinopomastus cyanomelas. Next base: position 264,714 of record VXBP01002286.1, on the reverse strand, counting down.
TGCTTTTGAAAGTTTATTTTAACATGGATGAATTTAGTTTGCTGCTTTTAGACAAACTTCTTGAGAGCAACTCTTTGGATGCATTTCTTGTACGTTAGCAAAATTTGCATCTGTCAGTGCAACATTTAAAAGCACTTCAGATTTAGCAGTGGGCAGTGGCATTTGGAATTACTAAGTTGAAAGTGAAAAACTACCCGACTCTTCTAGAACACTGCTAAAAGACTTAAGTACAATTCATCTGACAGAGAATATGGACACAGCTTATAGACCTAGTTCTTATACTTGAAGGGTAAGAGCACATTTTAGCCTTGTGTTCTTTGCAGAAATGACAGTCACGAAACAGAGGCCAAAGGAAGTTTAGCTGAAGAAGCTTTCATGACATAGTTGATATTTTATCTTTGTGTGTTTATAACAGTCTTAACAGTCTTTACAAGCTGTGCAACACTAAGACATTTGTTTTTCTCAACCACAATATGATAACCAGACCCTGGTATACTTGCTGAGGTATACAACTGAATTTAGAATTTCCTTTCCCATTTTGACTTCCATGTGGTCTGGGGCTAAAATGTAGCTATATTTATCTGTTGGTTTGTTTTGTGTTTTTCTGCAATAGATGTTAATATTGAAGCAGTATGCTAAAGCATACAGGAGTAATAGTGGTGTTCTTGCTAACAACTAATAAAGACTGAGGCCAATATTATTAAAGAAATCATTAAATGACACACAGTGACAGTGTCTCCATTATATGTTTTTTATGTGATGAAACTCATGTCTTGTTCAATTAATGATTCAACATCTTGCAGAGGTAATCAATGAAATTAATTTGTGTGTGGTAAAGTTGCAACAGGCTTGTCAAGTTCCATATGATATGTAATAAATCCAGCTCTTGTAAGTGGGTGTACAAAACAAGAACATGTATTTTCCTCACTCAGTTGTGCACATACAGTGATTGAGGTCAGAGCAATGTTTACGTGTTTTATATTCTCAGTACCAGCAGGCTGTTTTGCAAGCTTGTCTTCCCACTGCTTTAATACAATTCTTTATGTTCTTCTCTTGCTGTCTTGTGCCTTTGTTGTGCCTAATCTACTGAATCAAGTAAAATGACTTTAATTAAATATTAGACATTCACAGATTATTCTAAATCCGTAAAAAAAATAAATGGACAATCTTAATCGAAGAATAAAACAGCAGTCACAGATAAGGCAAGCAAGCACAAGGGTGGTGTTACACAATGCATGACGGGCTATAGTGTGACTTTACATTACCTTTCACACTACCTCTGGCCTCTCAGCTTGCTTATTAAACCCTCCTTCAGAAGCTCCTAACATATGTGTCCTCCTCTTGCTTCCCAGCTATGTCTTGATACCACATCATACCCAAATATCCTTATCGAGTACTTTAAAGTATTATGATGTTTGAATGTTCTTGAAAACTGAAGTTTTCATTATCCAAATTGTGTAAAATGTACACAATGAGGTAATAGACTGAAAACTAAATTGACAGGTAGCACTGCCACTGAATGAGGTATGAATATAGTTTCTTCTGAACACTTTTAACTTTACAGACCCCTATAAAGATTGCTGCTTGCTGTCTATCTGTTCTGTATTTGCGTAAAATGTTTATAAACCTCAGTATGAATTCACTTTCTCTTTTCTTGTTTTTTCTCTCTTTCTTCTTTCAGGAACTTGAATTTCAGGACCTAACAGCAGTTTTACATTGTATTCACTCCTTTATAGCAGCAAAAGTGGCATCTCTGGATCCAGTATTCATAGACAGTCAGAGTATTGCAAGAAAATATGTCTGGAGTAACTGATATAAGATCATACGTTGTGACTATAGAAAATAAATTATTTTCTTAAAGAAAGTGGTTATTTCATGCACAATATGGCAACTCTGTGATTTTTATAAACAGTCTGTAGTTACGTTATCTGTAAAAAGCCTAAAGAGTTTTCACAATCCCTTTAAACACTTTGAATATTTAACAATCTATAAGTTAACAAATATTAAGTCAAACTGTATCAGTTTGTCATCTTCAACATTATTCTAAGTGAATACACAGTAATATTTGTGGTGTCATTTTGATTTCTGTTCTTGTGGTCATACCTTAATAAGTAGGAAGGCAGAATGACATTGTACAAATCTGTGCCCAAAATGTGGCCTCCACATCTCTTTTGAAAAGTGCTGGACACATGGACATTTCTACAACCTTCACTCTAGGAAAGACCTAATTGAAAACTGCTGCCAGATGAATTGAACTTTCACCTTGCTTCTATATGTTTGAAAAATTATAGTTCTGCCATCCAGTTCTTTTGAGGTCCAAGAGTTTAGCTCTGGAAAAACACTAAGCACTGTGTTTCAGATCAAGGAAAAAACTTAAGAACATACTTGACTTTAAGCACATTAAGTATCCCCAGGGTATGCACAAGGTAACATTAAGACTATATTTAAATATAGTGGTAGATCAGCTAAAGAGATTTACACCCTGATAAGAAGCTTAATTATACGCACTCAGTTTTTGAAAATTTGCCATAGGATTTTCTTATCTTTTAATAAAGCTCCATGAATAATTAATTTCTTCATTCACAGCTTGCCCTGATGCTATCCTTTGATGTGATGCTCTGCATGGTTGAGAACAGCTTCTTTAATAACTGGTTTGTTTGGAGAAGGATGCTTCCAGTACAGGGTAAACAAAACAAAACACAAAGTTTTTTCTGGACCATTCTTTTCCCCTACATCTTTAACCCTCACTTATACCCAAGGAAATGTAGTTTTTTTCACTGCAAAAGAAACTTTTGATATATTCCTAGTATACATTCTGAAGTCATCTTCTTATATACATCTTCCTGCTATTAAAGAACTGTGTAAAACGAATACACTTTAATCTTAGGGAATAGCAGGTTTCTGTGATAGAAATCTCAGTCTATCAAAGTCCTCCCTAAACTTCAGTAGTAGAATAAAATGTTCAGCTAAAGTAAAAGCCTAAAGCTTCTGTAGCCTAAGGAAAGGGTAGGTGCCTTTGAAAGCTCTCGGGTGAGGAGAAGTTTTACATACTATAGTGCTTAAATTTATTCAGATAATTTCTTCCTCTCAGGTCTTAAGTTCATTAACTGTTTTGGTAGACAGGCCAACTGTTTTGGCTCCAGGCTCTTACTTTAAATGAATGCTTGTCTGTTCATCTGAAGCTTAGGCACAAAGAAATTCTTAAAATAGATTATTTTATCCTGCCGTAAGGATTACTTGTTGCCAAGTGTTGTCCATAGACAAATTCATTTGTAAGTAGTGCCTCTGTTTGCAGTTCCAGGGTTGTTTATGGTTCTAATATTGTTTGTGTGGAGGCAGAGTAAAAGTGTTTGCTCCTGTTAAAACAACAACTATCAAAAGTTATAAATACATTTATTAATGCTGAATAAATATTTATAGCTATTATGGTTTTTAATATAATTCAAATTTGATATTACTTTTTTAAAAAAAATCAAAGACTTCTTAAACATGCTTTCACTCAAAATGTTTCACTTAACTTTTAGTTTTTCATTTTATTTTCAGATCTTTGTTTTTACTGAAATTTTAACAATCACAAATTATAGAATTAAAATTAGACTAGCATGCTTACAATCAATTCTCTATTATAAGCATGAACAAGTGTAAAATACAGTGTCTGGTTTTTGATAGAAATCCTTCAGATTTGATTTTCTCCAATTTTCTTACATACGAAGTTCAAAACTAAGTGGAACAGTAGAAAACTGTAACAGCTAGTACTCAACTAACCCTACAGTCAGGCCTCTAAACATTTTTAAGTATCATGTGATTAAAAACATAGCGTATCTCCCCAAATACTACAAATGAAAACGTCAAGAAATTAAGCTTAGTTTATTAAATAACCTTTCATTTCTACCAAGAGATTCTGCAATTAAAAAGGAACATCATTGATTACTTTAGTTTTCTTTGCAAGAGCAGCTAGATTTTTCATACTTTAATTAGCTTCCTTCAGATTTTTTATAGGGTGTTCCTCATGCAGATTTCAAATAATTGTGTTATCATTTAATGGTATCTGTGAGTTTTTCTTTTACTGTTTCAGTGAGCTGTGTTCACTGCTTTTTTTCCAATATATTCAAATCTTGATTTTAGGTTTGTACATTGATTTTAGCATTGTATTTTAGAAATAATTCTCCAATCATATATTTAATGAAGAACCTGCAGATCCTTGTTAATTTACTTCCTTTTCCTTTCCTTTCACATTTTGCAACCATTTCAGGGCAGGGACTAAAGACAAGTCTTCTGAGGAAAGTGCCAGAGCCTGGGAAAAGCTGTGGGACTGCCTGTTACTCGGCGGATATATAGTTATATAGGACTTCCAATAGCACGTTGCATTGTTTCGTAATTCTCTTAGCAGAGAAACATATACCTTATAGGTGAAAATGCTTTTTGGTTGCTTATGTTTGTTACCTTTTTAATTGCCAGTAAAGCATATTATTTTGTCTCTGCCTTCAAACTATTTGTCATGTAACATGCAAGTATTTTTGCCCCTCAAAATTCTTGAGTATTTGCACAACTTTTCAGCTCACTGAAGACTTCAAAAGAGTAGGGTTCACAAATAGAAAAGAGATCTGCTGGTGGGTAGGTACCTTTCACAATTACCCCTCAGGAACTGCTCATTGATGCAGAGGGCAGTTATCGTCACATCTAAAGGAGACAGAAAATACATTTTAATATACTTTCTCATGTATTTGTGGTTTGGTAAGCTCAAGCCTTATTACCCTGTTAGGCATTTGTGTATTGTTTTCCTTTATATTTTCTAGGAGAGAAAATGGTACCAAAAATGATTAAGGAGTAGGGGTAGGCATTTGCTACAACAAAGTCATAAACAATAGGCTGGGAAAGAACAAACGTAGTTAGACAGTTGTGCAAGATCCCGTAATCAAGGTAGTCACTTATGACTATAAACAGAGTAAAATCAGGATCATTTCTGTTTGTCTGTTATCTTTATTACCTTTAACCAAGGTTTGGCTTTAGCTTTTTATATCTCTAACTTAAAAATAAACCCATTTGTGAACATGATTTTGAGCAAATATACTGTTTATTTAAAAAATACTGTTGATTTAAATCAGAACAAACTTCATCAGTGACATATCAATTAAGGAGTGATATGGCATGGAATTGGGCACTGAGCTTGAATCATACTGTTGATTTGTTAAAATAAGTTGGGGCATTTTATGTTTTATACTGATTAGAAAATGCAGAAATCCTGCACATAGCTTTCAGAACCAGCTCAGGGCTGTTCACTGTTTAAAGGTGTTACCTTGTTTAAAACACCAGTATTTTAATAGAAAGATGTAGCCAGACTGCCAGATGGCTTCAGGGATAGAAAACATGCTCTGAAAATTTTTGTTATAAATATAGGTTTTACCAAAAACTCACATTGACTTTGGTGGGGGCAGTATTTGTATCTGACCTATATTGTTTATTTTATTTTTGCTTATAATCATAAAACATTACATGGTAAAACAGAGGCTGTCCTGATCCAAAGCTCAAGTTTGGTAATCTGACTTCATTCTTTTCATACTGGGGTCTTAGAAGAAGTACTTCAAAGTGGTTTCCACTCTTGAATCAGTAGGCTTGAAGCTTATGCAAGAATTTTTTTGGGGAGAGAAGGGCTAAGCTCTGTCAAACTTTGCAACAATAAATCTGAAATCTTGTCTTATATCTGAACTAAATTTATTCATATATACCTTCAGACAAGGCATGCCATTTCCACAAACCCCTTAATGTGTAGTCTGATCTTTGTGGTGTAAGCTGTATTTTTAAAAATGCCAGAATTTCTGTTGGGGAGAGAAGAAAGTTGTGAGATGGACAGATGGACAAGCTGTGTAATCTTAAAAACCTCCTTTAGCATGCGAGCTAAAAGTTCCTATCCTTGAATTTCACTGAGAAATTCTTCTTTCCATGTACTTATTTTACTTTAAAGTGCTATTCGTTGAGCTATGGCTGCAGAATGCAAAAATGTTTCAGAGAAAATATTTAAAATGTATCCTGTACCCTTGTGTTTTGTTTCTTACCGTATGCTTCAAAAACTTTTAGGTACTGTCATGCTGAACTACATAGAGAAGAGATTATCTTATGTGAAGAAAAACAACCTGTTGTAAATTTATTAGGAAGTACAAAAGGGATTTGTGTAGCATTCAAGATAAAGACACATTTTTATCTAGTTTAATCAGAAAAACTCAACAAGCAAAATCTTTTCATTAAATTTGAAGTTATTAAATTTCACGAACTTGAGCAAAAAATTGCTCCCAGTGATTTAAATGGGACTTAACCTGAAAAATGATAGAATACTATTTCTATGATATATGATTTTAAATAATGCACAAGAGGAGAAAAACTTTTCTTTCCCAATACATCATTGGTTCACAGCTGCCTATATTTTCCTAGCAAAAAAACCTGCTGACTTTTCAGTAAGGAATCTGACTATTTGCACTGAAATCTTGTATTCTATTATTTGTAAAAGCCACTTTAGTTGCATATATATTCAGATCTCTAATTTTATTGTATCTCTTTTTTTCAATGCAGAAAACATGATCTGTTTCCATATCTTCTCTTCATCAGGGGCTGTGAGTGGCAGCTGCATTGTTCTGCAGGATTGCCACACAACTAATCAAGAAAAGCAAGTTAAATGAAAAAAATGAAAATTATTTTTCTTTCTCAATTCTTAACTATGATAGAAACATCATACCCCATGCTCATTAATGAGTTAATATAGAAACTAAGTGTCAAGTCAGTGTTAAGCAGTTGATCTCAGCTCTGTAATCAGTGGAAAAAGACTGGTAGTGCCAGGAAGTATGTTATTTTCTCCTGCAATAAATGCCTAAAACTTTCTGTATTGAGTAGCCTGTATTTTCTTATGTTATAGCGTACATTTTTGACAGCTACGTTTCCTATAGTATTCATGTCACATTTACATACCTATATCATAAAAAGTACCAATCAAATGTTGGGAGATTATGAAAATAAAATAGTGAAATGGATTGTAAATCAGAATTTTATCATCCTGATAAACAGTCAGAGTGGAAAAGAAAAAACCTTAGCCTACTTTTTTAGTTAGCAGTTGCTGACTAATTCTTATCTTAAAATATTTCTAAAATGAGGTAGTAGAAGTTATATTCACTTGTAGATGGTTTGTATGTCCCAAGAAATACAATGACTCCTGGAGCAACAAATTCCTCCCACAAAAGAGGATTAGAAACATTCTACTAGATCTTTAAGCACTTTTTTTTCAGTTAATTTTCAGAACCAAGAGTAGTTACTGTTTTATCACAGAATCAGAGAACATCAGGGATTGGAAGAGACCTCGAAAGATCGTCTAGTCCAAATCCCCTGCCACAGCAGGATCACCTAGACCAAGCCGCACAGGAACACATCCAGGGGGTTTTAAATGTCTCCAGAGAACTGGACTCCACAACCTGTTCAAGGGCTCTGTCACCCTAACTGTGAAGAAGTTCGTTTTTATATTTCTGTGGAACCTCCTTTGTTCCAGCTTACACCTGTTGCCCATTGTCCTGTCATTAGATGACACTGAGAAGACAATGGCTCCCTCCTCATCACACCCACCTCCCACATATTTATAAACATTAATGAGGTCACCCCTCAGTCTTTATTTCTCCAAGCTAAAGAGACCTAGCTCACTCAGCCTCTCCTCATAAAGGAGGTGTTCTACTTCCTTCATTATTCTTGTTGCTCTGTGCTGGACTCCCTGCAACAGTTCTGTGTCCTTCCTGAACTGAGGGCCAAAAACTGGTCACAATACTCCAAGTGTGGTCTCACTAGGCCAGAGTAGAGGAGCAGAAGAACTTCTCTCGATCTGCTAACCAGCTGTCTTCTAATCCACACCAGGATGCTGTTGACCCTCTTGGCCACAAGGGCACAGTGCTGGCTCATGGTCGTCCTGCTGTCCACCAGGACACCCAGGTCCCTTTCTCCTACACTGCTCTCTAAAAGGTCAGTCCCCGACCAATAGTGGTGTATGTGGTCGTTCTGCCCTGATGCAAGACTCTACACTTGCCCTTGCTATAGTTCATTAAATTTCTTTCTGCCCAGCTCTCCAGCCAGTCCAGGTCACACTGAATGGCAGTACAGCCTGATGGGATGTGAGCCACACCTCCCAATTTTGTGTCATCATTAAACTTGCTGACAGTGCATTCTAATTCCTCATCCAAGTCATTAATGTATAGATTGATTAGTACTGGTCTCAGTACCGACCCTTGGAGATGACATCCATAAGCGTATTCTGTGATAAACTCACTGTTTTCTCTTTGCACAGAAGCTGGACAAATATTCCCCAGCTTAGTTAAGATGAATATTGAAACGGTTTTAGGGATAATATTTCCCCTGACTTTTGAAGAAAAAATCCTTTACTGAACCAATGGTTTAGTCTGATTGTTTCATCGTTGGATAAAACTGCAAAAACCTCGTTCCTTAAATGCTTCTCACCATGACTTGGCACTGTAGTGTAATTTCTACTTTTCTTGTACTCAGCTTTGTTCAGTACTATGAAGAATTTTCAGAGTAAAGGTTTTCCCATTCTGTCTTCCACAACAGCTGTAGCAGTTACTGGCACATATTGCTTCTTGGAGGTTGAGGTACACTTGTGTTTTCATACAAGTCAAACAGGGAAATGTATGCAGTCAAAGATAAGTAGGAAATTTCGTAACAACAGAACAGCTTCAGAGCTGAATGTTACGGACATTTCTGGGTTTCAGTTCTTTGTGACAGAGAATGATGTTTTAATCAGCATTTTTCCTAAGGAGAAGGAATTAGATTCATAGCCAGTCTTGTATTTAATTTGACCTTCTCCTTCCTTTGGACCAAGAAACTGAGGAGTTCTTAATAACGCGCTCCATACGTTTGGTGAGCACAGCATTATGACAGGATCTAATTCTGAGTTCATAGTCTTTTCAACCCATACAGAGTTAACTTCTTCCTATTCCTTCTATTAAACTGCCTGAGATGACTTTTTTTTTGCTTTGTTTTGTGCTTTAATTTTTCAGTTTTACTGATATCTCAAAATACTCTTAAAAATTGTTTTATTTCATTACAACAGCTTTCATCCTTGTTCGGTGAAGCCAAATGCTTCTAATGCCTTTTGTTACCACACTAGCCATTTTTACTTCCTCAATATTTTTTTTTCATTTCCTTTTAATCTGTTAATAAGTTATTCTCACACCGCTTTTATATCATGTTACAAAAGATTTGCAATTGCAATCGCAATCAGGAAAGTGCCATTCCAAAAATAATGAATAAATGCTCATATGAAAAGGATGTAAACAAGATTTCTCTGCTTTAATGACTAAGATCTGTTACTAATTCTCCTGTTGGAAAAATTGCACCATTTTTCATTCTTGTCTGGTATATTCTGGTAGGCCTAGTAGCGTGGTTCAAGTTTTCCCTTGCTAGTTATTATGCATTCCCTCAACAACAGATGCCTTTTCATCAGTAGTAAATCCATTTTATATATATGGCACGCTCTCTTACGATTTTACTTTATTTAATATAGCTAAGGCATGTAGGTTTCCTGGGACTGGGGTTTTTTTGCTTTCTCTATGTAACTAATTTTTCCAGCCATCATCAAGCAGTTCTTTGCACTCAGAATTACTTAGCTCTCTTGCCTTCACAGGGAATGTTCTCCTAGTTTGACAGACAGACATTTTGTTTTTTAATAATACGGGTAAGTAGGCAAAGTGTAGGTGTTATATTCACAGCTGCGCAGCTTTTCCAACAATTTCTGCTATGGTATTTTTGGGGAAAATATATGCTAAACTGTACCTCGTAGAGTATCCCATTTTTGTCTAATGTTTCTAACCAGCCACTTGAATTTTGTAGATGGATCTTTATCTGCAATATCCTGTGATTAATCAGTTCAAATTTTTTTCAGGGTAATTTTTTCTGAAATATTATATACTGTTTTCTTTTCTTATATACTGTTTTCTTTTCTTAGAGCTCTTTAAGAAAAATAAATACTCAACCTTTGTTGTTTATTCTTATCAGCTGCCTGAAAAAAAATCTCCGTAGTTGTTCAACAATTTGCTTCATTGATGTTATTTTCTTTTTTTTTTTTTGGACACAAAACTAAGAAAGTTAAAGTTTGGAATGTTCAGTGCTGTGCTCCATCCAATGCTTCTTTTCCCCACATTCTTTTTTAAAATTTGACGTTCAAAGCACACTCAGCATTTTCTAGAACACAAATTTTATTAATTATATATTTGTGATATTAAAACCTTCCCTACAAAACCAAATGTTGAGAACTCAAATTGTGTGAGAAAACCTTGCAAGTATTTACATAGGGCAGATGCATGTTTGCTGTTGTTTGACACCAGAGTTTGGAATTTGCTAGAATGTGTGCAGATGTAGTTTAATTAGTTTGAACTCTAAATACAATTGAAGGGAAGGGTGTTTCATTAAATACAACAAAAACTAGGAATATTCTTGTAGCATAAGCGAGAGGTACCATCTCAGACATGTGTTTTATTATGTTAAGATGTTATCTAAACCATGTGGTTTAGATAACTGCTACAATTTCGTGTCTGGCTAAGATTTGCATAACCTAGAAAAAGCAGGGTCCAAAGAAGAGCCATAGGGATGATCAGAGGGGTGGAGCACATCTCCTGTGAAGACAGGCTGAGGGAACTGAGTCTGTTCAGGCTCTGGGGGGACCTGATAGCAGCTTTCTAAGTACCTGAAAAGGAGCCTACAGGAGAGCTGGAGAGGGACTCTTCTCAAGGGACTCAAATGATAGGACAAAGGGGAATGGTTTCAAGCTAAAAGAGGGCAGATTTAGATTAGATCTTAGGAAGAAATTCCTCACTATGAGGGTGAAGAGGCATTGGAACAGGTTGCCCAGGGAGGCTGCAGATGTCCCCTCCCTGGAAGTGTTGAAGCATGGCCTCAGTAATAGTTTTCTACACACACACAGCTGTTTCACCACTCAGCAGTGAAACTTGTTCAACGGACACTTGGGTTCCTGTTTTCTGTCATAAAAAGAATCGGTTCAGTGTATACTATTTCAATGATGTTCAGTGAGGAATAGGAATCTGGATGTCACTGTAATAGTGTAAAAAGGCAAAATCGATTTCCCTGCACAAATCTAAGTAGGGAAGGCTGAGCTATAGCTGAGCAGAAAAAAGACTTGATTAACACATCATTTGAAGTGAATAAGGAACAATTACTTTTTCAGTGGTTCTGTGTAGTGCAAACAAGATTGCCAAGATAATTGTGGAACAATTCTTAACAATTCTTACATAACATGGAGAAATAATGCTCAATTATTAAGCAACAGTTGTCTCATCAGAGAAAGTAAAATTTTGTGTGGTTTTCTTACATTTTTATGCTGAGTGCTCTTGAAATGCAAGTACTTTCTGTTTCTCTTCTGGAAGAATGTAGATGTATTCCTCACAAGTAATCCATTCCTTTCAGGAGACATTATTAACATTTTCTCAGAGGATTAAATTCTATTCTCCAAGAATCACATCACTGCTTGTCACTGAAGGTTTTCTCATCTCATTCCTTTGTTTCTTTTGTCCCACAGCAGGAGTCTGCTCTCCATCACATTGCTGCTGCTAATTTTTCACCTTGTATTGTTAGTTTTATTCATGTCTTGTCTAGTGTCTCTTTGTTCCCTCTCAAAAACAAATTTTATGTTCTGTAATCAATTTATTGAAAATCTCTTTTTTTTAATGCATATTTTAGAGTTCTTAACTTTTTCAAAGACAAAAGGAGATAGGTTTTCAGTCTCTTTTGAAAATTTCTAGTGGCTCATGGTATTGACAACATACAGTGTATATTGTCAAAGGCACCATCTTATGTACATAGATGATTAATTATTTATGCTTTTTGCATTGTCATTATTCCTTTATAAAATTTCTGTATTTGTTATATAAGCCATGATTATTAGAAAAGAAAGACAATAGTAGTTTATATTCTCAGATGTTTAGATCTGTATTTTTTTCCATGTCTATTGGAAAAGCCATGAAAATTAATCAATTGTTATGCAACATGATTGGAGATTTTAGTTTTTAATCATCTGTTTTGACATATTTCATAGGATATTAGTCTAATACTAGTCTAGACAGGAGAACTGTCGCCAACAATGATATTTAGAGCTGGTTCTTATTCTGATCAGCAACACAAAGATTTGTGAGTATCCTGTGGATACTCCATAGGAAATGTTTTACAGCCACTTCCAGACATGCCTTTGAAAGTCAGCAGGCATCAGTGGAATACTTAAGAACTCAGGGCTCTTCTCAGTGTCATCTAATGATAAGATGAGGGGCAGTGGGTGTAAGGTGGAACAGAGGAGGTTCCACATAAATATGAGAAGGAACTTTTTCACAGTGAGGGTGATGGAGCACTGGAGCAGGCTGTGCAGGGAGGTTGTGGAGTCTCCTTCACTGGAAACGTTTCAGACCTGCCTGGATATGGTCCTGTGTAACTTGGTCTAGGTGATCCTGCTGTGTCAGGGGGATTGGACTAGATGATCTTTCGAGGACCCTTCCAATCCCTAATGATTCCATGGTTCTATGATTCTGTGAAAAGTTGGAACATAGGAGGTTTCATGTCAATATGCGAATGGTCTTCTTCACAGTGACGGTGATGGAGCACTAGAATGGGCAGCTCAGGGAGGCTGTGGAGTCTGTTTCTCTGGAGATTTTTAAGACTCGCCTGAATATGTTCCTGTGCAGCTTGTTGATCCTGCTGTGTCATTGGGATTGGAGTAGATGATCGATCTTTCGAAGTCCCTTCCAATCCCTAATGCCCTCTGATTGAATGAATTGGAATCTGGGCTATGTCCATAATCTGGAATAAGGAATTAGAAGTGCTGTTAGACAAATGGCAGGTTGCAGCCCAGCCTTTTAACTCCAGGCAGTCCCTGGAGGGCTCCAGCTCATTGTGTTGGCCTTCGAGCTGCTGCATTACAGGTGGGACACTGCAAGCAGCAGGGAGGTTGTATGCTCTTTAAGCAACTGTTCCTTCACCTCAGTGTGTGCCAGAGCCCTTGGCTGCAGTCATCACTGTCTTCTGCTCAAGACTTTGCTGTGAATGGCTGCACTTCAGGACCTCCTCCTGTGGTCATGCACTTGTCTGGGGTCGTGGTATCTTGTTCTCTGGTCCTGTTCTCAAAAAGAAAAATGCAGAGATGTGAGGAAGGTCTAATTTATGTGCAGTTTAAATTACATTTTACTATGACATATTGGACTTTTTCACTGAAAATTGCTAGAAAAGGACCAAGACTGGAAAGAAAGCTTCAAAAGGGGAGGCCCTTGTTAATGTCTGGCCCAGTATATTTAAATCTTATATATTCTTAGAGATCATTTGTTGTAATTTCTGCTGTTATCCAACTCACTCCAGAGATTACTTGTACTCATTCTAAGAAATGAGTGAGACAGTGATCCCTACAGCATATGGAGAAATAGCAAGACTTCAGGTCAGACTTCAGGTGAAAAGAGAAAGTAATTAAGATTTGGGCAGAAGCTAGTACAGAAAGGCACAGAGAGTCAGTACATCTGTAAAAGTTACAGACACAGATGAGCTTCCTGAACACACGGGCTTACACACACAGGTCATGTGACACACAGAGCAGATTTAAATAAGAGGCTTCCACTTCATTCATACACAAATATTCTGTCTAAACACACCAAGAGCCTTCTGACAAGTTGCTCATTGCCAATACATTACTGTTGCTTTCCTGAAGAAAACTTTTTTATTCTGGAGAGCTGTTGCGCTTGATCAATGCAAATACTCTGAAATATGCAGAAAATGCCATGAGACATAGGGCATTACTAATAATACTTTAATAGAGAATCCTTCACATCCTTGTGAAAGGGTCTATATTAATATAACCCAGACCTGGCACATGCACTATATTAAAAAGCATATCATACCACAAGCAGTGGAGTGCTGAAGTCAGTGCAAAATATGGTCCCTGTGGGGTTTTAAGCCATCTGTTTGCCAATTATGTATGCCATAGCCTGGCTTCTGCACAGATGACAAACTGCTGCTGGCAGATTTGTCCTGCCATATAACTACTTCGACCAGCACCGGCAGAATTCCATGAAAATTATGCCTTTTTCTGCTCATTCCTTTTGCCAATATTTGCTTGTTATCTATTTAAAGGATACTTCTGCTCTTTCTGCCACATTCTACCTCATTCAAACCTGCTGCATCTGCCTCTCATATGTTTCTCTACATTTAAAGAGTATCCCAGTATACAAGATGTGCTTCTTCAGCTGTAAGAACTTTGCTTATATCAAACTGAGGTTGATATGGCAATGGAGTATGTAACATCTTCACTCATACTGACTTAATATCGATATGACAGTCAAGTATTTAACATTTTTATGCAACCCTGCATAAAAGATATATTTTTGCTTTGGCAAATGAAGAGGTTTTTCTTTGTCTCAGATGAGATCTCTAGAAGTGACTATTAATTCAGATCAGTCAGAGCAGACTGGTCTGTGTGTAACAAGCACAAGATACTCATCAGTATCTTCCCTGCCTCCCCACTCTTTTCCTTGTGTGTGAATAACTGTCTTCTCTGCCCAGATAGTTCACAACAGAGGACTGTAGTTCACCTGTTAGAAACAGACTTGGGGAGAAACAGCCTGTGAGAATGAGCATTGTCTCACCCAGATTACCAGCTGTTGGGGCTCAGTGTTACACTGCTGACTGGTTATGCTATTGCACAGCGACACAAACATGACTTTCTATTGATGCAAATTTGGGTACGTAGGTGCTGATAGCAAGCAACGTTAGGCAGCAACTGAAAATAAGTTGATTTTCTAAACTTTTTTGCACCTGGGGGAAGTGGATATGAACTTCATTCCTAGATTTATGTGTATTAATAAAATCTACCTGGTGTCATAATATCATTTGGTTTCAAATGATATATGAACAAGATAAACTCATCTATATGAGTTATACACAAGACTCTGCTTAGCAATTTCTGCAGATAGAGCAGTCATTTTTTATTCATGGTCTTTCAAAGATATTACATTATATTTGTCACATCCCAATGCTTCTACTGGTCCTGTCACATACTGTGTCCTTATTTTGAGATGAATACCCATACCAAATTAATTAATCATGTCTTTTGTTAGAGCTTTGGCAAATTTATTTTATACTACAGAATAGCCATCAGCACAGCCTTGGCATGTTATTTGGCCTACTCTATTACACAGTGAAGAGCCTGAGATGCTTCTGTCTTCATGCTGGACACATTCAATCACCTTGAAAAATTCATTAGACAGCATTCCTTTTTTAACCAAGCTGTTTCTCTAGTGATGAACATTTCATCACTTCAGTACTAGTAAATTAAACTATATCAGGAAATACTTTGGATTTGAATTATGATTATCCCTAATACAAAATAGTGAAGATTATTTCTGATTTTGTTATAGGCCAGCCAGATACTGAACAGCCCCTTGAAGGGTGAAGAACTAGCATGGGCCAGGAACTGTTTGTTACAAGGAGCTTAGCTGCACTCATCTTGATTTCATGATGAGATTTCTAATAAAACAGATTATATCTGTAGTGTACATTTAATTTACTCTATACAAGCACCTTTCCATTCCAGAGACTCCAAGGTTTGTGTGCAAGCTTCACCAAAAGGCAATGCACCAGAGAAAGGCACCCATGTCTTCTGTGTGTTCCATTTGAATGAGGATGAAAATCAAGGCTCAAACATTGCTGAAAACAAGAAAGAGCTGAGTATCAAATGCTGCAAAATTTCAAAGTACAAAATCTAAGAATTTATAGTACTAGTATTCTAGTAATGCAGATGTACTACTTCTCAGAAGTGTTCACTAGTTGAGCCTAAGTGAGTTTCTGTCTGCAGCTGGGGACAGTTTTATTCTGATTTCTGGAAACTTCACAGAGGCACTATTTTAACTCCTATCGCCATTTACTAGACCCCCCCCACCACGTGACCCAAACTACAACACACATTGCCAGTGGGCTATCAAAGCAAACACAAAAGCTGTATTTATTTCTCACAGGTATAAATTTCATTCTTTCCAATGGGAACTGTGATCCTCTCAGAAGGGAAAAATTTCTGCTGTCAGATGTCATTGATCTGGCTAGCACACAGATTTGTTTTCTGTCAGCCAAGAAAGGGTTGCCTTGTGCATTAGGGATCAACAGTATAACTGAAGAACAAGGGGTACATGGTTAGGAGAAACAGATATTTTCTTACTGTGTTACCCTTAGCATCATTCAAAAATGTACAGGTGGTTTACAACAACCTACCAAATAAGGTTTATATATCTGCCAGGTTCCAATATACCCATAGCTAACTCCCTGTGTGCCCTTATATACCCTGTTCTTAGCTGGTGATTCAAATATCAGCTAGTGGTCATCTCAGAGCAACACATTATTTTCTCTCACCAGAACATTAACCTGAAAAGTCTCTTGAGAATGAGTGATGATACCTTTGTATCTTTTTTTTTCTCCCAAGTCATATCTTTTCAAGATTCTTTTATTATATGTGCATTATCTGCAAAATTTATTTCCAGAGACATAGCTTATGCGAGACTGTGTGAAAAAAAAGTTATTGGATTAATCAGTCTACAATGGTATCTATTATTATTTTTGCCTCAGTTCAGAGATTAAGTGGAAAAAATGAGTTATTTTATTATGTCTGTGTAATTTCATATATACATATCTGCATGCATACAAATATGCTTACACTCACACATTGACTCGTTATTAGTCACTGTTCAATGCCACATACTGGATAGTTCTCATGTGCCTTTTTCATAGGGATGTTTCAATATTAAAGTAGGAAAGCTTAACTTGTTTGTTCAGTCTGAATGTCTGAAACACTTTATCTACCTGCACAATGCTTCAAACTCATCAAGGCATTAAAAAGAGCAACTCAAGATTTGTGAAACCTTGACATCACGTCAAATAGCCAATTGTTTTTATTGCTCACTCATATGACTCACTTGAACACTAAATGTCGCAGAGAGTAGTGCTGAGTGACCTCTTATTATCGGCATTCATGAAGAATGCTTCATTTAACTCCTTCAGATCATTTACTTTCCTGATTCGAGACAGACTATTGGAAATTTTGAGATAATTGAGAAGCATACTCATTTGCCTGAGTGAATATAAACTTGGATGAAAGAGTTCAAGTGCATCTCAACAGATTTAAAATGTGATTGTCAATTAATAGAATGTATTTAAAGTGTAGAATACACCTAGTGAACAATCCATCTAGTGAGCTACTGGCCATCTTGAGAGATTGTTTTATCACTTTGTTTACTGAATACAGGTTTAATTTTTCACTGTCTGTTTGTTTCATTTCACTATCTCTTTCTCCAAATTGACAATTCTATCTCTGCAATAATTTCTTTTAATTGCCTTCATTTTTTAATTAAAAAAATTGAAAAATATTAGATTATAAATTTGAAAAGTCAACATATCTCTTGCAAATAGGCAGCCTACCAGGCAGTTCACTAAAGGACACCATCAGAAAACATTTAAATGTAAGGAAGAATTTAAGCTCTGCTGCTCCAAGTTACTGAAACACAGAGGGGTTTTCACAACACAACCTTGACAACTGTAATGACTAATTTTGGAAATTATATGCGGTCTTGAAAAACCTAGGACCTTTGGACAGGCAGGAGATATAATAAGACTTTTCCAAATGGTATGTAGCAATGCTGCCATGATGAGATACTTGCCCCACTTAGTAAGAGCAGCTGAGAACATACAACTACTGTAAAATGTACTTCGTATTATAGATTTTGTATTGCTCGCTTGTACCTTTCTCTGCAAGACAGAACCTCTCTCCAGTCACAATTGTATTCTCTCCATTTATAGGTGTTCATGCCTTTTCTTGAGCACTTTGACTCTGCTTCCTCTTTTTTTCTTTTTCCTTTCAAATGATGAGTACAACACAAAAAACTGTTGCCACTGTTTGTATTATCACAGTAAATTACTGATGCAAGGTAAGAGGTAAAAGGCAGGAGGATCTGCTTCCTACTGCTATCTAAGGAGCCTCTGATACAAGAGATCCATGTGTCATGGTTCCCACCATAGAAATATTCACAGACTATTTCACTCATTGCAAACAGTTACAAATGGAAAACATGAGTATCCATACCATGTTCTTTAATATAAATCATAATTTACTCTTTAGGTAAGACAGATTTTTTCAAACAGTTATACAGGATTGACATGAATTCAGCCAGAAGCTGAGTGGACTCTCCTCAGGAGATAGATTTGCTTTCTAGGGTCTTGTTCTCGACTTGTTACAAAGTGTAACAAAACACAGAACATTCTTAAAAATACTTTATGTAACTTGAGTTTTATACATTGTTTTCTTGTAGAAGACATAATATCATTTTGTGTTTTAATCAATGTCTTAACAAAACAATGTCATAGTGTATAAATTTAGTAGGTTAATTTACATTAAATTTCAGTAATTTGAGTTATTTGCATGTTACATTCCATCTGTTTCTGATAAAAAATAATTCCCTATTATATTATTCACTGTCTTGTAAAAAAGACTGAAATACCAGCACTATTTGGTTACTATAGAGCTATTTGTCCGCGATACGTAAGTACACTTTTCACTTATTTGTCCTTTAAGGTATCAGCATATGACACATAAGCCCTGCTTCAAGTCTAAACTTAAGCCATAGAAATTAGTCCTGTGTTTTGCATGTCACAAAAACCAATGGTCCTGGGAGAGGCCTATAAAAAAAGAAATCCAACCATTGCCTGCTTGTGATTGAGGGAGTTCTTGATGCAAATTTTGAGTCTCATAGGTCTTAATATATGTTTATTCCACAAAATTATGAGAACATTTCTATGACCTCACATAAACTTTTTACCACAGCTTCTTGACACAAGATATTCCACAGTGTAACTACGTCTTTTCTACATAATTGTGTTTTTCTGCTTGTTTTCAGCCTGCCACCTACTTGAATCTTAGTTCTGTACTGGAATAGGCAGCGAGTGACTGCTATCTGTTCACCCTCTTAATCCCGTTTCTGGCTTCAGACACCTTCATAAGTTTTCTTTAACCAAAGAGAACAATAGAATAAAATTTAACTGATATTAAAAAACTAAGTGCTTAAAATTACTGGAATTCACACTATCAATGAAACCCAGCTAAACTGATCTCTCCTTGTAAACTACTTTTCTTTCACCTTTCTTTTTTTTTTTTTCATTTTTGAAGCAGTGACAATTTTCTAACCTGAAAAAGCATAATTGTTGTCTGCAAAAATTTAGTGAAATTGTTTCTGTTGGAGTATTGCCCAGTTATATGCACCTTTTGCATCTCCTCTTTCAAAATGATGTCCTTGAAATTTTAATAGCCTGAAGAGATCAGAGTAATTTTTCTGTTATAGATGTATGGATTTTTTTCTATTATAGTGCAGACACCCCTGTGAACAGACACATGCCATGCTAGAACAGAAGATTGCCACCAAGTACCACAAAACACTGTAATCTAGTATCAAAAATAGCTCCTGCAGCTGCATGTGTACCTTGGAGGCCTGTCATTCTAATCCAAAGCTTGTAAAAATTGATGATGCCTCTGAGAGCAAGGTAGGACTGCAGGCTGTAACAGTGCAAACATTACAGTTGTTCTGTAAGCTTATAAAAATGTGTCTGTTCCCAGGATCAAACATTAAATGCATATTTTTTTAAGTATGGGCTAACTTTTCTAAATACAAGAGTAGGTCTGCAGAAGGTTTTATGTGAGAATAATCCGAAATTCTATTGCTTTGGGGTATTTCCTTGAACAGAATTTATCTTTTTATCAACAAATAAAATATTTACTTTGTAGGCCTTTAATTTTTAAAAACATAGATACAGTGCTGTTCTTCACGTGTAAATTCAAATTTTGGGAATACAGCAAATTGAATGAGTCACACAGTTTGAAAACTAGTATTAATATGGTTAATTGTTAAGGCTTACTGTTCCTTTTCTGGAGTGTGATATTTTGCATAAGAACGATTTCATGCTTGTCTTACAGTCCATACTTAGACAGTCATTGATCTGTGCAATTTCATGGCTGTGCAAAGAGGTCCAGAATCAAGAGGATACATTCAGACAGATATTAATCCAAATTATCTTCACTGACACATAGGCAATATATGAATCTTGGATTCAAAACAATTAAGATTGCTCTTAGGCTACTAAACTTTGCCATCATATTTTTCCTTTCATTGGCTTTCATTGGCATTCAGTAAGAATGGGAATCCATCTGTGTCTGTATTATCAGCCCAGTGCAATTAAGATTTCCTACACCTACTAACACTCCACATCTGGAGTATTGCGTCCAGTTCTGGGCCCTTCAGTTCAAGAGGGATGTGGAGCTGCTGAAGGGAGTCCAGCGTAGAGCAATGAGGATGATGAAGGAAGCGGAACACCTCCCTTAGAATCATTNAATCCCTAATGGTTCTATGATTCTATGAATTAAAACTTTGTGTGAGGATCAGTGCGGAATGCAACTTATGCTTTTCAAATAAAATCAGGAAAACACAAAATAGATTCTGCTATCGAAATATTTCATCACAGATCAATGTGTTGCATGTAACCATCAAATGCCCACTTTGCTCAACCAATGAACAAAGGTTGAGANCGACACCACCCAGCTTAGTGTCATCAGCAAACTTGCTGACAGTGCATGCCAATCCCTCATCCAAGTCATCAATGAATAGATTGAACAGGACCGGTCCCAGCACAATTTAAACAAACGTTGGTGTAGATGAGCTTCTTTTGATCTAATTGGGGAAGCCGTGGTTTCTGAAGCTAAAGAAAAAACAAAACAATTTTTCTCTTCAAGAAAGATCCTCGACTCTCAGAAATGAAGCCTGTGCTACTTGAGGAGTAAAAGGCTATAGTTGAAAGATTCTATTAGGTATTCAGAACAGACTTGCTTTTCTAAGTGCTTTGCTGTCCAATGGAAGAAGTCAGTCTTCTTTATGTTTTTATGTGTAAGGAAAACACCTTACAAGATGTCTTATTGGTTATAGACATTGCAAACTGGCTTTCCTGCAATTGTAAAGCTCCCACCAAAGAAGCTTAAGCCAACTTTTCCAGTGGAGATCTTTCTGTCTACTTTCTTCTTATTTTTCTTTATGTCATATAATTACAGAATCATAGAATGGTAGGGATTGGAAGTGACTTCTAGATCATCTAGTCCAGCTCCCCGCAGAGCAGGGAGGACTTAGAGGACAATTCACAAGAACATGTCTAGGCATGTTCTGAATGTTTCCAGAGAAGGAGGCTCCACAACCTCTCTGGGCAGCCTGTTCCCTCACAGCGTTCCTGGACAGTGTTACTCTTGCAAATAAAAATTCTTTCCTTATGTTTAAATTGAACCTCATATGTTCCAATTTATGCCCATTATCTCTTGCCCTGATACTGGGGACTATAAAGAGCTTGGTCCCAGCACCCTGACACACACACCTTTTAGATATATGTAAGCTTTGACCAGATTATCCCCTCAGTCTCCTTCTCTCTAGGCTAAACAGACTCAGCTCCCTAAGCATCTCCTCTTAAGGCAGATATTCCAACTCCCTGATCTTTGTGGCTCTGCATTGGACTCTCTCCAGTAGCTTCCTACCCCTATTGAACTGGAGAGCCCAGAACTGGATGCCTTCATCAAGTTTAACCAGGACAAAGTAGAGAAGGAGGATAATCTTCCTTGACCTACTGGCCACACTTTTCTTAATGCACCTCAGAAGACCTCTGGCTTTCTTTGCCACAAGAGCACATTATCAGCTAGTTGTCAGCACGTGGTGCACCAGCAGCCCTAGGTCCTTTTCTCCACTCACCTTAGTCGACTCGCTTTTGTAAGAAACAGAATTACAGGTATTACTGAGCTGAAACTTGCTATATTAAGTTGAGTTTTACCTACTCAGGCATGTCAATTCATGTGCTTGTAGGTTTTCTTTCATTACCATATACACAGTCATCGTCTACAGGATGCTCACTGCTACCCCACCCCTATTTTAATTACAACCTAGGGCAGAGATCAAAACACTGATCTTTGGCTCCATCTTGTGATATTCCTGTCAATACTAGCAAACATAAAGTGAAGGAATCCTTAATCCTGACTGTGTATCTGATTTTCATCTCTCTGCCTGTATAGAAAATGGAAAAAAAACCCAAACCCAGTTAGATTCTTTAGGTCAAAATAGTGACTTTGAAAGAAGAAATAGGGTTTAAAATCGTAACTAAATAAAAATACGTAGACTCAGAACTGTGAAAACATTATCCAAGACAAATTAAAATGCAAGTTGGTGGGCAATGTCGGAGTTATCTTCTGAGTTTAGGAAAGTCATTTTTATAAAGTGTCAATTCTAGAATACATACACTAGGACACAAAGTTTCTTTCTTTGACAAAGAGAACTAGTGAAAACTGTACCCAGGGTTTACTTTGGCAATTTTGTCCTTCACACTTCCATGATAACAACTCTGATATCAGAACTGACTACACTGCTAGCTCTTAGCTCCTAGGACAGTAGGACACTAAGTAAATAACTCAAGCATTAGGCACCAGTTTCTGCATTGTAGGAACACACTGGCCAAAAGGATTTCGTAATCATTTGCACTTTTAAAGCTTGAATGAGTACCAGTGCATAAAGCTGACAGTGTAAGCTGCAAAGTACTCCACTTTCAGGTTTCAGAACAGTTACTGCCATTGATAAAGAACAGAACTACGGAAGACAATTTCTTCAACATCAAAAGGTCGAGTATTTTCTTGTCATTTTCTATAATAAATTTATCATAGTAACTCATGCAATCTAAGAAGAAATATATTCACATTTAATTTCTATGAGTTATATTGTTTCCCTGAAATTTTCTAGTAGCTTTATTAATTATTAATGATTTGATATTGATAGATTTTAGAATTTAAAATATTTTAAGTCTTTTAATATCCAGCCAATGTAGCTCATGTGAAAAATGCTACCTCTTGGTTTGTTTTATATTTGTCCCACTGTACGAGCAACCAGAAAAGCAGTGCACTGAGGTGGAGAATGTAGCTCCTATTTGCCATGTGAGCACATTCATTGTGCTACTTTGATACTACAATTATACCCGAATAGAAGTACCAAGGAGTTTATCAATGTTATTATTTTTGGGAGCAGATTCATTGTCATACACTTAGTAACTAACTTATAATCAAATCATGTACACAGAATTTGGTGCACAAGTCTGAAATGAATGGTAAAGTGTCATTGAATTTCTATTAGGTAGACTAATTGCTGCTAATATTGTCAGAATATATATTATAAAATAAAGCGATGCATCTTATTGTGTTAGAAGCTTCTCAAAATGGAAAAATTAATAAGGAAGGAAGGAAAAATAATATGAACTACATTTATTTCTAAAAGATAATATTTTGAACTTCAAAAATATAGGCAAATGTGTTATGAATCTAATTTAAATGTAGAATCAACCAAATGCAGGAAATTTTGTGTAATATCTCTTATAATTAGAAGAAGGTGATGTGTATTTTGTCAAAGATTACCTCTTCTTTCTTGTAGATGAAATTGTTCATTATTTTGGGAATATCAGCAGTTATAGCCTTCACAGCTGTTTTCTTTTCTGTCCTTCAGACAAACAAAGATAGTCTATTTGGTGAGTAACAGAAAAAGCACATTATTTTCTTTTATCCGTGATTTCTGTTAAGCTGAAAATACACTGGCACTGCAGAGAATTTAGCAATAGCAGTTTAGCTTCATCTCTTTTCATGTGTAAAATACTCTGATTTCTGAGAGAATTACTCCATGGGAGTTTTAAAACACAGCTTCATAAATTCACAAATGAAAACTTTGTATGTATACTATATCTCAACTGTATATTCATAGAATCACAGAATATCTTAGGTTTGAAGTGACCTCAGAGATCATCTAATTTGACTGCCCCTGCCTTAGGCAGGGACACTTTTCACTAGACTAGGTTGCCCAAAGACCCATCTGACTTGGCATTGAACAGTTCTGTAGAAGGGGCGTTCACAACTTCTCCGGGCTATCTATTCCAGTGCCTCACCATCCTCCCAGTGAGGAATTTCTTCCTAAGATCTCTTTTAGCTTGAAACCATTTCCCATTGTCCTATCACTAGAGTCCCTTGAGATAACTCCCTCTCCAGCTTTCCAGGTACTGGAAGGCTGCTATAAGGTCCCCCTAGAACCTTCTCTTCTCCAGGCTGAACAACTTCAATTTCCTCAGCCTCTTTATAGGAGAGGTTCTCCAGCCCTCTGACCATCTTTGTGGCCCTCCTGTGGACTTGCTCCAACAATTGTGTGTCCTACTTGTATTGGAGGTATGTTTCCCCTTTTCCAGCTGGTGTGAGCTACCCTGGACTGCCATGCTTTCTCAAAAATAACGTATAATAGTGTAGCAGCTCAATCCACTCCTTGTGTCAGAACCCATGGTTGAATGGACTTGTGAAACTTCAGGTTCTTTATACAGTCATTGTCATGGCCAATCTTAAGGAAGTGACACAGGTTCACAAATTCACTTGGGATTGAATTAAAGGTGCTTACACTACAGTTTCACATAAACATCACAGTTTTACTACAGCCATTAAACATCCACAGACTACCCATGGAAGTGGTGAAGTCACCAACCCTGGAAGTATTTAAAAGACATATAGATGCGGTGCTTAGGGAAATGATTTATTAGTGATCTGGAAGTTGGACTCAATCTTAAAGGTCCCTTCCAATAAAAGTGATTCTGTGACCCTGTAATATTACATGATGAGCAGTACTTTCAGCATAATATATTTTTCAGATGTTAACTACCTAAAAGCAATTAAAAATCAGACAACATGAAATCCTAAAATAATTAACATTTCTATTGGCCTGCAAAGATCAGTCTTGCTTTTTATTAGCCTCAAGCACCTATTCAGATCTAACAGAATTCTGAATGATAGCATTAAATGAATTATTGTAAAATTTTTCATGAGCAGGTCAAAAAGAGAAATCATAAAATCTGAGATTTTTAATCAAGTGATGTACAATTTTGCTTAGGAAAGTTTACTCCTCAATACACATTATCTTCCCTTTAGCTGATCATCCTGTTAAAAATGTACCACAGAAATAGCACAACGTAGACTGTAGTTAAAATATATCACCTAAAATTCCTGTGTGCATGAATGGTGAGCAATTCTACATACATTATTATTAGCAATCTATTATTATCATCCATTCTTAAATTTTTAAGACTAAATGTATTATCTCACAAAACATAGATGTAATTAAACCACTGTATTTTAAAGCTAACTGATTTCATTTAATGTAAATCTAGATATATACAAAGGACAAAAATATCTATATTCTATTATAGCACTACACAAAATAACACAGCTGAAGTATTATTAGGTTTACACGCATTTCCATCAAACATAGGTTAAAAAATTGAAACAGTGTTTTAATGCAATTTATGAGATCACAGAAAATCTTTAACTTTGTTACTAATGCCTAGATATGGACTTATATTCTTTACGTGGCTCAGGCTAGCTCATACTACCCAAGAAGGATGCTCAGATTTTTTTCTGTCCAAGGACAGTTTAAAGCAAAATACATATGAAGCCAAATGATTACAATCACAACAGATGTTTCAAATGGACCTGTTATGTTTGTTACTACATAAAATGTGCACAGCTGGACTGATGCTGGAAGACACTAAAATCCAACTCATCAATCTTTAAGAATGATGAAAGATTTTCTGCACCTACCTTACTTTTCAGAAAAGTCAGAAGCCAGAAGTTCAGTTTCAGGAACGCTAAAATATAGAGATAATTTTAATAGGGAAAAATTATATATACATTAATAATACAAAGCCATATATTTTATAAGTTGAAATTATAGAAAAAATATGTTATTGAATAACTTTTTATTTTATTTTTTCCCTGTTGAGAAGAAACTGAAGATAACTGCATAACTGAGGCTATTCAGAAGGGCTTCAGTCTGGTGGATTATGCTGCGCAATATACACTGAAAAGGTAAAAACAAAATAGCAAGTATTTCTTCAGCAAAAAGATTTCATAAGAGGGAAGTCTGAGATTAGTGTGTGTCTTTGAGAAAATATATAATGATAGATTATGTTCATGATCATCAGAGCCAATATGATCTTGCACATTATCACCACCTATGTTGTTTTCTTACTATGGGCGAAAAGGAAGAAATATTAAAATAAATAGGAATGCTTTTCTGATCTAAGCAAGACACCATATTCTATTAACATATGGCTCAAAAAGTTATGATTTTATGGATGTTACATATTTTAGAGCCTTAATTATATTTTTTCCAGTGCAAAATGTGATGAGAACTACTTCTACAGCACCAGTGTCAAAGCCTTATTGCCTTAAATGAATGTGAATTTCACATTTCTGCTTCCATCTTGAAAGATACAATAAAAGGATAAGGGAAAGAAAACAGAACTTGTCTGGAACTGTGCGGAGTGAATGGCTTACAGAAAGGGGCTTTGTGCTTGAGTTATGCTATGAGACTGATCCTGTTTGAGGAATGGTAAAAGTGATTCAGAATGACAAGACAGGAGTTTACAAAATGTGACAGTTCTTTGTACAGTCCTGACTACAACTCTGTGCTATAAAATGTTATTTTTTCATCTAATACATGATATGTTTACATCAACCAATTCTAACAGGGTGCCATCACCTTATGTTTGCTTAGACTTTACTAAAGATCTTTTTATTTTGAAAATTAGTCACAAATTGCAGAGCTCCAGCATGTAAGACCTTTTCATATGAAGAGTCAAAAACTGTGCTCAAGAAATATAGTCTAAAATAACTTAAATTTATATTTTTAGTACTTCAGTACTGAATCTTGAGGCATTCACATCTTAGAAAGTAGATCTCAACCTTTCAATGCTTCAGCTGTGTCATGTATCAAATGAACATACTGATGTTTCACTTTCTCATAGGATACTGTGGCAATTATTTGGTCAATATTTGCCCAGTGTCTTGAAAGATGATAGATGCTAAAACATGCTAAAAGACAAATGCTTAAAGATGATTGTTGGAATTCTGCTAGGAATAAAACTGAGACTACTTGCTCACTCCAAATACATCACTAGACAGCTAGGCTTCCTTCAAAGTACTGTATAAGCAGATACATAGGCTCTAAAAATCAATGTTACTAGAAGTCCTAATATTGGGATTCTCTTTATAGCCCTTATATAAACAGTGGTCACATTATGACTCTGGTTGAAAGGGTCACCAGCAGGAGTAGGGAGGTGATTGTGCCCCTATACTAGGCACTAGTGAAGCTGCACCTTGAGTACTAGGTCCAGTTTTGGGTACCTCAGTACAAGGGAGACATCAAGGTGCTGGAGAAACTGCAGAGGAGGGCAATGAAGCTGGGGAAGGGCCTGAAGAATAAATCTTATGAGGAGAATTTGAAAGAGTTGGGGCTGTTTAGTTTGAGGAAGAGGAGTCTAAGAGGGGATATCATCGCTCCACAGCTATCTGAAAGGACATTGTAGATATGCTTGTGCTAGTCTCTTCTCACAGTTAATTAGTGACAGAGGGAAGGGCTCCAAGCTTCAAACTGGGTAGATTTAGATCAGGCATTAGGAAGAAATTCTTCATGGCAAGAGTGTTTAGGCACTGGAGTGGGCTGCCCAGGGTGGTAGTTGAGTCACCATCCCTGGATGTGTTTAAAAGTCACTTAGATGATGTCTTGGGGGATACGATTTAGGAGTGAACTCGTAGAATAGGGTTGATGATTGCACTTGGTAATCCCAAGGATCTTTTCCAAAACTGAATGATGCTATGACCTCTGGGAGTCTTCTGTTTATTTTCTTCTCCTACTCCACTCTTGTGCCTTCACCTACTCTTCGTTCTCCTCGCTCTACTTTCTTCCCTTTCCCCATTTCTTCTGTCTTTTAACAGCAGCAGTTGAAAATTAGTGAATAAAGACATTAATATCTGATGGACATTGTTAACCAGCGGATCTTTCTTAGGCAGAGCATTGCTAGTAATAGCACTGTGAGAACTAGTCATGCCTTTTGCCTAATTTGGGGATTAACCCTGATGCAGCCAGAGGCTTTCAGCAGAACATCATAAAGTTTGTGTTAGTATCACCAATGAGGCACAAGTTTTCCTGCTCTGTGGAATCAAAGCCACAAGTGTCCAATAGCTTTCATTAGGAGTCTGAGTCTCATGCAACTACCATTCGTTCATATGTTAACTAGTATAAAGTACTTAATCTTTTAATTTACTGGAAGTGAACATTTTATTTCTACTGCGTGCATTTGTGTGCTTTTTGTGTGCTTTTCTGTGAATTCAATTTATTATGGCCAAATTAATTGGGACAGTTATGAATTATAAATATCATTAAGAAACTTCTTTCCATTTTAATATAGGCTTGTAAATGCACTCTACAACTGCCTCTTAGACATTAAGCCTTGGCTATTTGCAAACCATGGAGACTCAATTATTATCCGATCTGTTCTGCTTAGAACAGTCCTTTTATTAAAATATATACAAATTATTAATCTTGCACTAGCATTACCTAACGAATCTCAGCACTGCTGAGAGTGCTTCTGATTCTGAGAGTACAATCCTTTTTATATTCTGCTGAGTCTTCTTTCAGTGGGTTTTAAGTTGTAGAAGAAAGTAAAGCCAACTCCAGAATGGCAAGTGGTAATTTCTTAGGCCACTGCAGCAAATGACCACACATTCCTTCTGCTAGAACTTAGCAACTGATTCAAAAGAGTGGCTGAAGAAATTATGTATGCCAATTATGGTAGTAGGCTAGCTGAGGCTTCTTCTCTTCTTTATTTCATAGAATAGAATCATAGAATCATTAGGGATTTTTTTTTTCCACAGAAGTGGAAAATAATTTTCATTGTTCCAAACAAGAATTTGTTATTTCAGTAATGCTCTGAAAGTGATGAGTTAGTCAATGCTTCTCTGGTCTTAAAGCAAACTGGTCATGAACATACACATTACAGGAAAGAAATTACATTCTTTATAATTTCATAACTTCATCACCTTACATTCTGAACCATGTTTTGAATTACTGTTTGGCAGGCCTCCTCTTTTTGATGGTGATATCTAGAAAAGCCCATAAAATAGTGTCTCCATCCTTAATTTTTTTTTACCAACCATGTTTCTAGTTCTACAAACAGAAATTTAACTCTTGTCTGACAAAATCAAGACTGCTGTTTTAATTTTTAAACTTGTCTCATAATTTTAACAAGCTTAAGCGGATATGACAGTACAATGTTTTAATGAAAATTGCATGTCCAAATAAAAGTGTGCTTCAGAGAATGGATGCTATGGATGGATCCTATGGATCCTTAGCTATGAATGCACCCTATGATCATGTCTGAAAATGGAATATACTGGAGCAATTTTTTTCTAAGCTGTAGGACCCATTTTAGAATTTGGGAATTCCAGCTAAAAAAGAAGTTTCCCTAATGAGTTTTTCTTGATACTTTTTTGTCAATAAAAGGACAGTTATAAGATGACCAATGCTGAATAAAAAAAACCAAACTAATCATACAGTGAATCACGGTACAGTTGAGGGAGATGTGGAGACAATACAGACCAGCTCAGAGTAGGGTCAGCTAGAGCAGGTTGCTCAGCATACTGTCCATTAGGGCTATGAATATCTCCAGAAACACAGAATTTGTAAATTTACCTGCAATGATCAACAGGCATTTTGTTATTAAATGTTACATAAAAGCAAAACCAACTCACTTAGATGTGAGAAGCTCATGTTGTGAGCTTTCCTGCACAAAGTCCTTCTAGCCACTTTGCATTGCAGGCTTTGTCCATCCCAACAGTTTGTGTCTCATCCTGAAGGCTTCTCTAAACATAACTCTCTTGTGTGTGTCCAATGGTACTTTACACTTTTTTTGAAGAATTTTCCTTCCAAAATAATAAAGTAATCTTCCTCTCCACTTTCCCAGCATACACTTCAATCACAATTTGAGGCTGAGGGAGCTGGGTCTCTTTAGCTTGGAGAAGAGGAGACTGAGGGGTGACCCCATTAATGTCTACAAATATTTGAGGGGTGGGTGTCAGGAGGATGGAACTAGGTTGTTCTCGGTGTCATGTAGTGATAGGACGAGGGGCAATGGTTGTAAGCTGGAACATAGGAGGTTCTACATCAACCTGAGAAGGAACTTCTTCATGAAGAACTGGAACAGGCTGCCCAGGGGGGTTGTGGAGTCTCCCTCACTGGAGATATTCAAGACCCAACTGGGTGAGTTCCTGTGTGACTTGGTTTAGGTGATCCTGCTGTTGCAGGCGGATTGGACTAGATGATCTTTCGAGGTCCCTTCCAACCCGTAGTGATTCTATGATTCTATAATTCTATGAATATACTTTACATTCACAATGTATCCAACACAGACAAATGAGTAAGTATGAATAAGTTTTAAAAGGTTATATATCTTTAGAGCTCTTTATTTTCTCGTTATTACAGAAATACTCAAGGAAGGGGAATAGCAACTCCATCCTTGCTGCTGGCTTTCTCGAAATTTCCTGAACAAGAGAGTCGAGGTATTTCCGAAGCAGCTGAACGAATGGAAATGTCAGTGCAAATGCTGAAACAAAAAGTTTGCCAGAAGCACAAACGTTCATTGCATCCAACTGGTAAATATATTATATTGATACCTGCTAATTTCTTAAATGTTATCTTTTAGATTAAAGTTGGATAGGATTCACTTTTATTTCACTTTTAGCAGGAACACATCTCTTGTCCTTACCCTGAGACCAGGATGCACTCCCTTTTGATCCCAAAATCAACGCACATAGTCACTGTTTTATATTTTTCATCGCTGGAGCATCGGCTGTGTTCCTGTAGTTGAGGAAAAGAGCACCATGCTATTGACAGCCTGTGAACTCGTGACTATATATTTTGTGTAAATCAGCTTACACATCCACAGTGTTGCAAGCTTCTTATTCACAGAGAAATATCAGTTTTCCCCAGCACTTTGGTGTTAGTGTTTCTGGGGCACAGATAAAGTAATATAATTTCTATCACTTTATGGCACTGGCATTTTCAAATACAATTTCTCTGGACATTGATGGTTTTATTATTTTACCTTTTTTAAGATTCTTATTGACAAAACTAATTTTGTAATACATTTCTATTACACATTTATTTCCATTTGTTTGTATCATAATTAGGGTTTTTATGTTAGATGCAAGAGATAGTCCTGGCAGTTCAATGATGTATAGTTAAGTAAAGTAAAAATCTTACTGGTCTTAATTAGAGGCGAATTTCAATAAATGTTTGCCTGGAATGTTCAGAAATTTAAAGCCATTTTCTGGTGTTTTCCCCATACTCTAATTCTGTCACCTAGAGCAGCATAAACTGGACAATTATAGTTTATATTCTCTGTCTT
Organism: Rhinopomastus cyanomelas; assembly: GCA_013400115.1. NCBI lineage: Eukaryota > Metazoa > Chordata > Aves > Bucerotiformes > Rhinopomastidae > Rhinopomastus > Rhinopomastus cyanomelas. Next base: position 233,319 of record VXBP01002286.1, on the reverse strand, counting down.
AGTGTTACAGCATGACACTATTTTTCAAAGTAGAGAAGTATTAGAGTGTTCTTTGGCAGTTCTGGACTGCCAAAGCATCTGGCTTCCTAAACTCATGGAACATTTGCAGAACTGACTATACATGTGTGTGTGTATATTTAGATATACACAGACAGTCACACAGAGTTTCAGTCTTTCTGTTAATGCCCTTCTTCTAGGGGAAATGCACAAAACTCTTGTTAAAACCGAAACAACTTTAATAGTAGATGAAGAAATGCTACACAGACTATTAAGTCTATGTTCCATGACAAAGTGTGGTTTTACATGAATTAGATAACTAAACTGACTTTCAAGGAAAACATGTTTGCCAAGACCTAAGCAGCAGAGATAACTGGGGAACTGAACACTAAGTGTAGTTTTGAACATGAACTAAAATGGAAATACAGCTCTATCCAGAAATTTGGAATGAGTGGTTGGTACATAATGACAAGGTTATGTAGCCAGTCATTGATACATAATCATAGGATCATAGGATGTTAGGGGTTGGAAGGGACCCAAAGAGATCATCGAGTCCAACCCCCCAAAGCAGGACAAAACTATCTAACACAGATCACAGAGGAACGCATCCAGGCGGGCCTTGAAAGTCCCCAGAGAAGGAGACTCCACGACCTCCCTGAGGAGCCTGTTCCAGTGCTCCGTGACCCTCACAGGAAAGAAGTTCCCCCTTGTGTTGAGGCGGAACCTCCTCTGCTGCAACTTACACCCATTGCTCCTTGTCCTATCACAGGGAGCAAGTGAAAAGAGCCTGCCCCCTCCCCTCCTGGCCAGCCTTCAGACACTTATAAACATTTATCAAATCTCCCCTAAGTCTTCTCTTCTCCAGACTAAAAAGCCCCAAGTCCCTCAGCCTCTCCTCTCTTTTCTCATTCCCCATCTTGACCAGATACTAGCTCATCACAGAATATTTACAAAACAACATTACTTTGTTATCAGAATGCTCACTGGGAGACTCATCTCGGATCACATTTAAAACATACTGTCTGCTGGTATACGGCAAATTGTAATAACTTCCAAATTGCAATAATTCTTGGTATCCTCCACTCACACTTCTTTAAATAGCTGTAAATTTTTTAAATTTCTGCATCTTTCTAGTCACACACTTTTCCCCCTTGGTATATGCTTCTGTTTGTGAAAGGCATTTTTTGCATCTTTGTGGTAAGTACAGGGACTAGCCAAGCAATGTGTCAATGCAGGAAAAGAAGGAAGCACAGAACAAAAGGAGAAAAGGGAGCGGGTCAACCCCTGTTCTTGGCTATGGCTGTATTACTTCCATTTGTTTTTTACACATCAGATCATAAAAACAGCCATTCCGTTTCATCCTATGTCTCTTATAAGACCCTGAGTCTGTCTCCAGCAGCACTTTTCACTAAGTGCTCTTTCCTAGGAAGAACTGAGAGGATGCTGTAACTGACAATACTAGTTTTTCACCTGTAGCAGCTATATAGCAAGAGAGCAAATTGCTTATTTGGATTCTTTCTTTCAGACCTTTTATCAGCTGATCTGCTCACTGTGATTGCTAATATTTCTGGATGCCTGCCTTATATGCTGCCACCAAAATGTCCAAACAATTGCTTAGCTAATAAATATCGACTCATCACTGGTGCCTGCAATAACAGGTATGTATGATAAGAATTGTGCCCTGGAAAATCTTACTGCTGATTCTTTAAACTTAAGAAGTCACATTTATTTTTGCCTAGAAAAACTGTGGGGCCTCCTCAATCATCTAACTTTGAAGTCATGTGTCTGCATGATCCTGTGGTCCCTTCTAACCCTGACTGACTGTGTGCCTTGGTCTAGGTGATCCTGCTGTGGCAGGGAGATTGGACTAGATGATTTTTCGAGGTCCCTTCCAATCCCTAATGATTCTATGATTCTATTATTCTATGAAGCACCTCTGAAAGGAACCGAGAGAACAACTTCTTTAGCTAAACTTTGGTGCATATATTTTGGCAGACAGGTTCTCCCTGTTAAGACTTCCATGTATGTTTAAGGAACATTCAATTTAGGGAGAACTCATTCAGTAGTTGCCTTTTTCTGTATAAATTAAACAGATAGCATTCATCTATTATTGAATTTGATAAGCTTATGCGAAGTGCGAAAATATATTTACCGCATAAAGACCAATAAGAAAATAAAGTAGATTCTCACTTTTGTATCTTTCTGGAAGCTTAACATTTAGCACACATGAACTATAACAAGGCCAAGTATAGACTCTAGCATTTGAGGAAGAACAACCTCAGGTACTAGTTTGGGATTTGGACTCACCTGTTGGAGAGCAGTGTAGGAGAAAGGGACCTGAGAGTCCTGGTGGACAGCAAGATGACCATGAACCAACAATGTGCCCCTGTAGTCAAGAGGGCCAACAGTATCATGGGATGGATCAGAACGGGGATGGTTAGCAGATCAAGCGTGGTTCTCCTCCCCACTCTACTCTGCCCTGCCCTGGTAAGACTGCATCTGGAATATTGTGTCCACTTCTGGGCCCTTCAGTTTAAGAATGACACAAAACTGCTTGAGAGAGTCCAGTGCAGAGCCACAAATATGGGTAAGGCAGTGGAACATGTCTGTGATGAGGAAAGGCTGAGGGAGCTGGGTCTCTTGAGCTTGGAGAAAAGGAGACTGAGGTGTGACCTCACTGATGTTTACAAATATGTGAAGGGTGAGTGTCAGGAGGGTAGAGCCAGGCTCTTCCCAGTGTCATCCAATGATAGGACGAGAGGCAATGGGTGTAAGCTGGAACATAGCAGGTTTCACATAAATATCAGAAGGAGCTTCTTCACGGTGATGGTAACAGAGCACTGGAAGAGGCTGCCCAGGGAGGTTCTGGAGTCTTCCTCTCTGGAGATATTTATAACCTTCCTGGCCATGTTCCTGTATGACTTTATGTAGGTGATCCTGCTCTGGCTGGTGGATTGGACTACATGATCTTTTGAGTTCCTTTCCAATCCTTAATGTACTGTGATTCTGTGAAATATAAGCTTATTTGCTATCCAAATGCCTACTATTTACTGCTATTATCTGTTTGTTATCTAATATATGTTGCAATTGTCTCATGCAAACCCCATAAAATAGATGTAACTGCGTTTTCAGAAACACTCAATACAAGGAGGGTATAAAACTCAGAACAGAGCTCTTACAAATAAAGGGGTGAATGATATTTATACTTGTCAGCATTAGGATACACAGGCATACAGTCATACACTGAAAGCTAAACAGTAGCAAGTGAAAGGCTACAAAACTGTAAATGGAAGACCATTAGCATGGCACAGGTTAAGGTTCTTTGCAAGGTGATAAATCAACAGCAGTAAAATTCTGCAGTTTTGTTATCCAATCAGACTCTTTTTATGAGATTAATCTGTTTTGCAAGGAATATGCCTGATAGGCTTTTTGTTGAAATGACTCAATGACTCAACCTAATATGCATCCATGTTACAGATCTAACTGTGTAGGTATCCATATTTCCCCTGAGGCACTTCCAAATTTGCTTGGAATCTGAGCTAATAGCTAATATAATATTTGTACGGACAGCTCCATAAGGGCTTGAATATATTGGCTGAGATTCATACAGCTGAACATAGGTGCATGACTGAAGATCTTAATTTGGAGGCATGGCTGCTGTAGTTTCTCTCCAGAGATGGAGACAAGTACAGTCTACTGTGAGTAAGGTAAAACAATTTCTTCTCTTTAGTGACCGGATGTGCATAGGCACTTCTTTCTGTTTTCTAAAACTGGATAGGGTAAATATGATACACTGAATCTGGTTAATCTTTAGTTTGTGTAGCAGTTTAAAACTAAGACACTGCTTTTCAGTGAGGTCTCGATGACATCTCGGATAAATTTGCCAGACAATGGATAGCTTAGGGAAACTGAAAAAAAGGTTTATTAACTCTATAACTGTATACAGAAAGGAAGAAAATGTTACGCAAGTCAGTGCACACAAACTAGAAACTGTGTCACAAATGCCATCACACATTCTGAGAAAAATACAATGGGAGGTCACTATAGTTTGGGCCTTGGGTCTTCCTTCACATTAGAGAGCTGGAAAAAAGAGCATGTCAGTCAAGTAGAGACGAGTGCCACCACCCTCTCTATTATTAACACATCACCCCCATCTGCGGTACATTGAGACCCAAACTGCAGACTGGTGAATTCTTCAATTCTTTAGCATAGCTTCTCCACCTCGATGCTCTCGGGATGCCCTGATTCCTCAGCGCCTGAACTGCATCCCTCGGTGCAGGAGACATTCGTTTCAAATGAAGAACCCAGACTCTGTCTTTCATGCCCAAAGTTTAAGGATTCTCAAGCCCTTCTACTTTCTTTAGCTAAGCAGGAAGGAATTCTTCCCCGATACTTAAGCACCCCCAGTCTTTCTCAGCGGCAGAAATGACTAACAGTCTCTCTTTTTGCTGATCAGTCTCTACAAGGGTGGAGAGCAGCCGCACAGCCCCGGTCACGTGTGGCATCCCTCCAGTTGCATCAGGGAATGTTTAGACTGGATGTTAGAAAGAAATTCTTTACTGAGAGGGTGGTTAGGTGGAATGGGGTTGGGGGGGTGCAGTTCTGAGAGTCCCCAGCAAAAGAGAGCAAACAAAGACCTCGCTCTGCTTTTTATGGGCTGACCTAGCCACGCCCTTCCGGGGCAGGTCCTGGGAAGTGACACCTTCCCCCAGGACAGGTTCCTGGGAGAAGGGGTCCTCTGAGAGCAACACAACTTTTTTGTTCTTCATGAAAGCACAACTTCAGCACATCTGAAAATTCTGGTCATTTTCACACTGCAACAGTTTGCTATGTAGAGTTGTATGCTTTCATTACAATAATGCTTATATCCTTTGTTAATTATATGATGGTATTTTAAATGCTTTGCTCGAGACATCTGTAAATGGTGCAAGACAGAAAAGAAAAAATCCCATCCAAACACAAAAACCAACCAAAAATCAAAGATCTGAAGCCAACAGGTCAGGTTTGAACTCAGTCTTTAGTAACTTCAGATACCTCAGGTTTACTGAAATACAACATCTTTGAAAGTCCATGCCAGTGGCTGGCTAAGGTTGGCCACTCCTGGAACACTCTCTCTAACAGCAGCCCATTGTACTGTAACATAAACAATATTCTATGACGTAAGCCAGCTTCAAAGGCTTTAAACATTAAATGAAGTACCAGTCTGTACTTTTCTTTGCTTACAGCCACAACATTCAGCTGTAAAGGACCTACCTCTTCTAAAACTTTAGTCATTCAGTAGTACTGAGCAGATGTTCTGTATATCAGTAAATGCTGCATTTCGTAGGTCAAATTTAAAGCCAAAATTCAGAGTGGAATTAACTGTTTGCCTATAAGAAAAAACAATTTAAATCTATTTAAAAGCATAAGGTTTTTTTCCAGATGTTTTACTTAATCAGTTCAATCCATTGGGACAAATCAGACTACAAAGCATTTGCTCAGAACACTGAGAATATATTGTTTTTGTGGGAATTTCCCAGGTAAATAAAGGTGTCAGAGAATAGCACAAACAGGGCTTCCTATGAGACTATCCACAAAACATAAAACCATACAATCATAGAATCATTAGGAATTGGAAGAGACCTCAAAAGATCATCTAGTCCAGTCTCACTGACACAGGAAGATCACCTAAATCAAGTCACACAGGAACACATCCAGGCAGGTTTTAAACATCTCTAGTGAAGGAGACTCCACAACCTCCCTGGGCAGTCTATTCCATTGCTCTGTCACCATCACTGTGAAGAAGTTCCTTCTGATATTTATGTGGAACCTCCTATGTTCCTGCTTACCTCCATTGCCCCTCGTCCTATCACCACATGACATTGAGAAGAGCCTGGTTCCTGGCTCTACCCTCCTGAGACTCACCCTTCAAATATTTATAGACATTAATGAGGTCACCCCTCAGTCTCCTCTTCACCAAGCTCAAGAGACACAGTTCCCTCAGCCTCTCCTCATAAGGGAGGTGTTCCACTTCTTTCATCATCCTCGTTGCTCTATGCTGGACTACCTCCAGCAGCTCCACATCCCTCTTGAACTGAGGGGCCCAGAACTGGACACAGTACTCCAGGTATGGTCTCAACAGGGCAAAGAAGAGGGGGAGAAGAACCTGTCTTGATCTGCTAAGCACCCACATTCTGATCCACCCCAGGATGCTGTTGGCCCTTTTGGCCAGAAGAGCACATTGCTGGTTCATGGTCATCCCTCTGGCCACCAGGACCCCCAAGTCCCTTTCTCCTACCCTGCTTTCCAATGGGTCAGTCCCCAACATATACTGGCACCTGAGGATGTTCTTGCCCACATGCAAGACTCTACGCTTGGCCTTGTTATGGTTCATTACATTTCTCCCTGCCCAGCTCTCCAGACTGTCCAGGTCCTGCAGAATGGCAGACAGTGGTGTCAGTGACACCACCCAGCTTTGTGTAATCAGCAAACTTACTGACAGTGCACCCTAATCCCTCATGCAGGTCATTAATGAACAGATTGAAGAGGACTGGTTCCAGCACTGACCCCTGGGGCACTCCACTAGATACAGGCCTCCAACTAGACTCTGTCCATTGACCACTACTCTCTGGTTTCTGTCCTGCAGCCAATTCACGATCCACCTCACTACCTGATCATCTAGACCACACTTCCTCAGTTTGGCTGCAAGGATGCTGTGAGAAACTGTGTCAAATGACTTTACTGAAGTCAAAATAGACCACATCCACCTCTCTGTCATCATCTGTCCACCTGGTTATGCCCTCAGAAAAGGCTATCAGGTTTGTCAAGCATGACTTTCCCTTGGTGAAACCATGCTGACTCTCCCTAACGACCCTCCTGTCCTTGATGTGCCTGGAGACAGCATCTAGGACAAAGGGTTCTATCACTTTTCTCGGGATGGTGGTGAAGCTGACCAGTCCGTGGTTACATGGGCCCTCCTTCTTACCCTTTTTGATGATTGGGGTGACATTTTCTATCCTCCAGTCCTTAGGCACCTCTCCTCATTCCCATGACTAAGAAAGATGATGGAGAGTGGCTTAGCAATGACATCTGCTGTCTTCCTTAGTACGCGCAGGTGCATCCTATCAGGGCCCATGGATTTGTGTACATCCAGTTTGCTCAACTTATCCCTAACTCAGTCCTCATCAATCAAGGCAGGAGTCTCAGCAGTCTGAGGCTTGATATCAAGACAGCCCCCGGAGGCAAAGAAGGTGTTCAGTATCTCTGCTTTCTCTGCATCCTCTGTCTCCAGGGCACCCACCTCATTCAACAGGGGGCCTACATTGCCTCTAGTTTTAGTTTTACCTGCAATGTATTTAAAGAAGCCCTTTTTGTTGCCCTTAACCACTCTTGAAGGTTTAATGCCAAGGAGGCCTCGGTTTTGTTAGTTGCATCTCTAAATTCTCTTACCAGAGCCTTATAATCACCTCAAGCGGCCATCCTCTTCTATGACCTACACACTTTCTTCTTCCTCTTCAGTTTGCCTAGCAGCTCTCTGTTTAGCCACACAGGTCTTCTGGCACCCATCCTTGACTTCTTTCCTGTTGGAATGTTCTTTTCTTGTGCTTCAAAGTAGTAGTCTTTGAATGTTAACAAGTATCTTGAGCCCCTTTACCTGCCAGTACCTGTCAGACATGCCCAGCAGTGTCATATGTCAGTGACATTAGTCAGATATTAAGACTTCACCATTCTTACTGCCTTAAGACTTATTTGTAAATAATAAGGAAAACAAATATACATTATTTAAAAATTAAGAACAAAGGAGAGGGGCCATTTCTAAATAGCTTTTTCCTCCATAATCTTTCCCAACTACCTAGCATTGATCTATGTGGTTTTTAGAGTTTAGTGTGATAACAGAGATTATAGATACTAAAGGAATGAAATCTCACAGTGCAATTAACCTCGTCTTAGTTCTGTAAGGTAGTTGTATATGTCTACTGCAAGGCTGCAGCTTTGATTGATCCTAAAAGCAAGAGGTAGCGTGGGATTACAGGATGAACACAGGAGTTGTCTGGCTGGCTGGCTTGATGGTACAGATGCTTAGATGACTAGATTACAGTTTGGATGTCTAAAATTTGGGCAGCTAGGAGGAATTTTATCTGTAGCATTTCAATTTCATTGATGCATAATTAAGCTTTTCAACAGGCAAGGACTTAATTCTTATTCTAAAGCTCTAATACTATCAGTTAGGGTTATGAATATGCCTCACTTAGTGGAAAGAATGAACAGTCCTGTATTAGTCTTTTGACTCCAAGAATGAATTGAGATGTTTCCTTAGCGTAGCTGCTTCACTTCAATACAAGCTGAAGGTTGAGCTTAGTGGCAGGTTCATTTTTCTTCAGTTTTCCATCTTTTTCAAAACTTATGTCCAACAAAATACAGTTATGAAATTGAGATATTTCATTCTTTCTGTCTGAAAATAGGCAGTATATTAAAATAATCTATGAAAGACATAAAGCTGGATAGTGAACAGCATCTTAAAATTCCAGGTACCTTCTGAGGGAGCCAAAGCTAAAAGCTAACTGAGCATTTCCAGTATTTCACCAGTAAATGAAAAGCCTCACTTCCCATAAACAGAATGCATAGGAATAAAATTCAACTGCTTTATAAAGTTGTAGGGTACCAAAATGTCATTATTTCAGCTCTCCTGGATAAAATCCCATTTAACTCTAGCAAGATTCCAAGACATTAACATGTTTAATAATAAAAAGGCATGTGAGAAGGGTTTCATTAAATTAGCATTCCAGTGATCTTCTAAAATATGAAAGCAATTAGGAGAAAAATCACTGGTTAAGCGGTTAAATTAACATTGCATTATTTTTAATTAAGTGAAATAGCACTACACTATGTGCAATTGCAATAAAGACAAATCAACTGTAACTAATTTGAGTGCTTTATTAAAGCGTACATTTAGCCTTCAGGAGCAAATTATTGTGGATAATTAAATGTACTACTGTACTGTACACTGCTTGGCAAATTGAGGCACTTCAGTGTGCCCAAGATCAATGCAGTATTAATAAAATAATTATTCCCTCTTTAGCATTCCAAGGACATATAAATGTATGTTTTTACATGGTGTATTACTACTAACTGTCTGGGAATATTTCTGATTCTTTGTGGCTCAAATCATCATTTTGGTCAATTGGAAAAATTTTATTTCTTCTTTTTAATATCTCTATGTATTTAACAATTATGAAATACATTGTACAGATCATGGTTAAAAAATAGCCCATTAAAAACCAAAACACTAAAATATACTCTTTGGAAAAATACATTAGCAATGTTTGTGATAGAAATAAAATTAAGTGGATTGAGTCAACTCTCGCTGACTAGGCTAATAAATAAAAACAATTAGGAATAATTTCCAGGCTCTCAGATTAGTTATGATCTGATTCAATGCCTTTTAACTCTTATACTTCTGTCCAAACTTTTTTACTTCCCTTCCCTTTTAAAAACAGTTTGGGTACAGGATGACAAACCAGTCTGCGCTAATCCTGAGGTGTATCCAGATGTCATTCAGAGAAATGCCAGTTGGAGTAAGAATGAAATCCACACTGCAGTTAGTCTCAACAAAGCCATAGTTAGATCCATACCAGTGTTGTGCTTGTTCATAGGGCCTCCCCAGTTTGTACCAAATTAACTAGTAGAGATTAAATCAGAGAGAGCATTGCACTGAATTCAGCAACTTCAGCCATCATTCCCATATCCTCATTGCTTTCTCCTTTGGTCTTGTTAAATGATTACTTTTGGATGACTGGTACTCAATTTTCCTTTAAGCTTTCTTCACCTTTGTTCTAGGGTTTGTTTATAATTTATTTTGTGAATATTATTTCCTAGCAATTGTTCTAAACAAACTTATTTTAGAAAATGCTAGTGAAGGCACTTGAGTGTATCTGGCTTTATGGAGAATGAGGACACTGTCAGGAAATCACCATCAGGGCAAGTCTTTCAAAGATGTCAAAAGGTGATCAGTATGCATTATAAACATAATTAAGAAGACAGTAATGCTTCATTATTAATTTATTTTTTCTTTATTTTCCTTTCAAGTCAAATTGATGTTGGAATATGTGAATATCAGTAATTGATGCCTTTTCAAAGATCATTATATGAACATCTAATTGCAATGGAATGTTGTTCTGCAGCTGATGAGTGTTTTATATTATTGCATATTTATATGATTTTATATTCAGATTGTTTATAAAAATAATGTATAAATATTTTATATTCAGAAATTATTTACTTGTATGTTGCTGCTCATGTAGAGTTTTTGCTTTTTTTCTTTTTCCAGGGAACATTCAAGATGGGGAGCATCCAATACTGCCTTGGCTAGGTGGCTTCCACCATCCTATGAAGATGGACTCAGCCAACCTCGAGGATGGGATCCCAGTATCCGATACAATGGAGTCCAGCTACCTTTGGTAAGAAAGTGCACCACAAGATCACTTTGAACATTTACAATGGATTATAATCATACTTGCCACCATGGGCCTCCATTTGCATAAGTAAATCAAATAACAAGAGAATCTGTTGAGCTCAGTTAAGGAGTCATTAGCTTTGCTAAAGTCTAAATGCAGTTAGCCAATGTGTGTGCTCAGTGGCTGCCATTTTTCCTAGGTTAGTGTACCTTAACTGAATACACATTACTGTCATAATTTTGTTTTTTAGCAAGCCTCAGTTGCTGACCTAAGAAAGCATTGCTATATTTATGGACTTTAGCAACTCATAGGCTTAAAAATTAACAGAGCTCCTAGAGGGAAGTTTTAACAAAAATATTTGCACAGATGACTGGGTGAGAAATTCCCCAGTGCAGCGTACCTTGATTTGGTCTGGATTTAGTGTTTCTGATCAGTGCTCTGAAACTTGACTTTTAATGGACCCAAAATCTTATTATTTTAACCACTGTATGTTTAATAAGGATGATCAAGAGAGTTTAGTGTTAATGTCACCTGCTACTTATGTAATTAATTAAATAACATTGTCTCTGAGATGCTCAGTTTAGTGCTTAAAGATGAAAACCTGACATTTACACAGCCAAGTTTCCAGTACATGGAACAAGCTGTCTTTTTCTTGGTTCTTTAGGGTATATGTTTGTGAATTAAACCATACTTAAACAGAACTGCATGACTGCACCAAATCTGATGATGTTTGACCATCAGCAAGTCTCTGTGCTTTATTTTCAGGACACAATTTAAACTAGAGCCGTAGATAATTTCTTCATTTACATAGTTGTCTGACTGAAAGAAAAACGTTGTGCTTTGCGGTCACCAAAGCTATTAAAATTCTGGTATAAAGACTTGTATATGTGATGGGCATTATGTATCTCTTTTCTTGACCAATTCCAAATAAAGCCTGATGCTTCTAAGGCCCAGGCTGTCTCTTGTCCCTACCTAATTATATTTAACCATGCCTACCTTATGCATTCATTGTATAGTCCTTACATTTATTACAGACTCTGTGACTATTGTATGTGCTGCCCTTTCAATTGCTTAACTTCTAATGCATCTGCTGTGTGCAATGGTATATTTGGTAGCATGAGGGAGGAAACTATGAGTAACAATACCTTAATCATCACAAACTGACTGCTGACTTTGCTCTGATGGTTTTGCTTAATCATTAGTATAGGCTGGACAGGTAGCACATATGTCTCCACACAGGGCAAACATACATGTAGGCAGATTTCACAGAGGTGCTTCAGAAATGTATTTTGGCTTCTCTTTGCCTGAAAAAAACTGTGTATGGAGCAGTCATGAGCCTCTGTGTATCCATAGTGAACTGAGCTGGTCCAGCAAATAGAATACATTTTTTCAAGGAGCAGAAAAAAGTTTAAAAAAGAAAACTTGTTGGCAGTCTAAAAAAAATGCATGGTTTTCAAAATTATTGGGAAAGAGAATACACTGCTCATTTGGCAAATATATGTATAAAAACTCAGCTGAAACTTATTGAATCTGCGTATGGCATCAGTGTCTCAGCCCCTGAACAGAAGCAAATCTGTCAGAGGTTGGGTCTTCTGCTGTCGGTACTAATTTTTTATTCAGGTTGGTGATTGGGATTTTTTTTTTTAAATGCTTAAAAGCAGTCTAAAACATAAAGTGTTCTAAGTGTAATAAAAGAGAACACTTTTGTCACTATTCCACCTACCATTCTGTGTTTAATCATTTTGTGAGAAGTAAATGCTACTTGGAACTCAAGATAAATTCATTCTTTTCCCAGGTTCGTGAAGTGACAAGAACAATTATCCATGCATCTAATGAGGCTGTGACTGAAGACAACTTGTATTCTGATATTTTGATGGTATGGGGACAGTACATAGACCATGACATTTCATTCACACCCCAGAGCACAAGCAGAAACACCTTCCAAAATGAATTGGATTGCCAGATGACGTGCGAAAAACAAAATCAATGTTTTCCAATAAAGGTAATTACACATTAAGTTTTTTGAGAGAAAATTAAAACATATTGGTGATACACATACACTGAAATAATTATAAATCACATTGACTGAACATCCTGAAACATTAAAGCAGACAGTGATAGAAAAATTGTAACCTAATGCAACTGCTAAATTAAACAGGTACATATTTAAATTGTTTTGTGGGGATAACCAACTATAACTAAGGTTCTTAATATAAATATCAAATATTTGTACTGCAGAGAAATTTTACGAGTTTCCTCCAACATTATTGTTCTCATACTTTAAGGTTTTGCATTTCATTGGGGAAAATAGGGAAGTAGTCTATTTCTAAATTGTTAGACAGATAAAGTGAAAGGCTTTTAATTTTACTCAGTGACAGCAAAGATATTTCTAGCAGCTTTTCATATACAGGCTTTTGAAGAGAGCTATCTCTTCAATATATGTATAAAATGATCTAGATATTAGATGTTAGGATTATTGAGTTTTATTTGATTTAGGTTGGACTGGATGATCTTTAAGGTCTTTTCCAACCTTATTATTACTGTGATACTGTAAAATGATCTTCAGGGAGTAGCTGAAACATATATACACTAACTTTTAAGTACAGGGAAAACAGGGATTCAAAGTTTGTTAAAGGGTTAGAAGAAACATAAATTATAATCTATGAATCCAATCCAATAAAAATGTTGTTCCTTCAGCTAGAACATATGTTAAAATACACTAAGTCGTTTCAGTAATTTATCTCTTTAATTGGGCTGAAAAAATGTTCATGTTTGTATTGGAATTGTACTTGCAGTCAATTTGTTAGAGTAAGATCAACAGGAGTCTAAAATTATGTCATGTCTAATACTTAGTCAATTCATGGCTCTGGAACTGGTGTCATCAACAGTGGTTTGGATTCTACAATCACAGCTCCATTTTAAAGGCACCGGAGCTCCACGCAACCAATAGGATGCACTTGTCGCAGCGGGAGAAGAAAGAAGAAAAGCTTAAGCAAGTTAAAAAAAAAGAAAACCAAAACACACTCTCCTCCCCACTGCAACCCCTGCAGAATCTTTGGGTTCAGCTTTGGGATGCCTTCACAGCACATTCACAGTGCCTATGAGGAGCTGGAGGCTTTGTCTATACAGTGAGACCTGGACAAGCTAGAGAGCTGGACAGGGAGATATTTAATGAACAATAACAAATGCAAATGTAGAGTCTTGCATCTGGGCAAGAACAACCTCAGGTGCCAATATAGGTTCAGGACCGACCTGTTGGAGAGCAGTGTAGGAGAAAGGGATGTGGGGTTTCTGGTGGACAGCAGGATGACCATGAGCCATCAGTGTGTCCCTGTAGCCAGTGCCAGTGCCAGTGGCATCTTGGGGTTCATTTAAGGAGAAGAGTATGTAGACCCAAATAGTGATTAACAACTCAGTCTCCCCAAGCAGCAAAAAAAATGCTATCTGGGGTGAAGAGTTGCTTTCTGCCTCCTTTAGAGTCTAAAATATAACAGATATTACTCTGAGCACAGAAAAGGACAGAAAAGGCATTGCTTAAAATCTATTTTCCTAACCCAGGATACCATCTCATGTTACAGAAGAGTCCAATGCCTGTGACATCCTCTAGACTGATGATCTCCTCTCTATCCAGAGCAACCCAAATTACTTTCCTTAAGGTCGGAGTTGATTGCTGAGTACCTTCTCTATGCATGTAAGCCAATGTAGTGATTGAGCTTCATCAGAATATAAAACTGTTAACTCCTCAACAAGCTGTAATCAGTAACTACACCATAATTTCATTTTGCCTTATCTGTTCATTTCACTTCCGTTAAGCACAAGACATTTGGCTAACTGTAACAGGAACTGAATCAGGCCCTGTGTTGAAAGCTAACCTATCCTTCATCTGGTGAAAGAATCTAAAATACATGACATGCTGTGTTTTGTTTATGAAATATTATTTCAAATGGTAGAATTAGTGTTAAGTGTAAAAACTTCACATTTTTTATTATTAAATAGATTTTTAAATTGACAAAGGACTGTGTCCCATGACTTGGATTAAATGCAGGTTACAGAGACCATAGAAGTCCTATCACTGAAGCTGTACTAGTTCAAGCCTAGAAATCCCATCTGCTTCAAAAAGATGGAATTTAAGGAATCTTCAAAAATGGACACCAGGACTAATATTATTCATGAGATGACAGCATTATCGTGTAGAAAGAAAAAGGCTGCGCAGATTACCTTTATGCAGACCACAAGTATGTTCTTCAGTGCTCTAGACAAGGAGTACTTTTAGGATTTCTATCTGAGAGGTGTAAGACATCACAGAGAATGTTTCAAGAGTGCTTCAGAAGGCAAGTTAAGTTTACACATACAAAATCTATCACTGAACATAGCCTAGAGGCTGTAGTGTGTCCTAACGAGAAATAGGATCAAGGCATCCTCAAGGCTGACTTAAGGAGCCTGCTACTCTGGCTTGATATAATGAACCTGTGGATTCATTATGAGATCAAAGTCCCATTAATTTTTTCATCTCCATTTTGTCATTATTTTGTTACTCACAACTTAGAGGAACATATATGAAGATGGCTGTGCTTTTGCTTTACTTTTATGTCTAGTATTTTGTGACTGTCAAAGGCACTGAATAGCCACCGTCTTAAAAAAATAAAAGTAGTTATTAGTGTGATCAGAGAAACTATGTTTTGAACACTGAAACAAAACATGTACGAGGAAACTGCAGCTATTTTCCAAAGACAATGAAATCAACAGCATGTTATGCAACAATGAAAACATTCCGTTCATGCATTGTTGCTAGAACAGCAGCAGCCAACGGAGAATCCATATGGACATAAGGACAATCAAGCTTACAGTTGTGCTCCTTCTCTGGAGGTTTCACCCAGGAGAGGAAGCTCTTGAATGTGCAGAGTAGGGAAGCTGTCTGAAAAATGTTCTGTGTCAGTGCAATTCAGAGAAGGTTTAATGTACTATGGTAGTGCATTACAATTAAGAACAAGCATAGGCAAGTGTTTCATAGGTTAGGGAGAACCATTATGATATCCAACTTGGACACATTTCTAATAAAGGTTGTAGAATTTCACCCAGTGATTCTCACGTGAGTTTGTAGCTTCTAGTAAAGCCGGAACATTGTCTTCCTGTGTCTTTTCAGAATTCCATACATGGGAAGAAGAAAAAGATAATGATCATCAAATTAAGCTAACTCTACCAATCCCACCACTAAATCATGTTCTTAAGCATCTTGATTTATGTGAAAAAGAAATAATTTGACCAGATGTTAATGTCTTCACTGTGATATGTTTCATAGTGAATTGATTGTGAAACCAGATTAATGTGAGTGATGATCCATACAAAAGAGTTTATATCAGTTTATCATTTTAAAAACAGGGTCAATATCTTGGGTTTTATTCCTGTCTTTGCATATTTCATATTTTTGCTTAAATCTAAAGGAAAAGAATATTACACTATATGAATGTCATTCCAAATGAAATATGAGCAACTGAAAACAGGGACAGAAGATGGAATTTGTAACACATCTGTTAAATTCATCTCAAAAGATTCACTTTTTCTTTTTCTAATATAGGTGACCACCAATGACACACTAAGCTCAAGGATGGATTGTCTACCCTTCTACCGCTCATCTCCTGCATGTGACACTGGTGATCATGGTGTTACCTTTGGAAATCTATCAGTGCTAAATCCAAGACAACAGATCAACGGTTTAACTTCTTTCCTTGATGCATCTACTGTTTATGGCAGTACTCCTGCCACTGAAAACAAACTGAGGAATCTAACAAATGGAGAAGGCCTTCTAAGAGTAAACATTAAATATTATGACAACCAGCGAGAATACCTTCCTTTTACAGACCAGATCCCATCACCTTGTGCACAGGACTTGAATGCAAATGAAGGTGAAAGGATTGAATGTTTCATGGCTGGGGACAGCCGATCCAGTGAGGTCACATCTCTGGCAGCTATGCACACACTGTGGCTGAGAGAGCATAATCGCCTGGCCAGAGCCCTCAAACGCATTAATAGCCACTGGAGTGCTGAGACAGTCTACCAAGAAGCACGAAAAATTGTTGGTGCTCTACATCAGGTAGGCAGCTTATTTGCTTTTCTACATGTTGCGGTGAATATCTTTGAACAGAATTTCTTAACAAATTTTAAACAGAATTCATTACTAAACTGAGTGACTTTTCAATCACTTTACACTTTGTTTGCCAACACCTTCGGTATTTCAAATTTGTTAGGTTTAAACTTTATTCAATTTTTCACTTTCCTTAATCAATGTCCAGGCATGTAGTTTGTCCGGACACCCTCAGTGTTTGGATTTTCATGGCAGTTTATTCTCTGCTACCTCTTTCAGGCTTGTCCAGTGTCTATTTTGTCTATTGAAGAGACTTTTTCAGATGCATTCATTTGTAGTTTTTCTGGTTTAAGGAAACAGTTGAAAAATAATGTCTTCATGTATCCATAGTGCTCAAAATATTTGGTGTCTTATCAGTACTATATAAATTAACAACTTAGAATCATAGAATCATAGAATCATTAGGGATTGGAAAGGACCTTGAAAGATCATCTAGTCCAACCCCCCTGCCACAGCAGGGTCACTTCACTGGAGAAGTTATAGAATCAGAATCACTCAGGTTTAGAAGGGCCACAGGATCATCCAATTCCAACCCCCCTGCCATGGGCAGGGACACTCCACCCTAGGCTGGCCAGAGCCTCATACAGCATGGCCTTAAACAGCTCCAGGGATGGGGCCCATTATCTCCAGCAGATGTATAAAGCACATTCTTCATCTCTGGTCCAATTTGGACAGGCCTCCAAAGCCATGGCATGAGCTATCTCTCATTTAATCTGCTCAACTGCAGTTTGCCGCTCAGAGCCCCACTGAAAATCCTTCTTCTTCGGGGTCACTTCCTAAAGAGGTTTCACAATCTGACTATATCCCAGAATATGCATACGCCAGAACCCCACTATGCCTAAGAATGCTTGAGTGTCTTTTTTGTTAACAGGTCATACCATGAATGTTATTCTATTAACTACATCCATAGGAATGTAATGATGTCCATCCTGCCACCGAACTCCTAGAAACTGTGGTTTTTTAGCACGTCTATTTTGCTTCTTTTAATGGCAAAACTGGCATTTAGCAAAATCACCTTCTTCCCTTTTTCAGACTTCTGCTGAAGAATTGCCCCACACTATAATATCGTCAATATACTGCAGATGCTCAGGGGCTCCACCTTCCTCCAAAGCAGCTTGAATTAGTCCATGACAAATAGCTGGACTATGCCTCCACCCTTGGGGCAATTGACTCCAAGTATATTGAACACCCCTCCAGGTGAAGGCAAACTGCGGCCCACTTTCAGCTGCAAGGGGGATGGAGAAATGCGTTAGCAACATCGACTGTGGTGCACCATTTTGCTTCTTGAGACTCCAGCTGATACTGCAGCTCCAGCATATCTAGTACGGCTGCGCAAAGTGGTGGTGTGACTTCATTTAAGCTACGATAATCCACAGTCAACCTCCACTCTCTCCCAGGCTTTCTTACAGGCCAAATTGGACTGTTGAAGGCAGAGCAGGTTCTGCTGACACCTTGATGTTCTAACCGATGCATCAATTCCAGTATGGGGATCAGGGAGTCTCTATTTGTATGGTATTGCCTGCGGTGTACTACTTGAGAAGCAATTGGGACATCTTGCTCATCCACCTTCATCAGTCCCACCACAGAAGGATCATCTGAAAGACCAGACAATGAAGACAGCTGTTCACAGTTCTCAAACTCTACAGCTGCTATACCAAAAGCCCACCTGTATCACTTCAGATCTTTGAAATGTCCATCTTGTAGGAAATCTATGCTCAAAATGCGCAGAGCAATAGGGCCAGTCACTATAAGATGTTTTTAACATTTCTTTCTGGTTAGCCTCACTTTAGCTTCCAAAACCATTAGCTTTTGGGAGCCTCCAGTAATGCCACAAATGATAACGGATTCTGATCCTCTGAAGTTTGATGGTATTAAAGTGCATTCAGCACCGGTATACACCAAGACTTTATGCTTCTCAGCTTTGGAGGTGCCAGGCCATCAGATCCATATGTTCCAATAGACTCAATTGTCCCTTTCCTCCATCTGGCTGGAGGCAGGGCCTCTCTATTGCTTGGCCTCACTTTCTTCCTGTTGAGGAGAAGGATCCCTACTTTGCAAATTAGTTTCAGAGTTCCATGTTTTTTGGGATCTCCTCCAAGATGTATGAGCAATCCTTTTTCTTGCTTTGCCTTGGCAGCACCCCTCAAATTATCTTGTAACTTTGCCTAGAGAGCCGAGGTAGGCTTGCTGTTCCATGTGTTCAAAATCTCTCAAGAGTTACCAGTAGATATCTCGAGATTTGTCTTGATGGACTTGAGCTTGGACCATCATTTCTGGAGATCGTCTCCTTGGGGCAACTGTAGCTTCAATTCTTTCCACAGAATCAGTGCTACCTTGATCCATTTTCCTGAACATTTCCTTCATAGTCTCCAGGAATCCATTAAGTCTCTTATCCAGTTTCTTCTCCCAACTAGCTGGGCTATTCACCCAACCTAGTTGGTTACTCACAGCTGCTATCCAAGCTGATTGGGTAGTCACATCCTCAGATCTCTGCAATTTATCCATATAATTGGCAACAGTTGGAGGGCCAATATCTTCCCTTATGGCAACCCATTCTGCTATCATTCGAGAGTATTTGACAGGAGTGGTCCACGCGAGTCTCTTTAATATAGGTCTCCAACAGGACAAGTCATTGGGGTTTTCATCGTCATCATCAGCTGCATGTCATTTGTGGATCACTCCTCAACAAGCCAATTCTCTCAGACGCTCAATACCCTCCTTTATGGTGGTCCATGAACGAGGACACCATGGTATATCATCTCTGGTAGGGTCTCATAGCATCAAGGGTACGCTTCCAAAGCTGTGGGGTCCAGGTAAATCTCCAATTCGGGCATCAATGCCTGGGTCCCCAGACAAAGTTCCCAATTGCCTAGCTTGTCCACTGGTCAAATCCAAAAAAACGGCTCCAGAGTCCCAACATCTTAGTAGCCAAGCCATCAGGGGTTCTTCCCTCTCCTTAACAAAGTCTTTTCTAATATTCATCAAGTCTCTGTGATTCCAAGGCGCAGGCTATGCCTCATCTTCTTCATCTGTGTCATCAGTATCAGGGGCTGGTGGAGCATGCCAACTTAACCAACACCTATTATGGGGTTTGGGGTCCTCCTCTTCAATTTCCTCGATTTCATCAGTGGGAGGTCCATGACATTCTGTTCCCTTAGCCTGCTCTTCTACAAGTGCTTTTGGAACAGTAGGAGGTGTCTGCCACTTCCGTCTCCTGCCCTTTCCTTCCTGCTCTACATCTACCTGTTCCTTTATTACCCTGTCATCCTGAGGCTCTTTCCTGCCTCTTCTAGTTCTCTTTACATTGTTCTCTGCAACTTACTGCTCTCTACAACTACCTAAAAGGAAGTTGTAGTGAGGCCGGTGCTGGTATTATTACTAATGATAGTACAAGGGGAAATGGCCCCAAGTTGCATCAGAGGAGGTTTACATTGGATATTAGGAAGAAGTTCTTTACTGAAAGAGTGGTTGGGCACTGGAAGAGGCTGCCCAGGGAGGTGGTGGAGTCACCATCCATGGAAGTATTTAAAAAATGAGCAGATATAGCACTTAAGTCTGTGATATAGAGGTTAGGGAGATGTTGGGATAAGGGCTGGACTTGATGATCCTGGAGGTCCTTTCCAGCCATGATGATGTTATGATTCTATGATGTGGCTTTGTAAGATTTTTTCCAATCTAAACAAGTCTATGATTCTATGAGACAGTAGAAATATTGTCATTATTTAAAACTAACCTCTTTATGAGGTTTCTGTACAGCTTTGAGTTGATGCTAGGAGGTGCTGAATAGATCCTAAAAGGATTTTGGTTTACTACTGCACTCATAAATGTCACAAGAAGCTGAGAACACCTAGTACACCGCATGTTCAGGTTCTCTATGTGCACATGAATTCTTTATGCTACTGCAAACACCTGAAAGTTAATTTATCATTAATAAACTGTCACAAATTAAGTGATAAGTGGTAGAGCAGCTCATTATGCTTGTTTGCGAATTCTTTTCCATATAGGTAATTTTTTGATCTGGTTTCACTGAAGTATTTTTAGACAAGTTCTTTCCTTTGTTTCCACAGGAAAATCTGAGTTTTTTAAGGAACAGGTTATTGACGGAAAAAAGATTATGCTTCTTTATGCCAAATACAAAAGGAAATAAACCTTTTAAATATTTATTTTCAGATCTGGGAGTGCATGCAAAAGAATTGGAACAGAGGGAATTCTTTCTTTTTAACCAAAAAAATGTTTATGTTTCTCAGCTTTTTATACCTTCCTGAAATCTTATGTATATGTCTGTTGTAAGAACTTGTATGACTCTCCTTAACTTCAGGCAGATATGCTTGGGAATCGCACAACAGCCAGATGCTAATTTAGGTGTTGTTCTGTGTCAGACTGCAGATTCCTTTTGGCAGTATCATCTTCTGCTGTATTAGTACCATCTTCTCAGTCTGAATTCTCTAAAAATCATCTCTACTTGATGGACCAATTCAGCCATTGGAAGTTTCCACCAAACAGATGCTTCTGCTAGCTCAAGACAGGCATAAGATCCCTTTTTACCCTTAACTTTTTAATTTTCTTGTCTTGAAACAGCAACACTTGTACCACATCAAGATAAAAAGAAATAAAGATTGTGCCTCTGGAGGAAATGAGAAATCTGAATTTCTCTTTCTCTCAGGGAATCTAACCTTTATGAGTTGCTTAGTTTGGGATTTTCAACTAAAAAGAAAAAAAAAAATTATCATTATATCAGGATGTTTGTGTCCATGGTCAACATAGTCCTATTTAAAGTATTTGTTTGTAAAATCTAGCTAATATCAATTAGAAAAGAATGCCTTGCAAAACATTTGTTACTGTAACATGAGGTTAACTTCTCAGATAGTGGTGTTAGTACTAATTTTTTTATTGAGTACTTCTAAATTTTTTCATTTTATTTTATTTGTTCTTTATTATGTTATTTTCTCTATTATTATTTTCTATGCATTAAAGGAGATACAAAATGAATTCTAAACTATTGTCTTTCAAATATTTTATTGATTGCATGACCTGAAAATGTAGACAGGTTATTACCTCTGTCTTCTGAGAAAACTGAGCAACTTCTGTAGAGATTTACTTGTCAATGTGCCATACCCAAAAGACAAGGTTTCATTTTATGCCAACTAGCTTTCCAATGTGTAGTGTGTTGAGCTCAAAGTACAGTTCTCTGTTTGTTTTATTGCACACTATGTTGAATAAGTATGGTATTTTCTTGGTTTTTTTATACTTCATACTCACCCATTATGCTTTATTAAGTACAGTGTAATCTTTAACCTACAATGCACTTTCATTTTATTTGGTGCAATTGAGGCTGTTTGCCCCCTTTTTTGGTCATGGTTACTCTCAAGCTTTTTTTCATACAACAGTAACACTATTATATTGTAAAAGAATTCAACCAAAGTTATTTATCAGCATTTTCATTTTTGAAGTATGTTTTTTAGGAGTCTATAATTGTCTTGAATTTAGCATAAAATGTCTGCCATGGGATTCTGGGCACCAGTGTTTTCAAGCCTTGTCTTTCCAAATATTTAGTAAAATGGATTTGTATCACAAATATGTCTGAAAATATAATCTATTCATATCACAACCCATTCATGAAAAATGTTATGATAATTCATTTTTCATTGCCACTTTTAAGGGCAATACAATTTACACCATCACAATCAAGGCTTTAACACCTCCTGTGAACTGAATTACTCCTGGGAACTGTAAATGAGTAAAACTGGTAATCTCTGCTCAAGAGGCTTTACTCTAGCATTCATGGTAGGATCTAAGAGAAGGAACAACAGCCTAATTATTGTACCACACTGAGTCATGCCACTGATTCTGTCTGGCCATTTGTCTTCTTACTGCAAAAATAAGACTGATATTGTTTACTAGTTAGTATTGCTCATAGTCATGGCAAGTACTTGGGCACAGAAGAGTGAAGAAAAAGGCAATTGTTACTATTTGTATATAAATATAATGAATGACAAATATTTATTTTTCTTTTCTTTCAGATTATTACTCTAAGAGATTACATTCCCAAAATTATTGGTCCAGATGCTTTTAATCAGTATATTGGCCTTTACACAGGTTATGACCCCACAATAAATCCCACAGTTTCTAATGTATTTTCAACAGCTGCTTTTCGTTTTGGTCACGCAACAATACAACCAATAGTAAGGCGATTGAATGCTCAGTATTTAGATGACCCAGAACTCCCAAATCTTCTCTTGCACGAAGTTTTCTTTAGTCCTTGGAGACTAATTAAAGAAGGTATGGTTTTATAGAAATTGTTGGGTTATTTTGCAGAATAAGTGTTTTCAAAGTTGCTTATCTTGAATTATAAATAGGAATATTTATTTAACTGCATCATTGATTTAATTTGTTGAAGAGGTTCTAGAACATTAATATGAACTAGAAAAAATAATCTAAGTTAAATATTTATCTGAATATATTACTTTCCAGATTAAACCAGCCTAGTAGATTACAATAGCCTTATGATTGAGGATGAAGATGTTTCATCTCTTTTTTGTGAATAAGTGTATTATCACATTGCAAATTTTCTTACACCTGAAGAAGATGGAGCCTTTTCATAACATTCAGTTGCAACCTGAAGGTTTTTGCATCTGTTTGAACATAAATGCTTATGTGGCCAAGGCATCAAATATATAGAAATTTGCATTTACATTTGTTAAGAACATTCTAATGCTGTGCATATATATATTGTAAAGTGTTTTATTTTTTTATTTAAAGGAGGCTTGGATCCTTTACTAAGAGGTCTTCTAGTACATTCAGCAAAACTGCAGGTGCAAGATCAACTGCTGAATGAGGAGTTAACAGAAAAACTTTTTGTGTTGTCCAATAATGGTTCACTTGATTTGGCATCATTAAATTTACAGCGTGGCCGTGACCATGGACTCCCAGGTCTCTTGATTTTTCTTGACTTTTCTTCCAATTGGTAACTCAGATTAAATTTGCTTAATTTGGAATGTAATCATAAGCTTCTAAATAACAGCTTGGATAATCAACTGGCTTACAAGAAAACTGTTGGAACTTAGCTGAATTTGATGACATTAGCTCTTAAAAAGCACAGTTCCTTCCCATTTCTGTGTAAAACGCTCTTACAAGCATACCACTGAGAGCAAAGGAATCAGTCCTCAACATGGCAGAGAGTATCTCTTTATTTTTAATTTCTAAATCTATGCCTTCATCCCCTGCTTGGGCAGTCACTTGTCTGCAAGACTAAGGAGCAAACATAGCTTGCTTTCAGTCCTCTGAGCCAGATGTCCTACTTGTAAAGGCATGACTGACTGTCAGAGAGCATTATGTCTCTAGCTGACTACCCACTCTAATTCTCCAGTGCAATTCTGCAGCTAAGAATAAATGAGCTGTTGGCCTTGGATAACAGAAATAAATATTAAATTTAAGGCTTTCAGCTTCGCAGAGGTAGAAATGGAGGTTTAGTCTCCTAGACCAGAAGTTTTAAGGTTTTATTGGGAGGTGAAGTAGTTTAATCTCAATAATGTAAAAGAAATCTATTTTACAGAGAGCTGGATATGTGCCCTAGGACTCTACCCTTTAGTAAAGTGTTTTGTTACTAACTTAATACAGATTACTGAAGAAATTTTTCCTAATGTCCAATATAAACCTCCTCTCATGCAACCTGGTGACTTGTGGAAACAAACTCTGTAACCCACAAAGAGTTATAAAGCAGGTATGTGTTTATTCAATGCCGAGTGCAAGGGCGAATCTTTTCCACCTATCTTGCAAACCAGGATGCATAACAGTCATGGTTAGATAGGGTACAGTTATACGTATGCATTGGATTGCCATAAAAGAGCTGACCATATTACAGTTAGTCCCAGGAACGCATTATCCCCTGCCCGCACACTTGTGCAGTGATTCCCTGGGGGTAATGGGGCAAGGGTCTTGTGGTGAAACTTGAGGTCTTTTTCCTTGCAACTTTTCACCCTTAGCATGAAATGCTGAGTTACAGCCCCAAAAACAATGAACTTTGCCCTGTCTTTAACCGCTTCTCTTACAGACAACAGACTTCCTCTCTAATTGATCCTTGCACCTTGTTCTGGCTTCCTTTTATCTGTTGCTTATATTTGCCAAGATTGTCTTCATACTTCTAGCTGTAAAGTTAACTATTTTCTAGCCACATATCAAGCAGTTCCCCCCCTTTTCTTTCTCATTTACAAATTCTTTTGTTATACTATACCATTTTTCTTGAGGGTCTTAGCAAAATATTTGCCATTTTCCACCTCCTGTTGCAACCTATATATTTTCCATTCTGCATAGTTGCTTTCAGTTTGCCTGAACATCTGCATAAAACACTTTAACATAAAACACACTAAAATACCTATGATGAGAATAAACAATATTACTCTAAAAAGATGTTCAAGTTTTAAGGCTACATTGGGAGCCAAGAAATTAGTTTCTTCCGGAACTCAGAAAAACCTAGTTTAACCCCAAATAGATTATCAATATGATTGTCTTTGAATATGGAGCTTTACGTGTCTGGTTGGTATGGTCTTCCATAGTTGTTCAGGCACCTTTTTTACTACATTATGTATTCACAATGATTGTTCTTTGATCTTAATTGCCATATGGAATGTCAGCAAAACTTGGAACAGACCTTCCCATTTTGGCTCCAGTGGTGAATCTGAAAGAAATCTGATATACATGTAATCACCTGGTACAATGCTGTGGATGGATCCATCAAGGCTTCAGGCCCTGCTTCTTAGAACCTATGTTTCTATCTCCTGAAGTTGTTTCTGTAGGCTTATTATATATTCTGTCAGTACCTCATCCCCTACTTTTGTAGAGGTTCCTGCTTGTACCATGTAGGGCCTTCCATACTTAATGCTTCCTTGGCCATAGGTTTTGTTCTAGTCCTCAAAAGGGCCAAGGGCAATGACTGGGGCCAAGGTAACCCAGCCTATTGCCCTAATTTTACAATTTGTAACTTGATGAGGTGATTCATTTTCTCCACCTGACCACTTGCTTGTGGCCTATATGGGCTATGTAATTGCCAATCTATCCCCAACTGTTTACTGACTTGCTGAACAATCTTTGCGATTAAATGTGGTACTCAATCTGAAGATGTTACTGTTGGGACCTCAAACTTTGGTATTACTTCCTGCAGTAAGACCTTGGTCACCTCTCTGGCCTTATTAGTTTGGCAAGGGAATGCTTCTGGGCCACCCTGAAAAGGTATCAGTCTAAACCAACAAATATCGAAACCCCCTTTTCTTGACAGTTTTGAAAAGTTTATCTGCCACTGTTACCTTGAATGATTTCCTTTCCTTATCTGCCCTAACAGGGCTTTCTGTACTGCACAATGATTATTTTGCAAACAAATTTCACACTGCTCTCTCAGTTGTTTGATGGTGGTATACAGATTTCAAGCAACAATGTACTGACTTAAGTATTTGTATAGAGCCTCCGTTTTTCAGTGAGTTTTTCTGTTTCGCCAGGATAACTTCCCACAGTATTGCAAATGGTATTATTATGTTTCCCAGTGGGATTTTGGCCCATTTACCTTTCTCAGCTTCCCCATACACGTCTTTGATCAATTTTTGATCTTCTTTTGATTATCTCGTTTTACTGATCTGATCAATTTGTATTTTACTGTCTGCAACCATGGACTGCAGTCCTACCAAGCCTTCCTCAGCCAACCTTTTAGCCTAATAGTCTGCCATTTAGTTGCCTATTTCCTAGGCAGTTTTTCAATTTTGATGAGCTTTGCAGTGCATGATGTCCACCTTCTCTGGTAATGGACTGCTTTCAGCAACTTGAGAACATCTTCAGCATATTTTGTGTGTTTCCCTTGAGTAGATAAGAGCCCCTTTTCTTTCCAAACTGCTCCGTTGGCACACATTACTCCAAATATGTATTTAGACTCAGTCCACATGTTAATCTTTTTCCTTCTTGTCAGCTCCAGTACTCAGGTTAAAGCTGTAATTTCTGCCTTCCGGGCCTCTATTACCTGATCTGTGATGCTGCTAACCCTATATCCTGCTTTGCAAGTGCTTTGTCGGATGAAACTATTCCCATCCATAGACCAAGTGTCCTCAGCATCTTCTAGTGGTTCCGTCTTTAGGTCCTGTTGGCTGGAGTACATAGCCTCAATCATTTCCAGACAGTCATGGACCACTGGTTCTTCTATAGTCCTGCTGAGGAAAGATGATGTATTGACAATATTAGTGACCACTTTTTCTACATTATCTTGTTTTACCATGATGGCCTGGTATTTAAGAAACCTCTGTGGTGATAGCTAGGACCCCCCCCTTTCACTTCCAGCACTGCAGACACAATGTGGGATACCAACATCATAATCCTTTGGCCCAATGTAGATTTACATGCTTCTTGAATGTTGAGCACAACTGCAGCCACTGTCCTCTAGCAGCTAGGCCATCCTTTGCTTACTTCATCAAGTTACAAGTTGCTTGGAAAAATATGGCACTGCCCTCCTATATGGCCCTAAATTCTGGGCCATGATTCCTAGAGCTAGTCCTTGTTTTTCATGAGAGAATAGCCAAAAGGGTTTGGTGACATCTGGTAATCTCAGGGCCAGTGCTCTCATCAGTTCTTGCTTAGCTTGTGGTCTAGGCATCTGGCAGACAGCTTCCTTCTGTGCTGTTTCTAAAGTCTATTGGCCCACTGTGACCTCATATCCAAGGTATGTCACCTGCTGTTGAACTATTTGGGCATTCTGTGGAGAAGCCATTTAGTCCAAGTCATATAGAGTCCTTTTGTTTCAGTTGCTATCGGTAAGTCATCTACATACACTACCTTCACTCCAAGAAGATGTTCCCATTGTTCCAGATCTTTAGGTAATTGGTTTCCAAAGAGAGTAGGACTGTTTTTAAATCCCTGGGGCAACATTGTCTATGTGAGCTACGTCTTTCTTCTGGAGCCTGAACTTTCCCGCTCAAAGGCAAACAACACTTGGCTTTCCAAGCTCAAGGGTAGGCAGAAAAAGGCATCCTTTAGGTCCAAAATGGTAAACCAAGCCAATTCAGAGACTAATTTTGTTAACGGTGTATATGGGTTCACCACCATAAGGTATAAATCCTCTGTGATTCTGTTAATCCCCCTAAGGTCCTATACTATAGACTAGTACTATTCTATAGCTTCCATCTCATCTCTTCCCTGATAAGATCGGGGTAATTATACTCAGACTCACGTTGTCTTAGCAACCCATATTTGACACACCATTCAATAATCAGCTGAATTCCTTCCCTGACATTTAGTCTTAAAGGACGTGTTCCTGGTTTAATCCTTACTATTATTGGCAATGCATTTTTTGCTCTTCCTGGTACTTCTGAAGCCCATATCCAGGATACACCTGATTCTGTAAAGTTAACTACTTTCTAGCCATGTATCGCTGGGACCATTTTCTTTTGTCCTGTCACTTGCTGCATGAGAAAAGAGACCAATCCCCACCTCTCTACAACCTCCTTTCAGGTACTTGTAGAAAGCAATAATGTCAACCCTAATCTTCCTTTTATCCAAACTAAACATCCTCAGTTCCCTCAACCTCTTCTCATATGACTTGTGCTCTTGATCCTTCACCAGCTTTCTTTGTATCAGCTCCAGCATCTCAAATTCTCTCAATGAAAATAAGATCATACGTAATAGGAACATTTACTGCGTCTTGAGATTTCCAGACTAGGAATTAGGAAAATGTCCTTCACTAAATGTTGTGTTAAGCATTAGAACAATCTGCCCAAGGGTTACGACACCATCCCTGGATGTATTTAAAGAGATAATAGAGATGGTGCTTAGTGACATGGTTTAGTGGTGGACTAGGCAATGATAGTTTAACCAGTGGGCCTGATGCTCTTAAAGGCCTTTTGAAATCTAAATAATTCTATGGTTCTATGAGTTGATTTAAAGTTTTGTTTTCCTTTATGAAAATGATGTAACTCTTGCATATCCTGTAGTTTCAGATTCTGACATCACTTTCCTGACCAATTTTACCAAGAATAATAGTAGGCCTGTTTTTAGATGTAACAATCTGTGAATATGATTAAGGTTACCAGAATCCAGTGATTGTAAAAGTATTAATTTCATATTTCATACTTATGTGTTTCATATTTACATGTCAAGTTTGATCTTTCTTTTAACACAACATTTACAGGTTATAATGACTGGCGAGAATTCTGTGGCTTACCAAAACTGGAAACTCATACTGACCTGAATACAGTAACAGCCAATCACAATGTCACTGAAAAAATAATGGAATTATACCACAATCCCAGTAATATAGATGTTTGGCTTGGTGGTCTGGTAGAAGACTTCCTTCCAGGTGCTAGAACTGGTCCTCTGTTTGCATGTATCATTGGAAAGCAAATGAAAGCACTAAGGGATGGTGACCGGTGAGTTTGTTCATGCTGTTGAGTCATTTCTGCAAATATAAAAAAATCAGAAATGATGGAGATTTTTACAGATATTCGGTTACTTTTCATATTGAAAGAAATCATGAAACCTAAATATGCTTTGAACAAATTAATCCCTGCAGCTTACACTTTCTTATCTTCAGTTTTGTTGGGTGAGCTTTTGCTTATATATAATTTTGATTATTTCAAAATAGAATGTCCCTTCATCCAGCCCTGCAGAACTGGCACCAGCATCTTGTGCCAATAAAATCCTCTTCTCCAGGAAGTCTAGAGAAATGCAGCTTCAGGTCACAAAAGGATGTAAGATGCAGTTTATCTCTTAAGTCTGCTCCTGAAGCCATTATAAACCCAAACTTTTTTATTTTCATCATATACTTGTGGAAGTAAATTCAAATCTCAGGAGAAGAGTATTTTTAAACTGCGCAGCAGTGGTGTTTTAAGTACACCTGGTCCTTGAGCTCACCTTTAAGCTCCTCAAATAAGTCACTTGTGGAAAGAAACTACTATGTAAATAGGCATCCTAGACAGAATTTAAATGTGAACTTTCAAAAAAACCTTGTTAATTCATTAGCTCACAGGGAAAAGCATTGTTAATCACAAACGTGGTATTTTATAAGTATGAACTGTATAGACAACAAACATTCCACTCAGCTGTGTTAAAAAAATAATTGAAATTCCTCTGAATCATACAAGCATACTTGACCCTGTCTGAAGAAGCATAATCTATCCAGTCCTTTCTGCTTTATTTCCATTATTTTGTGCTTTCTAGTATTACTTATTTTCAGTGTCTTATACTACTAGCATTAATTATGCTTAAGCATTAAGTTAATGCTCCAACTGAGAAACAGAAGAGTTCTAGTAATGAAAGAATTCCTCAAGTTCCTGCCACAATGCTAAAGGAACTATCTAAAAGAAATCAGAAATACATAACATTTTGTCACACGGTAATCTGACAAAATGTGAAGGGATTTATTTCCCAATGTAGTAAACTCGGGCACTCTCTTATCCTCTTACAATTCTTGCAGTTGTTGGCCAAATATTCTAAAGCTTTTTTTCCTGTTCTTCTTCTCTAACCCTGTAAAATTAATCTGTAAAGTTTTAGTCACCTGATATAGATCAGTTGCAGCAACTTGTGTTAAACACCTATAAGCTGGATACAATAAAAAGTAACTTTCTGCTTGAACCTTCTCAGAAATCTAGTTAAAAACTAATTTTGTGAAGAAAGTAGACTAAGTTAAGTGTTCATGAAAGGGGATATGGCATTTGTGGGAGAGCTGAGTGGAACGAAGTCTTTGATGGTTTTTGTTAGTGGAAGAGTCCTAGGAACAGTCAGTGAGGTTTCAAGATGCTCTGAAAACTTTAGAAAAAGTGTGTAGGTGAAGAAAAGAAAGGAGGCATCTTTCTTTTTTTCCTCTCTCCAGCCCTTCCATCTCTCCTACACTGTTTGTAATAGTGCTGTTGATGTGTGGGTAGTTCACTCAAACCCTGGTCTTGTACATTACCTCATCCTTCTTCTCTAATATATGTAAAGTGGGACAGGTTTCTCCCAAATTGTTCTGTGTGGTGGGTTCAGGACCGCAATTAAATGAAAGAATAGCAAATAGTTCTCAACAAGATCTCAGATTGAATTTACCAGAAAATGGGTATCTTAGAGAAAATGAAAGGTTTTAATAAATCTATAACTACATACAGAAAGAAGAAAAAGTTTAAGCATGTTAGTGCACACAAACCAGAAACTCCATCACAAATGCTATCACATATTCTGAGAAAAATATAGTGAGAGATTACTACCATCTTGGTCTTTGGGTTTTTACGTTAGAGATCTTGGGAAAGGATGTCAGTCAAGCAGAGAGGGGTCTCCTCTATTCATTCTGCTCCCCCATGAATTGCACATCATAGTCTGCAGATGCCAAACTCTCAGCCATTTCACACTGATAAACTCTTCAATTCTTCAGTGTAGCTTGTACAGAAAAAAAACCCACTTATCGGACAGGCTTGATTCCTCAGAGCCTGAACTACATCCCTCGATGCAGGAAACATGCCTTTTAAAAAGAACCTAATCTGTTTTCCTGCCAAAGGTTTAAAGATTCTTGAGTCCTTCTGCTTCTTTCAGAACAGACAGTTCACTTAAGCACAAAGGAATTCTCAGATGCCTCTCCCAAGGCTTCTTCTCTCCCCAATACTCAAGCATTCTCATCTTTTCTCAGCAGCAAAAATGACAAACAGTTTCTCTTCCTGCTGACCAGGGGCTCAAAGATGGTGGTGGCCACATGCCTAGCCACGTGTCCAGCTCAAGACGGTGACGGCCGCACGACTGGCACCATCAGGGTACTCCCCCATGCTGCAAACGCATCTGAGAGAGTTCCATTCCCCTTCTCTCTCTCTTTCTTTCCTCCTCCCACTTTGGTTACAGGGGAAAAGGTAGTATTTTTCAGCTTACCACAGATCACTGGATGCAGCTCTGTGTTACTCCACATGGGGAGGAATTGGCACTGCTTGTTCCTGCTAACCATTGACATAGCGCTGGGCCAGGTCCTACTTCTCAGCCTGCCATTCCAACCGGGGGTGTCTGGGGCTGGGCTGTGTCAATTCCTGCTTCTCAGCCCACCGTTCCAATTCAGGCCAGGCTGGGACCAGGCCGGATTTGGGTCTGCTTCTTGTCCCACCTCCCCCAGGCAGAAAGGGGCCCGGGAGGCAGCCACTGCTCCTGGGAGGGGGCCATCGCCAGGAGTGAAGGGAGGCTGTGGCAGAGTCACACTAATAGTCCTCATTTTCCTGAGAACACAAACAGGGCTGTGAGACTTCTCACAATTTGCATGGCTCCATTTCAGGAAGGTTAAAAAACCTGACTCACTGCGCACATGTCAGATTTGCACAAGATCCACAGTCAGTATTGCTGTTCCCTTCTGATCAGAAAAATGTAAACACAAGCCCCATAGACTTTTCTGCAAACCCTGGCCTTGTTTCTCCATTACTATCAATGGCCAAGCCCTGTGTTAAAATTGAGGTGAATTTTTACAGTCTGATCACATGCATACTCTACTGCTGCTGGTCCAAGGGTATGTTACAGATCATGGTGTTTACTTTTATTAGTCTTACAATTACATTTTGCTGTAATTCTTTTTCATGGTCTTTTCTATGAGGTATTGTGAAAGTAAGAATAATAAACTCTTTGAATTTAATATTTTCAAACTATTTCTATGAATATTTTCAGATTTTGGTGGGAAAATGATAATGTTTTCACAGAAGCTCAAAGGCATGAACTCAAAAAGCACTCACTGTCCCGCGTGATTTGTGACAATACAGGAATTTCTGAAGTACCAGAAGATGCCTTTCGACTTGGAAAATTTCCACAGGATTTTAAGCATTGTGACAATATACCTGAGATGAATTTAGAAGCTTGGCAAGAATCCTATCAGGAAGGTAAACTGGTAATTACCAATCTTTCCTGGCAGGACAGGAGGGTAATCAGCAGTTAGAACACTGGACTTAGATGATCTTTCGAGGTCCCTTCCAACCTGTAACATTCTGTGACTAGATGATCCGTAATCTTGATTGAAGCAGGTATTGGGTTATTGGTCTGATGCAGATGTTCAGTATTTCTGTACTTACAGACGTATGTCTTTTTCTCATTCTTTCACAGTTTTCTCTGTAAAAAAGATAAATGTGTGCCAGCTTCATACTGATGACATGAATCGCTTGTGAGACATTATGACATTTGGGGCAAAAGTTCCTAGACAGAAAGAAATTACTAAGAACATTGCAGAAAATACTGTTAAAAGATAATGATAATTTTACGAAGTTTATAAGTCAAACCTGAAGCACGCTATATAAATTCTTATCCAGGAAGAAACAATTAATTTATTTATCATATGAATACACTTGAGTAATTTCACTTCAATTAATGGACTATAGACAATAATGAACAACATAATTTTTAAAGGTAAGGTGGTAATACTAAAACATCATGTAATAATACAGACTTTTCATTTTAGAGGAAATATGTGGAACACCAAAGAGTGTGGAAAATGGTGATTTTGTATACTGTTCAGAATCTGGAAAAACTACAGTGATTTATTCATGTCAGCATGGATTTCAGCTACAAGGAGAAGAGCAATTAATCTGCACAAGTAAAGGGTGGAACTTTGAGACTCCTGTTTGCATAGGTACTAACTTTTTTTGTCTTCATTCTGAATTTTCTAAAAGCTAAAGTCCACAACAACTCATCAGAGGTTAATTCAATCTATGATCTCTTGTAATCAACTTTCTGTGTTTATATATATAACAAGACAAAATGAAACTTCCCTTGCTCCATAATTGCTACCTCAATCTCTACCCATCCTTATTCAGTAATCAAGTTGATGATAGAAAATGTCACCAAAAATTACTTAATTAAGCAAAAATTGAGTCTATGAACAGCCAGCGGGGGGGG
>VXBP01002286.1:5656-199853 GCA_013400115.1 Rhinopomastus cyanomelas | reverse complement strand
ATCAGATTTATACTTTGCTTCTTCATTAAATTAAATAGCAAGACAGGCAGTTGTCATTTTCCTAGATAATGGACATTCTGAATTTAAAATGTGCTCAGCACCAGATAATCAGATATCATGCATCAATAATAAGTTAACTAAAAAGTGTCAAAGAATACAAATACTCTGAAGTAAACATGCCATGTGAAATTAAGGAAATTAATTATCATTTCAGTTTCAACATTCCTCTCCTAAATAGCTGTGAAAAGATTTACCAGGAGTGCATTACTTCTGCAAAGACAAATGTAAAGCACGTGAAAAATCACTTAAAAGATATTTTCTATCAACAATTCACATATATTTTCAGGGAAATATATTTCTATGTTTTTAATTGTTCTTTTATCTTCTCTTTTCCTAGAAATAATAGAATTGTTGAATAGAATAGGAATAGAATAGGAAGAAAGGTACCCTGGCAAACATTTCATCATAAGACCTTCACTTTTTGCATTTATGAAGGATAAATTATTTCAGTTCACATTTCAAATATACATGTTTATAATGGTGCATATATACAACATATATGTATATAGCTTAATACAAGCCAGCAGTGTGCACAAGTAGCCAAGAAGGCCAATGGTATCCTGGATTGTATTAGAAACTGTGTCTGTCAGGAGTAGAGAGGTAATTGTCCCCCTGCACTCAGCACTGGTGAGGCTGCACCTTGAGTACTAGGTCCAGTTTTGGACATCTCAATACAAGGGAGACGTCGAAGTGCTGGAGCGAGTGCATAGGAGGGTAACGAAGCTGGTGAAAGGCCTGGAGAATAAATCTTATGTGGAGAGACAAGAGAGTTGGGGCTGTTTAGTTTGAGGAAGAGAAGGCTAAGAGAAGACCTCATCATTTTCTATGATTATCTGAAAGGACATTGTAGAGATGTTGACGCTGGTCTCTTCTCACAGATAATTAGTGACAGAACCAAAATAGTCAGGCACTGGAATGGGCTGCCCAGGGTAGTAGTTGAGTCACCATCCCTGGGTGAATTTAAAAGATGCTTGGATGACGTTTTGGGGGATTTGGTTTAGGAATGAACTTGTAGAACAGGGTTGATGACTGGACTCAATGATCCTAAGGGTCATTTCCAACCTGAATGATTCTATGGTTCTATATACATACTCAAACTTCTCAGCTTTTATAAGAACATGAGAGAAAAGGAAACCTGAAAAAGCCATATTTAGGAATATATTATGGATAGTGGTAAATGAATTTGAATGCAAATGGTGCAGCTGATCCACAATAAAGTTTGCTTGTAGTATTTATATGACAGCAGAATAGAAAGCTATTCATTCTAATTGTATGCCAGGTATGGAAAAAGTAAAATGAAATTTGCAGCTCTTCCCTTTATTAAAATCCTAATTATCTACTGAATTCCACTTACATAAATACTATACAAAGGAGTGAAGCTGTTAAATGAATTATAATAAAATCTTTTCAATACATTAGTGTTCTGGCAGCAAACTAAATAAATAAGGTATATGAAAGAATCATTCCTTGTCCTAGATCCTTTTGTATGTTCATTAATATAAACAAGAGACTGTATATGTGCAATCACAAAACAAGCTGCTGCATATATTAAATAAGCTGTGCCTTTATTAAAAGAAAACCATCAAAACCCACTTAGCAGATGCTACTTGAGTTTTACAATAGAAAGCACTTTGTTCCATGCATGTCTGTGCAATGTGTTCTCATTCTTTTAAATGTTTAGCAAAATGGGAATAAGTCAAGCAATATAATGAGGAGGATAGAGCTTAGCATTTCTGGAGATGGCTTCAAAATGATGTGCTGCTCTAGAAAAGACAGAGGACCCTGCTGGTGAAATAACAGGAATTTGAGTGCTGCTAATTCCTGCTTACTAACTTTGGCTTTGACAGAAACCATTTATATTGATCCAGGAAGTCATTTAGTGCTACACTATGCTACCTTCCTTTATCTTCTCCTGATAGATAACTCTGCTTACTTTGTTTTAATAAAGTACAGCTCTCTTTGAGTAGCAGGGCAGGCTGGTAAAATCTGACATGCCCTATTTAGTGATGGAAAAACGTTAGCAGATAGCATGACTATGGTTCTGCAAAAGCTGAAATAGCATGTTTGAATTACAGTGTAGGCAAAGCCTGTGCAGGATTTCCTTCCCAGATAATGACAAGGCCAGTGGGAGTTAATCCAAAATACAGTCTTGAAGGGAGAAATACTTATTCAGGAGTCATCATCCTGAACAACAGATTCTTTTCCTGTTTCTGAGAGGTATCATAACAATGTTTCTTGAGGATTCTAAAGTTTAAGATTATTCCTTGCATTATTAGTCCTTTGACTGTTTCAGCCAATGGCTGGCTTTGGACACAGCTACTGCTTTGCATTAAAGAGATCAGGCAATCTTGGTCCTAGTTTCAATGATACAATTCCCTACTCTCCTACAGGGTCAGTTTCTAATATGGATCAAAAAGAAGTACTTGGCCCAAAGTAGCAAATCAAACACTGAAGTAGGATAATATAACCAAAAACCAGAAAACACTAGTATGAACTACATACGGGTTTACAGTTCTTCCCAGAACTATGAGTCAAGGGCATTGAGCAAGATGGACAAAATCATCCAGTACTGCAAGTAAATATTATAAAAAAAGGAGACAGATACAGCAATATGGAAAACACTCCATGCTTTCCTCATTGAGTAAATTTTCTGCATTTTGTGCTTATGAAAATTTAGCCAATTCCCACTTACAGCCTTTGGCATATTATTAAATCAGCAATTTCTTAAAATCATTTCCATCTTAAAAATGAAAGAAAAAGAAACAAAAACTAATTACAAAATACTCAAAATCAATCAAACAAAATTACCAAAAAAACAAGCAAACAAGTAAACCCTACAAAACACCCAAAACCTCTTTGTGCTTAAAAGAGTCAGAGTAAGTGTCTTTGGCAGGTGTACAATGTCTTTCATTAATACTTGTAGAAGGTGTATATAAGAAAGAAAGTAGTAACCACTCTCTGTAATGGGTAATAATTATTGATCAGTGTGTATTCATTTCACAGATATCAATGAATGTGAAAATGAAATTAATCCACCTTGCTCTCCTGCTAAATGCATTAACACTAAAGGCAGCTACAAATGTCTCCATACTGACCCTTACAAACTGGCAGAAGATGAAAACGCATGTGTTGGTAATGCCTGTGAACCTGTCGTCCATTAAAAAATTCTCTTCTGTTTTACAGTGCTGTAAAAATAATAAAATTGAGATCTCTTTGCTGCAACTTACACCCATTGCTCCTTGTCCTATCACAGGGAGCAAGTGAAAAGAACCTGTCCCCCTGCTTCTGGCCAGCCTTCAGATACTTATAAACATTTATCAAATCCCCTCTAAGTCTTCTCTTCTCCAGA
Source organism: Rhinopomastus cyanomelas (assembly GCA_013400115.1). Classification (NCBI taxonomy): domain Eukaryota; kingdom Metazoa; phylum Chordata; class Aves; order Bucerotiformes; family Rhinopomastidae; genus Rhinopomastus; species Rhinopomastus cyanomelas. Next base: position 196,444 of record VXBP01002286.1, on the reverse strand, counting down.
CTAAAAAGCCCTAAGTCCCTCAGACTCTCCTCATAAGCTATGCCCTCTTGTCCCCTAATCATCCTCGTAGTCCCTCTTAAACCAGGGGGCCCAAAACTGAACACAGTACTCAAGATGAGGCCTCACCAGGGCAGAGTAGAGGGGGAGAAGAACTTCCCTCGATCTGCTGGACACACTCCTCCTAATACACCTACAGGTTGATCAAGATAGGGGCTGCAGCTTCAGCCCTTCCAGCTGCTCCAGCAGTGGCTCAGCTCAGGTCACCCCATGCACTGTGCCTTGAGGCACAGGCAGTAGGCAGGAGGCAGCTCTGCTCTAGCATCACTCCATCAGAGCAGCGGGCAAGCTGAGCTGGCACTGTTCCTCTCTACTAACTGTGTTTGGGCTGCTGGCCACTGGAGGGCGCCAACACTGCTGGCTGATGCAGGCAAGCAGCTGCACTGTAGCTCCATCCAAAGAGGAAGGAATCTGGAAGTCCCCTTGGCTTTATAGAGGAGCTTTCCCTGCTCACATCACACAATTACAGCTGGGGACAGGGAACAGGGGGGAAAAAATGTTTTCTCTGCAGAAAAGCACAACCAAATTTCAAACCATGGCGAAGTGACATAATTATTAATTGCTTCAAATAGTTTTTTCTCTAAAATTATTTCAAACTTACATCTTTTATGGACCAGACTCCCTCATATTGTCCCAGTTATGCAAGTGAGATTGACTGTAATTATGTCATTCAGGGCTTTTACTTAGGGATCATTTTAAACAGTTAGGCTTTCATTGCTTCTCAGTCATACTACAAACTCTGACTTAGACTACCTCTTGTTATGGTATCATATCACTGCTTTTAACTTATTCTATCCATATGTGAAAGAAGAGCCAGAGGAGGCACACACATGAGTATCTTTTTCAAAGCAATGCCCAGAAGTACAGCTGCACCTGGTTCCCTGTGTCTTGGAAGGTGAAACAGGTCAGGATCAGAGACACACACACACTGTTCTACCACTGCCCCTGCTCTGCTTCTCCCAGAGTCACCTAGAAGATTAAGGGAAGGATTTTTCCACTAACAATTCAAGAGTTGTGACAATCTGTAGAAAAACAAGGAAAAGTAAAATATCTGGACAGCAGTTACAAGCTTATAATAAATGACTCAAACAGTATTATACCTGAGTATTCTAATATGAAGCTGCTTCCACAATTAGTGTTTCGTCTTTCTCTAGATTTCTTCCCTCATGTAGTGTTTTGGTGTATTGCTCCCTCGGCTTATGAATCAGTCTATATTGTACAGCAGGACCACTAGTGCATTGCTAGAAGAGGTAGAGAATGCAATGATGTGGAAGAACTTGCTTAAATGGGCTTCAGCTTGTCTAGGAGGCCCAAAGGACAAGACAGCTGCTGCTTCCAAAAAGGTGATTAGTATATATTGTACTGTAAGCCCTACAGTGCTGCAAAAGAATTTTTTTTCCTAGAAGTCTGACACTAAGTTGAGAAGGTAAGCATAATTAGTTTCCTTTCTAAAAATGAAATTATCTATTGAAAATGTAGAAGAAAATTACTTAGATAATTTAGAGAAAATTACTTCTTGGCCTGGTGACTTCAGAAATCTTTCTACACTGGAGGTAATTTGCATTTAAAACTCATGTGAAATGGAAAGTCTGAATGGGTTTTGTGGTATGGTTGAAGACTTGCCCTCTATGCACTTGTTACTGGCCAGACCAGGTAGCTCCTCACCCTGTGATCTCTGCAAACACCTTCTTAATCTCTTGTCTTATCAAATCACTACCAAGCACAGTTTCTGAAAGTTAGTAGGCTGCAGGCTGCCTTTGACAATCAGCCACCCAAAGCTTCAGTGTGCAACAGGGAGCTGGCACTGCTATAATTCCAGTTAGTACGTGAGAAAGAAAAGCAATTTTCTTACATAGTAATGTGGAGAATTGTTGAATTCAGTGACGTATATCCAGTTGAGAGCAGAAAATCCCAAGTTATTCTCAGTCCTTTTACTGTCCTGAAGTAAACACACTATATTTTGCATCAAAAGAGTAACATGGAAAGGGTCATTAGGGACAGTCATTAAGACTTAACCAAAGGGAAGTTCTGTTTAATCAATCTGATAGCCCTTTATGAGGGCATAACCTGGTGAATAGATGATGGCAAAACAGTGGATGTGGTCTGTCTTGATTTCAGTAAGGCATTTGGCACAGTCTCCCACAGCATTCCCACATCTAAACTGAATCAGTGTGGTCTGAATGACTGAGTAGTGAGATGGATTGTGAACTGGCTGCAGGGTAGAAGCCAGAGAGCAGTGGTCAATGGGACAGAATCTAGTTGGAGGACTGTATCTAGTGGAGTGCCCCAGGGGTCAGTGCTGGGACCAGTCCTGTTCAATCTATTCATTAATGACTTGGATGAGGGATTAGGGTGCACTATCAGCGACTGTGAAGATGACACAAAGCTAGGAGGAGCAGCCGACACACTGGAAGGCTGGGCTGCCATTCAGCAAGACCTAGACAGGCTGGAGACCTGAGCGGGTCAACAGCATCTGGAGTATTGTGTCTAATTCTGGGCCCCTCTCTTCAAGAAGGACATAGAACTGCTGGAGAGAGTCCACTGCAGAACCACAAAGATGATGGAGTGGAACATCTCCCTTGTGAGGAAAGGCTGAGGGAAATGGGTCTCTTGAGCTTGGAGACTGAGGGGTGACCTCATTAATGTCTATAAATATATGAAGGGTGGGTGTCAGGAGGTTGGGGGAAGGCTCTTCTCAGTGTCATCTAATGATAGAACAAGGGGAAGTGGGTGTAAGCTGGAGCATAGAATGGTCCACATAAATATGAGAAGGAACTTCTTCATGGTGAGGGTGATGGAGCACTGGAACAAGCTGTCCAGGCAGGGCTTATGGGGTCTCTTTCTCTGGAGAGGTTTAAAACCTGCCTAGATATGTTCCTGTGCAACTTGGTCTAGGTGATCGTGCTGTGGTGGGGGGATTGGACTTTCAAGGTCTCTTTCAGTCTCTAATGTTCTGTGATTCTGTGGTCTTGTATTAGTGTGATCTGGTGCTGAACACAATACAATGTAAAAAGCAAAGTGCTTTTTCTCTATTCCATGGTTATTTTGATTTTATTGCTGCAAGATTGAGAAATATCACCTGGTTTTGCCAAGGCAAATTAATTTATTTATTTTCTTAATTTTCAATGCTACTTTTGTCCTACAATCATTGTGTTCAGTAGACTTGATCCTGCATTAGTATGTGCTGATACAGCTCTGCTGATTTTCAAGAAAAGTAGTTTTTTATGTGCATGAGATAAATATTCCTGCACAAGGCACAAGCGTGGGGCTTTCTTAGCACTCTGCTTGAAATTCTGCTCATTCAGCATTTGTGCAATTTGATGTATCACCTCTGAGATGTTTCTGAAAGCAGCTTCCACAGGGAGACTGGGAGAACTGTGGCAGCTGGAAACCTAATTTTGAGGTTCATAAAAGATCTTGTGGCCCAGACCACTGGTGGGAGTCATTCAGTCTGCCATTACTGATGGTGCAGTCAGCCTCTCCTGCATTTTACAGATACACCTTCTCAAGAGGGAGCAGCAGATGGTTAACAAGTAGTTTTCCACAGCTGCTTACCTGACCATTTTAATTACTACTAACACAAGGAGGAAGTTTGAATTAGGGGGTTTTTTTCATCCAAAGCATCATAAGCAACAATACTTTCCAAGTGAAAAGAGACAAGCAAACTCCAAACCAGGTAGCACAGACAATAACCCAACAAAAATGTGATCTCCCCAAGCACTTGTGAGACGAGGGGCCTGGTGCCGCATGGGCAGGGACAGGACTGCACTCTGCCTTCCTCTGCACCAAGCATTTGACTGGTGTCCCTTCTATTTCTAAGGTCAGCTCCAGTCTACAACATGCAATTGTCTCAGTGAGACACTAATTTCTCCTCTGCAAACACAAATGATCTTTCAGCTCGAAGCAAGGCATTATACCTGGATGTTCTTTCAGACTTCTCTAAAATAAAAATTTCTTGTGCCTTGTGCACTGACGTTGACAGTGCTGGTCCCCGAACACTATTTATTGAGGTTTCTGGGTGATCTGGGAATTCCCTGAACAGGAAATATTGGGGAAGCCAAGGAGGAGCTGCTGAGGGTCATAATTTCTCACAGAAAAATCCAGAAAGCAACCTAGTGCGGGCAAACCCAGGAGCCTTAAAAGGTGGTGAAACCACAAGTAGCACCCAGACGGCACCAGGGGTGGGAGTGTTGATCGGTGCACATCAGAGCTCTGGTCTTAATGAAAACGTGGTGGCCTCTTGCTGTGCTAGGGTGAAATTGGAGTGCTCAGCTCATTCCCTGAAATGCCTGTACACCAATGAATGCAGCATGGGGAATAAGCAGGAGGAGTTAGAAATCTGTGTCCTGTCAGGTGATTGTGATCTGATGGCAGTTACAGAGACATGGTGGGACAGCTTGCATGACTGGAATGTGCTCTTGGATGGCTATGTCCTTTTCAGGAGAGACAAGTCAGCAAGGCGGGGTGGAGTAGTTGCTCTCTACATGACAGAGCAACTGGAATGTATAGAGTTCTGTCAAGGGGTGGATGAAGAGAGAGTTTAGAGTTTGTGGGTGCAGATTAAGGGGCAGGCTGCCATGGATGACATTGTCGTGGGCGTCTATTACAGGCCACCAGGTCAGAATGAGGTCTTTCACAGGCAGCTGACAGCAGCCTCACAGCTACAGGCCCTGGTTCTCATGGGGGTTTTTAACTACCCTGATATTTGCTGGAAGACCTACTCAGCCAGCCATCCACAGTCCAGGAGGTTCCTCCAGTGCATAGATGACAACTTCCTGAAGCAAATGGTGGAGGAGCCCACTAGGAGAGAAGCACTGCCTGATCGTGTACTCACCAATAAGGAAGGTCTCGTTATAGCAGTAAAGGTTGAGGGCAGCCTTAGTTGCAGGGATCATGAGGTGGTGGAGTTCAGGATCTCATGTGGAACAAACAGAATACCTAGCAGAATGACAACGCTGGATTTCAGCAGGGTCAGCTTTTGCCTTTTCAAAGAGTTGCTAGGGGAAATCCCATGGGACAGGGTACGGGCAGGTAAAGGGGCTGAAGATAGATGGTTAACATTCAAAGACCACTCCTTTTAAGCCCAAGATCAGACCATTCCAACAGGCAGGAAGTCAAGGAAGGGAGCCAGAAGACCTGTCAGTGGTTAAACAGAGAGCTGCTGGGTGAACTCAAGAGGAAGCAGAAAATCTGTAGGTGATGGAAGGAGAGGATGGCCACTTGGGGTGATTATAAGGCTCTGGTGAGAGAATGTAGGGATGCAACTAGAAAGGCCAAGGCCTCTTTGGAATTAAACCTTGCAAGAGAGGTCAAGGGCAACAAAAATCACTTCTTCAAACACAATGCAGGTAAAACTAAACCTAGAGGCAATGTAGGCCCCCTGCTGAATGAGGTGGGTTTCCTGGAGACAGAGGATACAGAAAAAGCAGAGATACTGAACACCTTCTTTGCCTCAGTCTATACTTCTAGGGGCTGTCTTGATATCAAGCCTCAGACTGATGAGGCTCCAGAGGAAGTTGAGACAAAAGAGAAGCCTGCCTTGGTTGATTAAGACTGGGTTAGGGATAAATTGATCAAACTGGTTGCACATATATCTATGGGCCCTGATGAGATACAGCTGTGAGTGCTAAGGGAGATGGCCGAAGTCATTGCTAGGCCACTCTCCATCATCTCTGCTAAGTTACAGGGATCAGGAGAGGTGCCCGGGGACTGGAGGACAGCAAATGTCACTCCAGTCTTCAAAAAGGGTAAGAAGGAGGACCCGGGTAACTATAGACTGGTCAGCTTCCCCTCTATCTCAGAAAAGGTGATGAAACAATTTATCCTAGATGTTGTCACCAGGCACATCAAGGACAGAAGAGTCACTAGGGACAGTCAGCATGGCTTTACCATAAAGGTGTCTTCCAGACACCTTTTTAAAACAATGCTACAATATACCAGTATATTACTATTACAGAAAATAATTAAACTTGTTTTTCATTACTTCATTGTTTAAAACATGCTCATACAGAAACCACACGTTTACATGACCTTTCACAATGTGGGTTAATTCTGTACCTGAAGTAATTTGCATGTCAGTCATAGCTGTACAGTAAAATGAGCAGGCAATGAATGATGCATATTTTATGATACACCACCACCTGCAGGCACAACTGGGTATTTATGTTATTCCAAATTTCCAATATTGAAACTCCTTGTTTTCTGATTAATAGATGATAAAATGAGCTTTCTTAACTGTTCATGCTCTATGTCTGCGTCACTTGTTTATATATTAAATAAAATACAATATTATATAGAAGTATGTAATTAAACAATAAGTAGGAACTATATCAGTTCAGGCGTTACAAATAAACAGAAATCTGCAACTTGTATCCTGAATTATGTTGCATGTTATGATTCAAGCCAAGGTCTCTCTGCTTCTTCCCTTTCTCACAACAGGCATTTGCTGCCAGACAAATTACTTACTGTGCCTGGATCCTGGACCACTGGTCACCCACATACATGTTAATTCACTCCCAAGTTCCCACTCAAAAACTTCCTATGAGCACAAAGCTCAGATTCTTTTGTTTGTTCATTGTTCTGAGGATAAAAACAAAAAAAAAAATAATGGTTTTCTTTTATACCATCTGTGTTTCAGGAAGTATCTTCAGAGTATCTTACAAAATATCTTGCAGTCTGGTTGACTATATTTATCTAAAATATTTGTAATTAATTATACATCACTGAATGTATGGTAAATGTGCAAACTGTTCTTGAAGTATCTGTAGTTTAACAAGACATTTTGAATTGTCGTTTGAATATAGTATTTTCCTTTATTTTTCTTTGTTCTACAAACCTTATCTAAAATACAGCAATTTGATATTTTCTGGTTACTGACTTATTCCAGGACACACTGTGGGATCCAGCAACTCTACTTTTCCCTCCCAAATTCTTCAGACTTCAAGGCTGTATTAGGTAACCCAAAGAAACTTACTCACTTATTCCAAACGTGTAATTCTTTATTGGTTACTAAGTGGTAGAAAAGCTAATACTTGCACAAATCAGATTAGACACTGCAGAGCATGAGATCCTGTTTTGTGATTTGATTGGTTTTTTCTGTGCTATTATTGGCCCTTTAATCATCCTCTGCAAAGAAAACATTCTCTCAGGTGACAAAAAAATGTGTAGGACAAGGCGAGGCAAAGGGTACAGGAAATTCCAGGGCAGCAGTTTGGTTTAAACTTCTCTCTGGTATCCCATTATAAAACACCCACACCAAATTATTTTGAATAGTTTCAGCAAATAATTTTTGTCTGACAATTTAACATAGTCTCAAGTTATCCTCCCATACTTTCTCCTGTGACAGCACGGGAGTTTTATCAAAGAAACAGGTGGAATTAAAATTGCAATCTTATTTAAGAGAGGAGCTCTATGTATGGAAAGACTGTTGTAAGTTTGTATAATGGCTTCTCACAAGCAGACTTCACAGTTAATAACTTTACCTTCTGAGTGTCAGAAAACTATTGGCAGAGCTAATGAGAAGCTCTAAGGGCTGTACTGGTGGCCTCATGCTGATTCATAAGTGGAATAATTCCTGAAGCTATGTGTAATGCAACACACTTCTGAAATGGTAAAGTGGTTGTTCCACTTTGGTCCTTTTCCTCAATAACCTTAACAGAAGACTTGAGGGCTCATCAATTGAGAAGTCAGCCAATTCTTCCTGTAAACTGGGCAGGGCAACACAGACAGCTAAAAATTCCCAAATTATCTATAATTTATACTTTGAAATGATGGCATATGGCACTTATTTAACTTTTTTGCTTTTCAACAAATGCTGAGTCATTTTCAATATGTTTCTCAAATATAAAGTCTTCTTGAGAACCATAGAATCATCAAGGGGGGAAAAGATCTCCAAGATCATTCAATACCACCATGTCTAAGTAAACTATGTTTGCAAGTGCCACATCTGTAGGTTTTTTGAACACCTGCAGGGACAGCTACTACTACACCACCTCCCTGGGCAGCCTGTTCCAATACCTGCCCACTCTTTTACTGAGGAAATTTTTCCTGAAGTCCAACCTAAACCTCCTATGGCACAATTTGAGGCCATTTCTTCCTGACCTATTTCTAGTAAGATTGTGGCATAAGCTTCTAGTCAGATCAGTCTGTAATGAAATTTAAGAATGTACTTCCAAGAGCTTCAGTTATTATTAACAACTATCTCATCCTTAGGATTGCTGAATAATTGACCTTTATATTATAAAGTATAATTTTAGTCATATTGAAGATATATTACAGCATTTCTGCCACAATATTGCCCTTGATTAATCTGGATTGTCACAAAACCACCTCTGCTGAGCAACAGCATTAGATAGACTGATAAGCTTGGGGTAAATTTCAAGACTGAGTTCAGGTAGAGGAAGGCTGACTTTTACCTTGCAAGATGTGTAAATACACTGCATTCTCAATAGAATATTTATACTTGATCTTATTTTGAAATTGTTTAGTTTTAGCTGACAGTCACTGAACATTTATTCCTATGTCTTTTTCTGCAAACTTAATGACTCAAAGACTCATTGAAATAATGAAATCCCGAATACGTACTTAAAGACTTTAATTTGTACTTCTGTACTTCCTAAACTTGATATGATCTGTCTTAGCATTGCACTACACTGTACGTTCATGTGCAGTTTGTTATCACCACAAATAGGCTAATTTCCTTCCTGAGTCAATGATGTTCAGAACATATTCCCAAATGCCTAAGTAATATCCTTAGCCTCTAGAATATAACTGCATTATTAATGCATTATTATATATATTATATAATATATTATATCAATAATGCATTATTGCTGCATTAAAGTACATATTATTTCAATGAGATCAGATGACTATGCCAAAGATTTTGGAATATATTCTGGAAAATTTACTTCCTTTACTATTATTTTTAACTTGGACAAATTTTTGTATTATATGCAGCTATGACAGAAAGGTTTTATACTGCTAATATTTTTCTTCAGGGTAGAAAGAAGACAATTACTTGTCCTTGAAAAATGTTACCTCAAGTGTACCTATTGCATTATGTTTAACCATTACCATTTTTCTTCTAAGGATCTGTAAAATCTGTCATTAATTCATTATATTATTTTAATGAATACTTGAAACCACAGTGTTAATCTTTTAATGCAAAAGCTACATTACAGTACATCAACTGATGTATTACATCAAACCCTGTAATTACATGTGAAAATTTGGGTCATCTGGGCTCAATTAAAAATGCTGAGTGACATTAAGTTGCAATACTTTAATCCTTTCTAATGCATCATTTTCCTAATAAGTGCATAAATATAGAAAACACAAGAAGTATGTTTAATTTCAAGGTATGTCAACTCTTTTTATGAATATTTTTCTATCTGACTAATTTCATTAAAAGGCATGTGAACAGGAAGGTATGATTTTGGAGGAATATGATTTAGATGACTACAGATGACTAGAAATGTAGAGTGGAGGTTATCCAGTCTGACAAAACCAACATGAACATAAGCTTTGCGAGGAGATTCTTTTTTTTGTTGCTGGAAATTTTGTCAAGGCAAAATATTTGCTTAGTATTTGTCCAGGATTTCTAGACACCTCTCAGCACAGCAGTAGTTCTGGCCATGATGTTTACAGAACAGGTATGTCTACTGTGAAATCTCAGACATTTTTCACTGGATCAAATTGTCCAGTCTTAGCGATCTGATACAAATCTATTGAACATGTGTCACATCAAAATGTTCGAACATGTTAGAATTACTGCAGACTAAAGAAAAGGGCACAGTACATGTTCAGTATGTCTCATGCTTTCTGGATGCGTTTGACTCTCCAATGTGCTATACGTAGTGCACTCATACTTCTGAGTAGGAAATTTAAGCAGAACTTTGGATTTCATGCTGTCAGCCATGTGGTCTTAATAGTTCTTTGTGGGCAGGAAATGTATAAATACATTACAGAAGCGTGGTTGCAAGTTCCCAGGAGGCAGCTGAATATGATACACTGTAATCATCTGGGACAAAAGAAAGGATCTTGGAAAACTTACCTGTCAGTTTGAGAGAGAAACACTGAAGCTTTAATTTGAATCAGGAAATTACCACACTCCCCATTCCTCAGTGAACAGAAAGGTGACATTTTCATATGAAATATGAAATACGATACAAATGTAGAAAGCATCTGTGCCAAACTGAGGGACTGAATTTTTGTGCAAATGGATCTGAATATAGGGCACATAGCACCAGTGGGGAACCACATTCTGCTCCTCTGAAAGGACATGCTTAAATGCTTTCTGCAGTTCGCAGAGAAGAGCTAAGGCTTTGCAGTCTTCTGAGGTTCTTACCTCTCTTATTGACTTAATTTAAAATGCCTAAACACACTGGCAGCTCAAGTTGATGGTCTCCTTTAAAGGGTATAGCAAAGTGGTCAGAACAGGACAGCTCTCCACAGCCTTTCAGGATATGACCCTACTCTTCCAAAAAGATTGAAGTGTTTGTATTGTTTTCACTCATTTTATAGTTGCAAAGCAAAAAGCACAGGAGTAAAAATTGTTAAGACACAGAGAGCAGACAAGAGGGAGCCCAGTTCTCAACTGAAGGGGGAAGACTTGGACTTTATGTCCCTGCTCTGTCACACTAACAGAGGTCTGTCATGTGAAGAGCGGGATCTTTGTCCTGCCTCTTTTGCTGAGCCCTGCACAGGGCTGCTGCCCCGTGCTAAACCCCACTCCCTGTTCTTGGGGTGGTGGCAGTGGGGAAGGTGGCTCAGCCGTGGCTTCCAGCAGCTCTCTTCACAGTTTTCCCCCATTGGAAATGGGACAGAGGGCCGCCCCCCCCCCCCCCCCCCCCAGTTGAACTAGGCAATATACAGAGGTCCCTTGCAATCCCTAGCATTCTGTGATTCTGTGAGTAACTGTCAACATTAACAGCATAGCTACTGTTTTTCATCCACAAAAAAATTACTTGTGTCAAAGTAGCTAGAACATTGTTAATTTGAAACACCTTTAGACTTGAGATGTAAAGGGTCATTTTGGGCTGTAGTTGCTCAGTGCTTATGGGATGATTGGCCTTTTATATTTAGGATCAATACACTCTTATTATGGGTTGCAACATATTAAGTCAGAAGAGGTATCTGAAGACACAACCCTCATAGAATCATAAAAGGGCTGAGGTTGGATGGGACCTTGCAAGGTCACTTGGTGCAACCTTTAATGGGAAAAGGAGACTAGATGAGATTAGTTAGCAACCTGTTCAATTGCCTCTTGAAAACCTTCAGTGATGGGGATTCTACCACATCCTGGGAAAGGTTGCACCGACATTCAAAGCATTGTTACTTATATGAGCGAGAAATTACTGAGGAAAATGTGTTTTATAAATGCCACTGACAACTTTAGACCTCTCTAAACCTGCTAAAAATGTATTGAAGTATATAATTGTTCTGAAGCATCATATTTCTCCCTTAATCTGAGCAATACCTAAGGTGAAGGTGAAAGAGTATATAAAATTTTAAGATTTTCACCATGAAATCTTGGTGAAAGTATAAGAATGAACAGTATCAGACTATGTGTAGTAAAATTCTTTTCAAAATCTTCAACGTAACCCAAATCAGTCCTAATACACAGTAAATTAGTGCAAATTCATGGGAGACAAACTTATGAAAGCCAATTGTAAACCAGCCAAAACCTGCCTTCAGAAACAAACATGTAGTTCATGCTAGAGAAATTACGTTCTTGATTACTCTTTTACAGCCTGGTTCTTTCGCCACTGATACACTAACAGTGGGATTTAACATTCATGTAAATGGAAGCAGACTTTGGCACAGAGTGCTTTCTTCAGGATGCTTGGTAGTCTGAGAGCATTACTGATGTATCTGTAGCCGTGTAAGTGAAATACATTTAAATTCAGCTCAGAGGTACAACTTTTACTCCAAGCTGTGCATACCAGTTATATATAGGATAAAATTATCTCATATAAGGGTCACTTGATTTGAATAATGTTGCTTCATACAATGGTGTAAACATGCAGAAAACAACAAAATGGGCAGCAATAAATTTACTGCAGGCAGCCAAGAGGAGACTCTTATCAAATCTGAGAACTCTGCCTTGATCTTAGAAGAGGCAAATGGAGATATTCTTTGTATTTGCTTCCCTATTAGATGAGAAAATAATTAACATGATGCATTGTATGTTCTTCTGAAGATCTTTCAGATTGCTATACAATTGCTTTTTAAACTATTTTCTCTGCAGATAGTTTTCTGTCGGCCTCTGAAGCTGTGAATCTTAAGATTTGTCTTTCTTTTTTTATAATGTGGGAAAAGTGCTGCATTGCCTGCCACACACTGACACTCAAGCACACCTTCATGTTGAGATTATGACAACATGAAAATCCCAGTTTCATGTTTCAAGTATGAGGATTTTCTTGGATATCTTTTTGGCCGTAAGTTTTATGAAGAGCTGCACATCAGCTCAGTATTACTTATCTCTTGTTTCACACATGCTATGTTGAATTTCATTATGCGGGAACTCATGTGTAGGAGCTCAGACCCTTTCCTTTCCACTAGGATTTCTAATGACTAAGCTATCAAGCCAGACTACTCCATTATGGCTACTTCTTCTATTTTTTCTCTCATCTGACAACATTTGACAGAAATAATGGCAATGTTTCTCATTCCACTTTAGTCTTACATCTGAGTTGCTCCTTGACTATAAAAGAATTTGAGATTTATATTCCTTCTTTAGAAGAGGCAGTAAATAAAGCTAAGTGACCTTTGTCCCCTGGATAACTGTTTTAGTGAACAAGTTAGGTACATAAAAGATGGGCATTTTATCCTGCCTATATAATCCATTTCCATGGTTGCTATACTTTTGCTGCCAACCAAGTACAGGCACAGAACACATCATCACTGAGGACTGGCACAAATTTCTGAACATACTAATGCCCAGAGGTTGCACAAGACCACATACAGTTTTTTACATCAGTGCTTAAGCATAATGGGAATTCAGTTCATAACATGAACTAGAAAGGGATCCTAATTATTCTTAAATAATTAATACTAAAACATATTTTAATTAGTCAACATGTCTGCCTGAAGCCTTGCCTCTGTGCTTAAACTCATGGGAAAAGAAAACTTTTTGCCATAACCCATCTTTGGCACAATCTGTTGGCTAGCCTTCTCTTTTCAGTGCACAGGGGTCTGAGACTAACATTTTGAATTATACAACCCTTCCTATGCCCTGAGGACTGTAACTCTTTACTCTGGATTGCATTCCATGGAAAAGTACTTTAAATGTAGTTGCTGTGCTGCCTAACTTCAAGATCTCTAAATCCTCTTTTGGCTCTAAATTAGCTTCCCATTGAAGATCTGTCTTTTAACCTTCAGGAAGTGCATTAAACTGAGAATTTCAGCTTGTTTGGTAAAAATGTATGTCTCAGAAAATGGGTGAATATATACCTAAGTATGAATACACTGTATACATTCTTATGTCTTTTCTTACAAATGGAGATTAATTAAATCAATGCAAATTTTTTCCATAAAACCTGACACTGGGAACCACATAAAATAATTGCACGTACAGAGCTGAAATCAAGCCCACTTAAAGACTTTCTGAACTTCATGACCTTTTGCATATTCACCCAGAAAACTTCAAAGTTTTACACTGAAATTTTGTCTAACTTGAGGTTTTGAAATTTCCTCAAGGAAAATTCTGTTTCAATATGTAGTTGCATTGAAAGCTCCGCCTCCATCCCTGAAAAAAAATAAAGGTACTGTATCCTTATTTGCTGTCAGCTAGCATCTGTACATGGCTTTCAAAAAGGCTGTGTAAGTTTACAACTGAAGAGCTAATCCTAGTGAGGTAAAGCCATGTGATGAATTGAACCAAAGAAAATGTTCAAATGAGTAAGGCCAGCTGTATAGCACAGGCAGACTCTGCAGATGGGCACTGTGCCAACCTTCCCCATTAATTGCCTCACTGTGCTTCACTGAAGGAAGTTTGAAGCCAGTCCAAATCTCCTAAAATCCCCAGCACCACCCGTCTGTTTCTATTCCAGCTGCAGCTTCCAGACTGTGCTCTTGCTGGCAACAGATTGGGAATACACACAAGGAAGTCTTTTGCGTGAGCTGCAGAAACAGGTCTTAGTCATGGGGAACTCTGTTTACTGGAGCCATGTTTTGGAACTGATGAATGAATATGCAGAGGCCAGAAGGGCTTTTTGGAAAGATTATTTTTTTTTTTTTACTTTTCTCCAAAGTAAAAAAGAAAACCAACAAAAAAAAGCAAACCCCAAACTCAAGAAAACTGAAACAAACTGAAGTCAGTTCCAGATTTTGAAAGAACTAACAAGGAAAAGTGCATCATTTTGCTATCAGTAGGACTTCTACCTTCTGTCTTTCAGAAGATAAAAGACACATTAATGATCAAGACATGGAGCAAGGGAAATGACAGTTTCTGGAAAGATGCAGTTCTGTCCTCTGAGCTATCACCAAGTCCCTTTGATGCATTGGACAATCAAGTTTGTCATACAGGGCATGCAATCCTTATTTCTCATTCCCTGGATCCTGGTTTGAAGGTCTGATACAAGGACTACCTGCTGTTTGTACTCTCACTTCAGCTATATTCTCTGATAAAAATATTCAACTTCAGCACTTGAGCCTTTTATCAAAATTCTCAGACTGGAAGGACTGATGCCTTTAGCTAGCACTGTCTCTGCTCCTTACATTTATTACTCTAGTTTTGTTACAGAACTGAGCATACAATACACATATGATAAGCACTCTGAAGACAGATTACTACATGCTTGACTAAGTGTTATACATAATCAACAGCTAGGAAGCCAGAATTCCTTTTGTTTTTATTTTAGAATCCAGAGTACATATGGTCCCTCAGTTCCCTGGCCCTGGACTATGTGAGTTGGCAGGAAATCCATGAGGAAGTGCCAGCTGATTACTGCTAGAGTGTAGCACTGGCTGACCCTTTCCCTCTCTCTTCTCCCTGCCAAATCCAAAATGTCCTCCAACCATGCATGATATAACAGTCTTTAAGTGGGGAAGCCCTGAACTGGTGAGACAAAGTTCTTTCTACAATCCCAAAGAAGACTCCTGAAGCATGAATGGAGTTATAAATTTGCTCCTAGATAGTCACTAGCACAACACAATGGGTTACATTCCTAGTTCTTCTGTATCATTCTGAATAACTACATTCTGCCTTGATTCCTCTTAATCAAGGCTTTTCTTAAATTCATTTTGTGTTTGATGACAACAAAAATAGGCTTGTGCCACCTATACTCTTCAGCTTAGGAGAGTTTAGGTTTAGAGAGTTTAGGTTGTTTTGTTGAGCCTCCCTCCCATCCCCTAATTTTCTGTTATAAATTTTGAATTGTTGCAGGGAGGAAAAGAGACACAGTACATAACATAGGGATTTTAATTCTTCCAAGTATTTGTATTTATTGATATTCTATGTTCTTTATCCCAAAATGAAAAAGCAGAGGTTGTACGAAGATGTTTGTAAAGCACATGGATGGCATGTACTGGATTTATTGCCACTCTACAAATTCCCACGAAAGTCTGACTTGCTTTGTTTTTAATCACCAGCATTGAAACAGTTCACAGAACAGTGCAAACACAAAGCCAGCTTTTTGTTTGAGACAGTTGGAGAGTACGAGGAAAGAGAGGGTAAAAGCTCAGGAGAAACATGAATGAGTAGGTTTTGCTGACTCTTCTAACTACAGAGTCTGATAAAGTGCCTATAAATACATTTCCCATGCTGTTACTAGCAGAGCCAGAGCTTTGTTGTATGGTAAGTGGGTATTTTCCAGCTTATCAAACCTAGAAGAGTGGCAGAAAACAGCAATTAACATCTCTAAAGAGCACAAGTTATTAAAAGTTTGATCTGTAGTATAAAACATATTTTAACATGTATCTCATTAAAAATGTGTTTGGCTACTGATTGTGTTTTCAGGTTACCCCTTTAATTTTTTCCAGTCTCCTAGTCTATTTACTCCAAATCACAGAAGTCAATTGCAAGTACGGTTTTTTGTTATTAAGTAGAAATATCCAGTCATTACATACTGCACAAATGCAGTTAGTGATCCTGTAAGACTACATGATTGCACATAATGTGAAAAAAGAGAAAATGGATGAGAACACATACCACAGCAAGTAGCTGAAAGAGTAAAATATTTCTTGTTTATCTTTCACTTGCCTCTAAGGATATTTATTTCCTCAAAACCTCTGTCTGTCAAAAACTGAAAGAATTATTACAGTAAATTCTCGGGAAAAAAATTGTAGTAAAAAACCCAGATTTAAAAGCACTAAACAAAGATGCTAAATCCATATTTGAAAAATATTTTAGAATACAAATAATAGGGGCTATTCAGCCTGGAGAAGAGTAGACCTTATAGCAGCCTTCCAGTACCTGAAGGGAAAAAGGAAAGTTGGAGAGGGACATTTTGCAAGAGACTCTAGAGACAGGATAAAAGGGAACAGTTTCAAGCTAAAAGATGACAGATTTAGATTAGACTTTTGGAAGAAACTCCTCAGTATGAGAGTGGTGAGGCACTGGAACAGGTTGCCCAGGGACGCTGTGACTGCTCCCTCCTTGTAAGTGTTCATGACCAGGATGGAGCTCTGGGCAACCTGGTCTAGTGAGAGATGTCCCTGCCTAGGGCAGGGGATTTGGAACTAGATGATCACTGAGGTCTCTTCCAACCTAAAATATTCTATGATTCTATAATTTAACATACACAAATTTCAGGTGACACAGAATCTCAGTCTTTGTGATGATATGTTGCAAGAAATAGTATTTTCTTTAGTCACGGGAACATGAGACCCAACATTCAAATTCTGGGTTGTGTGGTGTCCCTGGTTATATCATTTTCCATTTCCTTAAGAGCAAGTCACAAAGCTTCACTTAATTTTCCCCTTCATTGTGATTTTCTGTGCCATTCCTATTAACACTGTTTTACAGGTTTGCTTTTTTTGGTGGTAGTTCACTAAATCCCCTATGATACTTTTGTTTCAATACATTAATTATTTTATTAGACAATAAGATGCTACCTGTATTTTATCCCCCGTAGTCTCAAAATGATTCCATTAATCCGTGGCAAATTTCCTATTGGAATTGCTGAGAAGTCCCAAGCTGTATATTTGCACACGGTCTGAGGTATGTTTGTTTTCTATTTTCAATGGAACAAAGTTACAGATACATACTATGGCAATCTAGTGTCTGTAGATGGAAATCAGATGATCTTTTAAACAGGGTGAGATTTCAGGGCATACTCAGGTTATAATATACCCTGTGCAGTTGTAGTCTGGAGTTCACATAGTGTTTTCGCTACACAAGAACCACAAAAAAGCATTATGTATTTTCTCAGTGACATTGTCCCTGAGTTTCAGTGTGTATTTTTCTGTTCAGTCACCCCATCCCTTTCCTCATATATAGTCTTCAATTATATCTGCATGATATTTATAATTGGATTCCTGTGTACAATTGCTATTAAACATTGCCTACAGAGACACAGGTTTTCAAAATAGTCATACCTTCTACTTTGAAACTGTGGATGCCAGTCTGGCATTATCTCCTCCAAAACTTCAGAGCTCACTTCCAATGAATCTCTCATGAGTAAAGTTACTTCCTAGTCATCTCCACCCATTCCTTCACCTTAGTTGCCTCTGCAAACAATCACTTTACATGTTTAGTTATATGTTTACACACATACTCTTTCACCTAAAGCTCTTAGTTATAGGTTCCATTTTCTGGGGAGGATACCAAACTGCAAAGTGCAAGGTGCAGTAGGTAATCACTATCCAGGCTACTGCTCATGGCTCTGTATACCTCTGCAGAGTGTAATAACTTAATCTATAGTATAGAAATTTCTTACAGTGTCCCATGGCCTCCACTATACCTTCTCTTGTTGTTCATAAAACATATCTCTTTGTATCGCACTTTTCAACAGTAAGGAAATTATTGCCTATTTTTATTTAATTCAGACAGAAAAAAGGTCACAATACTATCACTCAAAGCCTTTAAAAGAATACCAAGAGCAGTAGCTGATCAGATGTGAAGAAGGAAGAATAACAGTGAAGATAATGAAGTAACTGCAAGAAGCCAAGTGGAAAAGGGAAGGTAGAAGACTACACAAATGAATAAGAACTTAAGAGGCCATATAATCAGGGGAGACATTATTGCTGTCTACAACTATCTGAGGGGTGGTTGTGGCCAGGAGGAGGTTGCTCTCTTCTCTCAGGCAGCCAGCACCAGA
The DNA here is from genome assembly GCA_013400115.1 of Rhinopomastus cyanomelas. Taxonomy (NCBI): domain Eukaryota; kingdom Metazoa; phylum Chordata; class Aves; order Bucerotiformes; family Rhinopomastidae; genus Rhinopomastus; species Rhinopomastus cyanomelas. The sequence continues at coordinate 178,124 of VXBP01002286.1, read as the reverse complement.
ACAAGAGGACACAGCCTCAAGCTGCGCCAGGGGAAATTTAGTCTTGAGGTGAGGAGAAAGTTCTTCACTGAGAGAGTCATTGGCCACTGGAATGGCCTGCCCAGGGAGGTGGTGGAGTCACCAACTCTGGAGCTGTTCAAGGCAGGATTGGACGTGGCACTTGGTGCCATGGTCTAGCCTTGAGCTCTGTAGTGACAGGTTGGACTTGATGATCCATGAGGTCTCTTCCGACCTTGGTAATACTGTGATACCGTGATACTGTGATAATGCACGTGTATCTTAACTAAATTGTCACTGCCCTTCAATTCACCATCCACACCCTGGGAAAGTTTCTGGTGCTGCTCCCTCCTTCTGGCTCTGGCAGGCAGTGCTTTGCCGGCAGAACATGAGATAGGGATCATGAGGTACAGCTGCAAGAAACAAAGTTCAAACTCCATGTGGAAGGTGGAGTTTTGAAGAACAAGTAACTGGGCTGTTGGCAGAGCAGGGTCTGGGTCTTTATTGACATGTTACGCTTGCACAGTAGCTAAAGAAAAATTTCAGTGTAGCTTTCCTTGATGTCTAAATGTGTTCTTCATGGGGTATTAAATATATTCAGGCTAGATTCTAGCAGTGATTCTGGAGGCTTCAATTACATGTGTAGAAGCACCATGAATTGCTAGCCTGAAAAAACTGAGGAAAGAAGGGGTTTGGGCAACGTTAAAATGAGAAGGAAATTTGTTAAAAACTTTTGGACTTATTTTGGTTAATATAGAGTTAATTTTCTTCCTAGTAGCTTGTGCAGTGCTGTGTTTTGGATTTGTACTAAAAAAACCTGTTAAGAAATGTCTTCGCTCTTTCTGAGTAGTGCTTGCGCATTCTCAATACCTCTTCTGCTCTTCACACCACTCTACCATTGAGTAGGCTAAAGGTCAACGAGGAGTTAGGAGGGGGTAGAGCAGGGATACCAATTCCAACTGACAAAACAGATATCTCATACAGTAAGGCATCAAGATCAGCAACAAAAGCAGGAGGACAAGAAGAAGGAATGGATGATGCTCAGTGTCGTGTCATTTGTCTTCCCAAGTCATTGCTGTGTGTGATAGAGCCCTGTTTTCCTGAAGATGGCTGAACACTGGCCTGCCAGTGTGAAGCAATGAATTAATTCCTTCGTTTGCTGTGCTCATGCAGTTTTTGCTTTACCTGTTAAGCTGTCTTTGTCTCAGTAATGAGTTTTTTAATTTTTGCCTTTCTGATTCCTTCATCCATCCTGCTAATGGGAATGATTGAGGGTCTGTGTGGAGCTGATCTGCCTAGTTGGGTGCTTTCAGATTTGAATGAATTGATATCTCAACATGAATATTACACACAAAGAAAAAGAAAACCTAATAGAAGAGCACTAAAGGTAAGAAGTACTAGAGAGGGTGCTGAAAAAATTCTTACTAAATGAGCATTGCAAACTTGTGGTCTCAACAGTCTTCCTGCTTAAATGCTAGTGGTAGTGTGCTTAGACAGAAAGTTGTTGTTTTAAATTGTGGGTTTAGCTCCTGAGCCAGGAAAAGGCTATATGCTGTGCTGCCCAAGTGCTGAAATTTTGTTGCTGGCTTGAAGCTGGCTTCACAGTGCAGGTCAGCTACTCCCATCCTTATACCATGAAGAAGCAGAGAGTAAGAGATCTAAACGCTGAATTCCCAGCATCCAGCACTAGACATGGGACACCCAGGCAATAACCCATGACACTGTTTTTACAGAAAGGCTGTTACTTGGAGACTAATTTGAGATTACATTTAAGCTCCTTGATGCATGTTGAATTCTCAGATATGGTTATAAGCAAAAATCACATTTAGTATTTCACTTCAAATCAAAACTGGTTTTGAAAAGAATCTCCCTAGTCGTTCCCATTTATCATGCTTTGGTCTTAGATCACCCAAAGTGGACCAGATTTGAATGAAATGGAACAAGAAAACTTCCTGCAACCACTGGGAGACATTCAGCATATGGGACTGGATTGGGGAGAGTCTTAACTCTCCCCAAAATATGTGAAGAGTGGATATAAAGCTCCTATCACAAATTCCCTCCCTTCAAAGCTTTTCCTAATGTGTCACATAGTTTGTTGTGTTTCTAACATAGATATAACTGCAGTTTCTGGATAACTTCTTATGTTAAAATTGTGCGGTTTTGAATCCAGATGACTAGACCACTGTTTTCTCTCAAAACACAACAAATGCCATGCCATTCAATCCTCAGAGTGCAATTAGAAATACAAGCTCAGACCCAGGTGAAATGTGAGTGGTGACATGCCCAAGTGACACAGAGGCCAGGGAAGGTTGTCACACTAACTGTGGGAGTCCCTCTGAAAAAGCTGTCAGACATGGGATTAATAGTTGGGCATTCCTGAAGCTCAGAATAGCAATCAGTCATCATCCAGAGTCTAATGGAGCTCAAAAGGGCATGAAACCCATTGAGTGAATCCAGTCAAAACAAGCAAAAGTCTAAGTAATGAGTGAGACAAGTTGTAACAGGTCTCACCTAAGCTTTCTGAGGAAGATTTCTCACTTTTTCCTGTTTCTTTGGAGCCACATCGTGAAGAAGCTGGGTGGAAACTGAAGAAAACTTTCAAAACCATAGTTAAATCCACATGTTCAGAAAAAATGCTTTGCTTAGACTAAATACATAATGCAGAGAACTGCTATGTCAGACAAGATGTTCCTCACCTGATGACCTGATTATAACTTGAAAACAATAAATACAAGTAACCAGTTATGCAAAAAACTGTAGATCTTTCATGTATCTATGAGAAGTAAGATATCGATATTTTAGAGCATTTAACAGTTTCTCATATGAAAAAAATTTCCTGATGCTGAAATATTAATTATGACAGAGCTTTAAATATTTTTTTTACTGATACAGTTAAATTAAAAGTAGTTTTTTCCTGCTTTTCTGTTCCTGTACATGTAAATGCCAGTTAAGCCTCTACACATATGCTGATGGCGACATAGACCCTAAGGTCTATTTTATGATTCCATCTGTTTACTTCTTTAAGTCTTAACTGATAATACAGTCTAATCTTAATGTTTTATGTGGTTATATATTTAATTAAATTGTATTGCTTTAAAAGCTCACAAATACTAAAATTTAGTGAACGATGTTAAAGAATAAGTAGGTGAATCACAGGTAAAAAAAGTGACTACTAACATTTAAAGAAATATTCTTGATTCAGCAATCAGGAAATTTTGTTGTCAGATTTGAACTCATAAGCAGAGTTCAGATCATTCTTCTGTAATACAGTTCACCCAAGACTTGGTCAGTCTATACATGTCTATACATGACATATTTTTAAAAGTACTTAGATACTGAAATCAGTTAAATCTATTGTAATGAAAGTTACATGTTTTGTCAATGCAGAATTTGGTCTCTCTATTTTTCAGTTTCTGATCTGTAAAACAGAAATTTCCAAACATCATCAGCTGTTCAAATGCCATTTTCAATGACAACTTTTCACATCAGAAAGGGGCAAACAAAACCAGGACTATGCAAAGCACGAGCAGACATAGGCACAAGTGGTTTATATTCTGCAGGTATTCCAAACTGTCATAATTTTCTTCCCAAATCTTCTGTGATTATGCCAAGACCTTAAAGAAGCAGAAAACACTGATATTTGGAGCTCATTGTCATTCTGCAGGATATGTCACCGTCTCCCAAGAATAATATTTAACTTTTACATGTAACTCTTCTTTATTACTGTCTAGTTTACTAGTTAACAAAATGCCAATTATCATAAATGACTTAAAGCCATGTAGCCAAAAGTAACTCTGTGACTGTGATTGTCTGCTTTTTCATAGGCTTTAACTACTTTTTATTAGGATTAAAATGGTATTAAGATGCCTCAATCATCTTAAACATCACAGCAGTATCGTAATAATATCAGTAGCACAATCCCTGCTCTGTAGACCTTAGGGCTATCAATGGCTATGTTTCTGACACTGCAGATGTCCTAGTTGTAATACAATCTGATTCTTCTGCCCTGGGCAATTATCATGCACTGTAAAGCAGAAAGTGTGTAATAATTGCTTAGAGCAACTGTTTCTTGTTCAGGCAGCAAGTGGCAGTATTGCAGTAGCCTTTGCTTCTGTATCTTCCCTAAAGTCGTTTTTCAAGGCAGTCCCACAGCACACAAGTCTCATTCTATCATTTCTGTGCCCCTAAAATCTTATTTATGAGTTACAAATAATTTTATAAGTAATTTTGTATTAACTCAAATAAGAACAAAATAAATATGTAGATTCTATGAAAGAGACTATCAGAAGAATCCATTGGTTTTTATCCTATCAGTCAGGGAATATTCTCAATCCTAAACTTGTATGTTCTGAACAAGTTATAACAAGTATAAGGATAGCTGCAGTCTTCTTTTTCTGCCTCAGATGCAGAGGATGTAAATCGTATGCCTACAATGTAGTTCCTTATTCTTGAACTTTATGTTAGATAGCCACTGAAAAACAGACCTACAAAATCAGCATCAGAACATCTCATGTTGGTTGACTTGTGATACAGGATTGGATTAACTCTGTTTTAAAAGGGCTTTTCTGGAACAACAGCTGTGATTTTTTTCCTGACTCATAATCATTTTCAGCCAGAAGGAAATTGCAATCAGACCAGATGAGACAAATCTGCTGATGAAGCACAAGCCTGTCTCATATCTAACTCTCTCTCACAAACCCTTTTGTTGGCTCTGCAGCATTAATAGGAGTGACAAACATATGTCAAGAAATTGGTGCTGCCACTTGCATAAGCCTAAACATGATTTAGTCCCTTTTCAGAATCTGTGGAAGTCAATGGCAGTTTTGCAGTTGCAGATAGCAGATAGCACTAGATAAAGAGTGGATCTCTTCAGCAAGAAATGCATTCCCAGGATAATTGCTTTTCTGGGCAGATCCATGGTGATTACTTTGTGCAGGCTTTAGTTCTTAAGCTGGTTTCACGCTATGTTACATTTCATAAGAAAATGGCAAATTGTGTAAAGCAGCTTTTGATTGAGAAACGTGGCTTATTAGATGTTGTCAAGGGTAAGAGGTGAATGAGAAAACTAACCTATTCTTTGGGGCAAAACAGAACATTTCCAGCAACTCACAAGGAAAAAATGGCTTCATAAGAACTTGCACCATGCTTATGTCAAATGATCAGTACTTCTTTGATGTTACTCAGTCTCTTTTTTACTAGACCTGACTTAGCGCCTGAGCTTCTTTGCAATGTTTAGAGACCCAATCATAATAATATTTTAGTGGAAACTTAGTTTAAATTATTATAAGCTACCTAGTCTGGCAAATTATAGAAATTTTAGTTCTAGAGTTATTTATATTTTTCTTTAACAAGCTGCACCAAGTACAAAAGCTTTTGTTCACCATGCTTTTAATATACTTTGGAGTACTACTAATAAAAATGCTTTATAAATATAAACCATTACTATTAAATAATACTACAGTTTTTTCTTCATCATCCCTTTGACCTCTAAGGAACATTAATGAGGAATTTTACTCAATCTGAGTGTGAGCTGTTTTTAATTAATATCTCTCACAGAGACTACATGACTGCTACAATGAAAACTCTCAAGTGTTAATGCTCTGGAGGTTTATAACATCTAATGTTAATGTCATAGGACTTCGGTCAGAGAAGTGAACTGGGAGTGATTGTGCATAATAAACCATCTGCATGTTGTTTTGCAGCAACAAAACAAAGTAAACTATGTCCCAGGACTTGTGTACTGAGTTATGAATTACTTCAAGACTTCATCTAGCATTAATGAACAAATGGGAAAATCTTGATAGAAGATATCACAGAAGTGACCTATGAGGTGCTCAGGAGAACAAATTTTGAGAAAAGCCTAACTAGATTTGTCCTTTAATAATGCATAGGGGGAAAGATCAGAGGAACTTCTCATGTTTCGTATTCCAGTATTTGGCTACAGAAACTGTTTCCCTTTGAGAAATGAAAAAGAAGGATTTTTTTTCATTATTTTTTTCTTTGTTTTCCTCTCTTTTGTGTTAATATGGAGGTTAACATTTGATATTCTGTGTTCACACACAGAACAGCAAAAGCTATGAGGCATAAAATTTTCTAATGTCACTACCTCTGCTGCACACTAAACTACATTTTGCCTGTTAGTATCCAGCTAGAAATGATAGATTCTAGGCTAAGCTGCTATATGGGCTAGAGAGTGATTCACATGTGCTTTTATTTTATGGCCTGGTTTACATTCTACTTATCTTTGTGCTGTTCTGTGATGAGGATAAAAACTACATAGAATGGAGGAGGACTAGAGAAAGCAAATATGTCTTTTAAACTTTAGATCTTTGAAAATGGATTTCATGTTGAGCTACATGATTTGTAAATGTCAAGTCTGCAATAGTTTTCAGCCTTTTAGTTTCTATTGTTAAATTTCTTTTTAGTGCTACAAGTTACTGCTTCAGAATATGTAAAGGAAGCTGCTCTTCTCTTACAAAAGATGCATTTATTACACCCCGTGCTCTCACGCTCATAGAAGCAAGGGTTATGCCAATTTTAAACACAGCTTCTTAATCTCTTCCTGTGGGATTGCTAAATCCTCGTACTAACAAGTGACCGAGTCAAATTTTATCTATAAGGATTCCTGAAGAACTCTTGATGGGCGTGAATAGCAGCAGAGAATTTGTACTATTTTTTGTTAAGTGGGAAAACAGCATCAACAACCACTGTCATAAGTCTAGTCTCCAAGATTTATAAGAAATAAGATATATGTAAATAAGGTACAGGAAATTACTTTCCTTTCCAGGGAATTAGGCTGCTTGACTACAGAATGCTTTGGTTATTTAAAAACATCTGGAGAGGCAATTTCAACTGCTTTCCAGATAAAAATTAGATTAAAATCTTGGAACATAGCATTCATGTACTAGGAAGAAATGAAAATATTGCTATTCATGAAGCAGGAAAATAATTAACAACCCATGTATTCCTGTCATTAGGCAGTGCCTAAACACTCATTTTTCTATGAAATTATTTTCTTTTTTTCACTTATAACAGTCATTCCTGACAAGTAATGTTGTCCCTTGCTACAGGAGAGGGCTTTTTAAAACAATGAATGTATGTTTGTCAACCATCAGTTGTATCATCTACTACTAAAAATACTAAGTTAAAAACTGTCATGGTACAGTAGATCTCCATAGCTTTCTACTGGTCACATACAAAAACACAGGACAGACCTTCTTGATTCTGGCCACAGGTGTTAGAATAACATATTAATGCAAATGGTCTTTAAATACAGTCAGATACCCTCTTAGGCTCTCAGCACTGAACAGATTGTCAATAGAGAGAAAGAATCATAGAAAGACATTTTTCTTACTATGGATACCTCTTCCAGGATGAGATGAATGACACCCAAAAATGAAAATTATCTCAATGACTACTATGAAAATTTACCTTGTAAACATCATGGCAAATAAATAAATAAAACCCAGAAAGTACATTTTCTCAGAATTGGAATGGGATTGAGAGAAGGGAATCTAGGGTTCATTGATCAGTTTAGGTACATCTTTGGACAGTCAGACTCAACTTTTGTGGTATAGGCTGTGTATGCAACCAGGTGTCAAAGAATAAACCTTATCAGTTATTTTGCTTGTTGCAGCATGGAGAACAAAAGTCTAAAAACTAAAGGGTAAATAAGATAAAAATTACTTCTCAGTTTTTGCCATACTCGTATAGGGGACTAGCAGTGGGGTCTGGAAAGCAAGGGAAAAAAGGAAAAAAAGTGAAAAAAGGGGAAAAAAGTGATGCAAGGGAAGAACCCAAGAACTCTGTTTAGAGTTTTTGAGGAGGTAATTTATTCGCTAGCGGGCGCACAGGGTTCATACCTCTCCAATCATGCGCGCCAAACTGGACCCAAAACCATGCTTATATGTAGTACAATAATACATATTCAATAGATTTCCCAACACGCCTAACACATAGTAAGGACCTGCCCTGCTTCACATGCAAATTAAGTCTCTTCCCATTTGAACCCATGCTGTCTTTAGTGATGAGATTCTTTCTGCTGGTGAAGCACCCTTATCTTCAGCTGGTCTGCATTCCATATCTTTATCTCCAAGAACAATGTACAGGTCATCTGGTTTCCTTATCTCTAGGGATGGACCCCCACAGTGGATAGAATTTGGCTTGTTATTCTGTTCAGGCCTGTTTGTCTTCTTGTCTTCTTGCTGTAATGAGCAACTGTTTTCTAAGTTATGCTTGCCCCACCAGTCAAAAGGCAAATAGAATAAAAAGGACAACAAGGAAGAAAGTAAGAAAGATTTACCTAGCTGTGAGTAGACATGCATACCTGGCATAGTAAATTACAGTCAATTACTTTAATTTACATAGGAACAACAACCTTCTCTATTCTGATGTAATTTCCTTTGCATCAGATCATGCTTACTTATCTGATTATTTAGCTGACCAGTGACATAAACCATCTGCACTCAATTAACAATGCAATTCCAGCTAAAAGTTGAGCCTTTGTTATTTGTGGGGATATTCATGAGGTTCTTGTTAGTTTGAAGAAATGTTCTGACTTAACTAACCATACATGGGAAAGGAAGAGTTGGCACTGTAGGTACTATGATTCTTTAGTATTACCTTCCTCTTTGCTACTATGGAATGTATTTTGAAGCAAGTATTTCTTAACATCTCTTAGCCACTAACACTCCACAGAGACACTGTAAAACAAAATTGAACAAAATATGTACTAGTTGCCTGCTCACCAAGGACAACCTCAGTGAGAGTGTTCTTATTTAACTTCGGGTACCTGCAAGGTATACATTTATACCCAAGCTCATAAAGCCTGGTTCTTTATGTAAGACTGAAAAGAATGAGTCACACACATCTAGGTCAGAATTCACCTCAGCATAGACATTCATAAGGTTACTCCTATTAGACCATAAAAGCGATAGTTTTTCTTCGCTGGTGGTTGTGACACTCCACTATTAGGTGTATTCAGTGTCAGGCTGGATGAGGCTTTAAGCAATCTGGTCTAACAGGAGATGTCCCTGTCCTGGTGGAGTGCTGAGAGCTAATGTTGACACATGATGAAGGTCCAGGTGAAAGGACCCAGGCTGCCTCCTACCATAGGCAAGGGCAAGACTGGGCTGGCCTCAGTGTTTGCCACCAAAGGAATCTTCAGTTACTGCTGCTGACTGCATCCCAGTACACATTGAGCAGTGAGGACACAAACCATACCAGACCTTGATATAAGATGATTCACTCTGTTGTAAGAGTGTAATCCAGGAGGGAAGGATAGGCTTGTAAGAAGATCTTGAATAAGAGTTCTTAACAGCCCTGAGTGGCTGCTCCTGGGCACTGAGTGACCACCTCAGTGACCCTCTCAATATAAAAACATGGACCATTAGCAGAGAGTAGTTTGTCTGTGGATGAATGCACTTTGTGGGATTTCCCTGTTGGAAGAACCCTTGACTGTCCCTCTGTCAATCAGCAGCAGGACAGGATGGAGTGAACCAGTGTGAGCAACTGGGTTATGTATTTCTTATGTATTTCCCTTGGTGGCCTCTGCATGCCTGTGGCTCATTTCATAGAATCATCAGGGATTGGAAGGGACCTTGAAAGATCATCTAGTCCAATGCCCCAACACAGCAGGACCACCTAGAACAAGTCACACAGGAATACATTCAGGCAGATTTTAAACATCTCCAGTGAAAGAGACTCCACAACACACCTGGGCAGCCTGTTCCAGTGTTCTGTCACCTTCACTACGAAGAAGTTCCTTCTGATACTTATGTGGAACATCCTATATTCCAGCTTACAACCATTGCCCCTCATCCTATCACTACATGACACTGAGAAGAGCCCAACTCCATCCTCCTGACACCCACCCCTCACATATTTGTAGACATTAATGACGTCACCCCTCAGTCCACCTTCTCCAAGCTAAAGAGACCCAGCTCCCTCAGCCTTTCCTCATAAGGGAGGTGCTCCACTTCCTTCATCACCCTCGTTGCTCTACACTGGACTCCCTTCAGCAGCTCCACATCCCTCTTGAACTGAGGAGCCCAGAACTGAACACAATACTCCAGATGTGGTCTCACCCGTGCAGAGTAGAGGAGGAGAAGAATCTCTCTTGATCTGCTAACCACCCCTCTTCTGATCCACCGCAGGATGCTGTTGGCCCTCTTGGCCACAATAGCACATTGCTGGCTCATGGTCATCCTGTTGTCCACCAGGTCCCCCACGTCCTTTTCCCCTACACTGCTCTCCAACAGGTCAGTCCCCAACCTATACTGGTCCCTGGGGTTGTTCTTGCCCAAATGCAAGACTCTAAACTTGCCCTTGTTATACTTCAGTACATTTCTCTCTGCCCAGCTCTCCAGCCTGTCCAGATCTTGCTGAATGTCTGCACAGTCTGCTGGGGTCTCGGCCAAACCACCCAGATTTGTGTCATCAGCAAACTTGTTGACAGCGCACCCTAATCCCTCATCCAAGTCATCAATGAATAGATTGAACAGGACTGGTCCCAGCACCAACCCCTGGGGCACTCCACTGATTACAGGCCTCCAACAGACTCAATTTTTTGGGTTGGTGTGCTTTCTGTTGCACCTGCTTTGAGCAAGTTTATAATTTCATCTGTGTCTTCTGCTGCTGGCTGTGCTATTTCATTTGTGTACCCTATTGAGATGGATAATAAAATCTAACTGTGTTTTCTGGTGAAGGATCATTCCATTTTTGTTAGGTTATGTGATTAGCAAAACACCCAAGCAGAGACATTGACACTAGGTCCCTTCCAACCCAAACCATTCTGTGATCTCTGTGGAATTAACATGACTAGTATGAGCACAATTGTTCATGTTATAGATGTCTAAAGTGAAGTAGAAGGAATCAAGACAAGTCCCAGATGCTCTCGGGGATTCCAAAATGTCTATCAACTGATGTTTTGTTTTGCAATTATCTTAGTGTTTAAGAACAGAACAAGAAGAAATGGGGTCAAGTTGTGGCAGAAGAGGTTCATATTGAATATTAGGGAGAAACATCTTCACAAAAAGAGTGTGAAGCATTGTGGCATGCTGCCCAGGGAGGTGGCGGAGGCACCAGGTAAACATGGTGTCTTAGGAAATGGTTTAGTGGTGAGGGATTGCAGGCAGATGATTGGAGTTTATGAGCTTGATGATCTTGAATGTCTTTTCCAACCTTGATGATTCTATGATCAGACAATAACATTGCTTTTCAGACCTTTCTGAAGATACAAAAACATGGAATATCTTTAATGGGCATCAGGAAGGAGAAAGAGCAGGAAAGTGAGAGAAGTTACAAGCAGAAATGGAAAAACTTAAATTCTTTTCTTAGACAAATTTTCTGGGTACCTGATTTGAAAAAAGTGATACATGAAAATCTAAAACATAATCTAAGACTGGATACAATCTAGACTACTTCATCATATAACTGCATCATGAAGGGGCCTTCACTTTGCAGAACTTTCTGTTATTGAGGAAATATTGAGCCTTCTTCTTTGCTGTGTATTAATTCCTTTTAGATATGGCAGCTTTCCAAAATAACGCTTAACAAATAACAACATCCATGGATAACATATAAAATGAACTGCAGGTAAACATTTAGATTTACTAAAACATGTTATGTATCCCTGTGCTGGCTCAATCGCAGTCTGAATCGTAGCTTTCTTTACAAAACAAGATGCAATGTCTGAGTAAATTCAGATATATCCTTTACATACTTACCTTAATAAAAACTGTGTCAATGCCAGGTTTGCAAAGATGCTCTGTCTTCTGTAACCAGGCAGATTAAAAAATATGCTGTGCAAGAAAAAGGTGATTAGTACATCAGCTAAGTTATTCCACATATCTTTTTGTGTTAAAAAATTCTAAGCATGCTGAAACAAAGAAGCTGACAATTGCCTTATTACAGCCTGTACAGGAGCACCTTCTAGTAATTCAGATCTTGCTTTTCAAGGATTACATGGAAATTAAGTAACTCCATCCAGGGTGATTTGTTATCATTCCCTGTTTCTCCAGCAGCAATGTAAGAAGAAAAATTGGGAGAGCAGCTGTTGGTTTCTTCACATGATAAATAATTTAATGCTTCCATTTGCCTGCATCATTACTTTATGCTAAGATTATTTCTACTTCTCTAAGGATCTTGACTTCAGATACAGATCTTAGGAGAAAGCCAGTACAGGTACATAAATAAGCCAGACCTTTCCCTGTAAGAGAGATAGCATTTGCTCGTGAATATACTTCTTCTTGACATGCTCATTTTGACATTTAGTACTATATTATTTATTTTTATAAACATAATTTAGTTTGGGTGAAATAGATGGGATAAAAGAGGAAAGGTTCATCAGAGTTTACTTTCAAACAGCTAAGCAGAAATGTAATAACTGGTGGTACTAATTGCTGTGCCTTCAAACACAGGTCACATACATTTACAAACTGTCTGTGTAGGTGGGAATTACCAGTGGGCTATGAGGCTTCATGCCAAGATAGGACAGGATATGAAGAAGTCCTTACCAGCAGAATGTTACTAAGGTCACTTCCTATGTAGACCCCAGACTCCATCTGTACACTGTTAGCATCTCACACATGTTGTTGCAGGCTCTTCTTTGTCCTTGTAGCCAAGAATTAGGTTACCACACAGCACTCTCCATGCTGTTCATTCATGTTCACATGATACTTCTTCACACTGGCACAGGGAGAGTTTGAAGCATGAATATCAGCCTTCAGCATTGTGTTTCCTGAGGAGCTAAGGTTCAAGCACCAGGCCTTGAGCCTTTGTATCATCTTAAATAAAATTCAAAAATCTCAAGTTCTGGACATGATTTATCTGTAGAAAGCACATCTGGACACAATATTGCTCAAACAAAGTTTCTAGACCCACAGCCTACACTTGTTCTCATGATGATAGCCTGTGAAAAAATTGTGTGACTGAATACAAACTGAAATTCATTTCTTTACAGAACTGATTGGTGTCAAGGGAAACTTCTTGGTTTGTTTATTTCACACGGGATTTTTTTTATTTACCAGTCACCACATGTACTACACTATAATTTCCATTAAAATTCCTCTGAGATGTGACTACAAATACAAAAACAAGTTAAATACGGGTAATATTGAGGAGATTTGTTTGTGATTTTGTGAGATGTTGTAGCTAGCTCCTTTTAAAACCTTACACTCATACTTCAGATCTAAATGTCTATTGTCTTTTTCCTCCCTTACTATTTGAGACCTGTCTTGAAAAATTTAAAGAGTTTGATTTCCAGGATGTGTAGGTGATATTTGAAAAATGGAAAAATTAAGCTTATTAGAGTTGGGCAGCATTTTACTGCTTATATATTTTTGTCCCACTTATCAACAAGGCAACCTAAATCTAATTTTATGTCTTCCTCTATTTACTATAAATAAGCTTGCTTGCTGAGAAACATCCTGTGAGAACAAAGCAACAACAAGTTCCTTGATTGAGAGCTCAAAAGCTTAGGCCAATTACAGTCTCTCTTCCTGAAAATAAGTTTAGCCCAGGAAAACATAGCATTTTGCCCTAGGCTTAACCAACTATAAGAATCAAATCTTCTGCCAGACTTCTTAGTTATGGGTTAAAGCAGTTTAACTACAGATATCTACATTCACTAGCTCAAATGATACATGCAGATGCTTGCAAAGAGGTCAGTGGCACATAAGTGAAACACAAATTGGGTACAATAGGAGACAGAAAGATTTTGTATAATTATGTTGGATATTTTAAAAGTTAATCAACACATTGTATTGTAGGATGTAGAGTGGAGAATGCCCCTGAGAAAATTCAAGAGTTTCCACACTACTTTTGTTTTGTTACTCCTCCTCCCACATTTCTCTTTCCTTCCTCATTTCCGTCACAGCTGCACTTTAAGTATGCTGGGTTTTGATTTTGCTTGTTGCCACAGTTCATTAGGGTAAATGCTACTTCAGGTATTAATGTTATATCCAGGGTCAGGGAGATAGAATTTGAGAGACTGACAGACTTTGGGAATGATGCTCTGAGAGAAAATGCAGAATGAAAAAACTTTTTATTCACACACATCAAGTCACTAAATCATGGAGAGATATTTTGTCCAGTTCCCTGTCTGAAGATCAAATCATCTGCATAGAGAAATGTTTTCCAGTTTTGAAGTGGCTATGGATGAGACATCATATAGAAAATGTTTAGTGATATGGGAGAGGTTTTCTCCAGACAGATTATGAAGACATTACACTGACAGATGTTACAGGCAAAAGTAAGTGGATTCACAGTAATTTCAACCCCAAAATTAACACTGTATTTATGGTATACTGTAAGGAGCATTTGTAAGGGATTCCTTGCAACACAATTAGAGCTATGGCACTCAGCACTTAGATCTATATACATAACATTTCTAATAGGTAATTAATAACAATCTGCACACACATTGCATTTTTCACATATGTAAGACTTGATGCAAATAACCTGAGTTTCCTGCTCTAAAAAAGAGAGACTTCAAAAACATGGCAGAGTTCATGTGAGGTAAGTTTCCATTTTCAGTTTTTGACCCTACATACCAGTGATCTTATTTGGGTGAAGGGACTGGTAAGAATTCTTAAACCATTGTAGCTGTTTCTTATTAAAAGGGAGTATGATAAAAAAACCCTAAACATCTTCTCAATTCCAGTTGTTGAACAGTTATCCCTCCAAGAAGATGCCAACGTTCAGGCAATCAACACCAGGCATCATGATTTTCTCCAACAAGAAAAAAAAGAAGGGTAGCTGTTGTAGGCGTTTCCTTTCTGAGGGGAACAGAGGGTCTAATATGGCAACCTGACTCATCCCACAGGGAGGTCTGCTGCATCCCTGGGGCCAGGTTTAGGGAGCACTAGGACAGGTTGCCCAGGGAGGTTGTGGAGTCTCCTTCACTGGAGATGTTTAAGACCCGCCTGGATGTGTTCCTGTGCAACTTAGTCTAGGTGACCCAGCTGTTGCAGGGGGATGGGACTGGATGATCTTTCAAGGTCCCTTCTAATCCCTAATGATTCTATGACATCACAAGGAAACCCCCTGATCTAATAGAGCCCTCTAATTATTACCTGCTATTGGGCACACAAGCTGGAAGTTATAAGGCTGAAGGAAAAAGCACAAAATCAGTCAAAAGAGACCTCAGGGAAGTGGTTCTATTGCTCAAGGGATTAGCAGCAGGTGGTGTTTTCCTCAGTCCCTTCAGTGGCAGGGAAGAACACTGAAAGAAAAAAGAAAGCTCACCAGAGCTACCACATGGCTCAGATACTGGTGTCATCAGCAAGATTTTGTATGCTTTGATCATGTGGAGGTTTCCAGGCCTGCTGAGGTCAGATGGATATGAGCTGTCTCAAAAGGGAAAAAAGATTCCTCCTAAGGAGTTTTCACAGCTCGTTGAGGGTCTTTAAACCAGATGGGAATGGGATGAAACCAGGCTCAATAGAGGTGAGCCTGTAGCTGGCATGCAATTATTAGGTCTTAAGTCTATAGCACAGCTCAATCACATCTAGACCAATGCACTCAACATGGGTAATGAGCAGGAGGAGCTGGAAGGCATTGCACAACAGGGTAACTATAATCTATTTGCTATCACTGAATTGTGGTGGGGTGACTCTCACGACTGCTGAGCTGCAATAGATGACTACAAGATTTCAAGCCTTGCTTTTTGGTGCTAGTACTAAACCCCATCTTCAAGAGCAAGATGTAATGGTCAGGTTGGCCACCTGGAAATGTCTAAGGGTTTAGGAACTTACCTTGTTCCTAAACCTTCTTTCCCATGGGAGAAAATAACTACTGGGATCACGCAGCCTGCAAAAATCCCTGCAAAATACCACCTCTGTGAACTCAGCCAGGTTTCTACTACAGAGGCTGTAGCATTTCTTTATGTTCTTGAAGAGGGAATTCTTACTTCCCTTTACACTGCTGTCATTCCGTTTACCAGTGACTTTTAAAACTACACGCAGTTCAAGACCTTGGATCAGCAACCAGGTCTCCATCAGTAAACAGAAGAACTCATGGTTACATGGATTGATTTGTGTGAATGACATATGCACTCAGGAGACCTGGAGCCTCTGCCCAGGTATAGTCAGTCCTGGATAAAACATACTGTGTAGATAAAACCAGCAGGTTTCTTGCTGATCACCAAAAGGTGGGAGCAGAGAGCTCCTTCATCTGCAGTGCTAAGGCACTGTTTACAAAACATCCTCAATAATTTTTTTCAAATGTGTCACACAGTAATTTTACAGTGCTGTTTGTCTCAGATCTTCTTCCTTTCATGGTAAGAAAAGGGGCTGCTCTTGAGTCTGATCCAAGTTATTGTTCCAGCTAATGACCGTTTACGTTACTGCATTGAGCGGAGCTTTGTTTATAGTAGAGTTTTTATAATTTTTACATTTTAAAGGCATATATAGAATTAGTTTAATCTCTGCAAGTGTTCAAAAAGGCCAACAACATGTATTTAATGAAAAGTAGAACTTAGATATTTTAATATTTTTTTACATTTGTGGTAACTTGAGACTATAAAATGTGTACAGTGTATAAACTGTGTATGTGCTACATATAAATTACAGGCTTAATCAAGATAAGGATGTTGAATGAAAAGCACATGGTAAAATATTGCTAAATTACAACAAATCTTGATTTTGAGTAGCGTATAAAGTATTTCACTGAACTTATTCTTAAACCAAATCAGCAAGACCTATGAAAGTTTTCCACTCTCAGTTAATTCAAGGAAAATTCACATTAAATGAAGTGCAATTGATTCAATGTAGAAAGCATAAAAAGCCAAAAATAATATTAGCAGGAAATCCTCCTACTTTACACGCAACATTTCATACTGCCAAGCTCTGTTTTGGTTTTTTTATATCTTGGAGAATTTAGCATATATTACTGTTTTACAACTGACAGCTGTTAGCATTCATACTGATTAGTCCACTCTAATGAACTTCATTTGAGAATGAGTTATACAAAATCATTCCCCAAGTAGCAAGCTATCCATTAGCACTGAATTCTGTTGTTTCCTTATGAAGGCAAGAGGCACTGAACATGTTCTTCGCTACATTTACAAATTCTATGCCAGTGTCAAAAAACCTTAAGACTGCACGTAAACCTACAGATAAACCCTGTAATTGTTTTAGATAATGTGATATAAGATGCTGTGGCAGTTGTGTGAAGACAAAAAGTACTCCTTCCAGAACAAGGCTGAAGGGGTTGTTTAGCTTTGTCAGACTAGCAGTCTGGAAAGAGGATAGCCACATTCAAACAAGGATAGACCACATCTTTAGTCTGTGAAGTTTTGTCCCACCATTAAGCCTCAGAGACAATTAAGTTAAAAGATGATAAATCCCAGGAATTAGCTTTGAAAACAAGTATTTATTAAGTTAAATATTTTTATTATATATTAAATGTAATTTTGGCAAGCCAAAAGCAGTACAAATAATTCCAGTGACACTTCATGAAAGGAAGGGAGTGAGGATACATGTAGAGCTACTAAAAAGCTGCTCTACTATAGCACTTCTATTGTGTTTCTGCCCTATAGATTCTTTCCAGATTATTCTCTATTTAGACAGACCCTGCTATTCAAAACTTCTTGTTGATTTTATAGAGGCATGACAAAATAGCCAAAAATACCCCACAGGCTCAAGGGAAGGATATTCCTAGAATAGAACCACAGAATTATTTTGATTGAAAGAGATCTTTAATATCATCAAGCCCAACAAGGAATCCAGCACTGCTGATTTCCCAGTAAATTATGTCCCTCAGCAGCTTATCTGCATGTTTTTTAAACACTTCCAGGGATGGCAACTCAACCATTTCCTTGAGCAGCCTATTCCAATGTTTGACAACTCTCTCAATGAAGAAAACCTTCCTAATGTCCAGTATAACAATCCCTTGGTGCAACTTGAACATCATTTCTTCTTGTCCTATAAGTAGTTAATTGTGACAAGAGATCAACACCCACCTCTCTACAATCTCCTTTAAGGTAGTTGCAGACAGCAATAAGATCTCACCTCAGCCTCTTTTTCTTCAGGCTAAACAACCCCAGTTCCACTGGCTTCTCCTCACAGGACTTGTGTTCTAGACCCTCCACCTTGTTGTCATTCTTGTATTGAGATGCCCAAAATTTAACCCAGTACTTGAGGTGTGGGCTCACCAGTATAGAGGAATGATCACTTTTCTAGTCTTCCTGGTCAAACTTTTTTTGATGTAAGCCAGGATGTCATTGGCCTTGGCCACCTGCAAGCATTGCTGGCTACATTCAGCCAGCTATTAATCAATACTCCCATGTCTTTTCTGGTGGGCAGTTCTCCAGTCATACTTCTCCAAACATGCAGCATTGCATGGGATTGTTGTGATTCATGTGCAAGGTTTGGCACTTTGCATTGTTGAACCTCATACATCTGTCCTGACCATATCAATCCAGCCTGTCAAGATGCTTCTGTAAATTCTTCCTACCCTCAAGCAGATAAATATTCCTTGGTATGGTCTGCAAACATACAGATCTGGATTTTCTCATTCAGATCATTAATAAATACGCCAAAGGAAACAAGCTGCAGTGATGAGTCCTGGACAACACCTCTTGTGATTGGCCACCAACTGGATCTAACACTATTCAACACCATTCTTTGATGCCAGCTATCCGGATGGTATTTTATCCAGCGAAGCATACACACATCCAAGCCATGAGCAGCTAAACCCTCTGAGAGTACTGTGGGAAAGTGTCAAAGGCTTTACTAAAGTCTAAGTAGACAGTGTTCACAGCCTTTTCCTCATCCACTAAGTGGGCCACCTTGTCATAGAAGATCATGGTAGTCAGGCATGCTGATTGGGCATGATTGTCTGCACATATCATGTAAGAGACCTCAAGACATCTGACTCCATAACCTTCATGGCACTAAGATCAGAATGACAGGCCTGTAGTTCCCCAGATCCTCCTGGCCCTTGACTTGTGTGCATATACATACCTTTGTGATTCCACTCTGTACACGTAATTCTTAAGACTTTTAAGAAGCTTAACTTCTTAACTTTTAAGAAGTTATCTTGCTCTCAAGAAATACATGAAGCATAAGACATGAAAACAGCCAGGGCTAACAACCAAATAAAAAGGTCCTTGAGCAATAGGTCATAAACAGGTCATAAATAGAAAACTCATTGTAGGAAGCATCTTGAAAATAACGTTACAACTACCTGGAAGGGCCCCCCAGTTTAAGAGGGACAAGGATCTGCTGGAGAGGGTCCAGCGGAAGGCTACGAGGATGATTAGGGGACAGGAGGGCATGGCTTATGAAGAGAGGCTGAGGGACTTGGGGCTTTTTAGTCTGGAGAAGAGAAGACTTAGGGGAGATTTGATAAATGTTTATAAGTACCTGAAGGCTGGCCAGGATGGGGGGGACAGGCTCTTTTCACTTGCTCCCTGTGATAGGACAAGGAGCAATGGGTGTAAGTTGCAGCAGAGGAGGTTCCTCCTCAACGCAAGGGGTAACTTCTTTTCTGTGAGGGTCACGGAGCACTGGAACAGACTCCCCAGGGGGGTCGTGGAGTCTCCTTCTCTGGGGACTTTCAAGGCCCGCCTGGATGCGTTCCTCTGTGATCTGTGTTAGATAGTTTTGTCCTGCTCCGGCAGGGGGGTTGGACTCGATGATCTCTTGGGTCCCTTCCAACCCCTAACATCCTATGATCCTATGATCCTATGATCCTATGATCCTGTGATCAGGCTCCCTTTATAGCCATTCTTCATACCAATTTTGCTGTCTCTATCCTAGACAGCAGGCTAAGTATAGGTATCACTAATGTACAAAACTGGATGGCAGCCAGTATTCTTGCATAGCTTCCAACTCAGCTGTCATCCCAATTTAGCTGCAGTGGGCTCAGATGTAATCCACTGAAGATATCATTTCCGCAGGAAGCTGAGGACCAGTTCACACAGAATGTTGTGTTTATTTATATGTGTTTATTCGCCGTAGTGTCACTTTACTGAATGCATTTGAATGTTGTAGTCACTTGCCCCATGTGAAATGAGATTATCCCTCACGCCATGAAACTGTTTATGAGAAAATATCAAGGCACAGAATTTCTCACACTTTCATGAGAACCACTGATTTCACTGCTTGCAAAACTACCTACATATCTTCACATACCATTTTGTCTGCATTACTTTTAATAGAAGGGAGGTGGTGGAAGTCATTGCTAAGCCGCTCTCCATCATCTTTGCTAGGTCCTGGGGAACGGTAGAGGTGCCTAGGGACTGGAGGATAGCAAATGTTACCCCAATCTTTAAAAAGGGAAAAGGAAAGAAGGAAGACCCAGGTAACTTATTGTCACACATTATAATTTCTCAGCTTTGTTTGTTTTTAAAAATTTACAAAAAGATTTCTAGATTAAGTTATTTTTGTTGATTTTTGCCTGACTCACATCTTATTGTGGTGAATGGAAATATTCCAAATAACACCAGTGTGTGCCAGTTTGTGAGTTTGTTGCCAATCAGGAATCAACTGGAAACCTTATTACATTATATGACTTCGAATTCAGTGAGAAATAATGAAAAGGGAAGACTACCTGATTAGCATTAATACCAATGTAATGCTGTTATTCAATGACCCCAAATGAGGACAATCGAGGTTTGACATTGAAAATAGTACAAAGCATTCACAAAAGCATCTAAATTCATAAGTATTCTCTCTGGAAGATACATTGGCAATTGGCATTCAAGATTCAGGCTTCTCTATGATTTAAGATATTCACATGGACAACTAAAACTTACACACTTTCAGCCTGAGGCCAAGCAAGGCGTTACTAGAAATCTTTACTGCCAATGAGTAGATTCCCAAAATTTTCACAGATTTTTTTTTTTTTTTTTGCATTCTCCTTCAATGACATGGCTGCCAAGTTTAACTGTCAGATATTTCTGAGGAATGGTAAATCTCACAGTGAAAAATGTATTTCCCATTGTTTAGTAAAAAAACTTTAAAAAAAAATTCTCCTTGGAATATGTGTGAGAAAGAAAGACCAGCTTTGCTTTGTAGCTGGAGCCCTTTTCAAGACTGAACATCCTGACCCTTTGCACTAAAAAAAAATTTGCAAAACATTAATGGAATGTGAATTGAAGCTAGCAATTCAACAATCATTATGGAGCTAACCGCAGATCGCAGTCTGTGACTTTCCAGGCTGCAGCCAGTTTTATATACTAAAAGAATACATCTATTAGCTTAATTTCTCCTGGTCTACCTATGAATATAGCTCACAGTTAGTTTATCTCTTCATTTTGGTAATTCTGATTCTTCTAAATGTCTATATAGAATTACTGCGATACTGTTTTCTGGCCAACAAGTCCTGGTCATGAATCTGTGAACACAGCCAAATTGGATTGCTTATGTTGTTTTCTTACACCAGCTAAAGTCAGCCAGAAACATCTGTCATCTTTACATTCCTTCAGTATATTGGTATTTATAAGGTAGGATCTGATATTTACACTGTAAAAGCAGTAATCCTTCTGGTCTTTGAGGAAAAGTATAAAACATATAACCAAAGTTGGGGGTAGTATCATTTTCACTCAATATAAGAATGCAGTTAAAATGGACAAAGTCTTGCAGATTGCCCCACAGATATTCAAGAAAAAATAGAATCTATTTATATTTACCGCACCCACAGAATGAGATGGAGTTTCCTGGTCTATTCCAGCCCAAGTTATGGAACTGTTAGAAAAATTAGTCTAATTGCTCTCGTTTGGCAGAGAAATTCCCCAGATGATGCTGTATTTATTTTTTCCTCTAAAAACAGTTTCAAATTTCATGTTGTCTGTGATCATTATCTTAGTGAACAACTATGCTATCTGAACTTGGATAATAACTGTGGCAATGGAAAGTGTATGGGTTCACACTCATCTTCCTTACGGCAACTGGCTGCCAAAGAAAAGTAAATACCAGCTTGTGTGTGATGTTTCATCCTGATTCCTCTCTTTGTTGTCAGTCATCACATATGGGTACAAAAATATCTCACTTCATTATTCTTTTACAATATAGAGGACATAACAGAGAAAAATATCATCACATTTTAAAAGAGGCCTCATAAATTTAAAATAGGGAAGCAGGAAAAATAAAAGTGAAAAGCCATGTGAAAAATCATAGGTGTAATACAACTGCCATGTGAAAAATCATAGGTGTAATACAACTTCCATGAAGTCAACAGATTTGACTTCATTGGAATACAGTTGAACTCTAAATCATTTAATAAGGAAGCACAAAGCATTTAGACTTACCAGCTTCTCTAAATATGCAAACTGGAAGTGGGAGAAAATTTTCTTTCTAAATTCATTCTCATGGTAATTATGAGTAAAACATCAACTGTGACCTGCCTGGAGCTGGAAGACACGTTTTGGATATGAAATTAAATAATTCATTGTTGAAAATTATCAGAATTTTCAGATGTATAGATTTGTGCTTTCATAAGGAAAAAAGATGCATTTTGCTTTAAGAGAATCATCCCTGGTATATCCCCTGGGGGGAAGTGGGCTAGGTGACAAGATAAAAGGGGCTGACCATCCTAGCCTTGCCCTCTTTTGGCTAGGGTGTCTCTCCCAGCACTGAGCTTCAGCTCCAACATCCTTCCCCTCCTTTCCAGGGTAGGGGCGCAGACAGGACAGGGCAGTTTGCAATGGCTTTCCACAGCGAGGGAGGCAGCCTGGCGCTGGCTCCAGTCCTGGCCCTGGGCCCGGGCCCCATTGCCCAGCTCCGACCAGGAGTTTCGACCCAGCCCAGCTCTGGGCTGGCACTGTGGACCAGAGAGGCAAGGACTTAGTGCCGAGCTTCCCCCCATTCCTGCCCACAGAGCAACCAATCAGTGACCCGTGGTGAGCTGAAGGAGTCTTCCCTTTCCCCCTGTAGCTGAGGCAGGAGGAGAAGGGAGACTTGAGGGTTGTGGAGCCACGGTTGCGGAGTGGGGGTTCCCTGCTGACTTGGCCATGTGGTCGGTCTCCGTCTTGAATTCCACATGTGGCCGGGGCTGTCACCACCATCTTCGAAAACACTGATCAGCAGGAAGAGACACTGTTTGTCATTTCTGCCACTGAGAAAAGCTAGGCATACTCAAGTATTGGGAGAGAAGGAGCCTTAACAGAAGCATTTAAGAATTCCTTCATGCTTAGCTGAAGAAAGCAGAAGGACTCGAGAATCCATAAACTTTGGGCATGGAAGACAGAGACTGGATCTTATTTGAAAGCATGTCTTCTGCATCGAGGGATCCAATTCCGGGTGCTGAGGAACCAGGCCTGCTCGATCAGCGTTTTGCTGGAGAAAGCTGTGCTGGAGAATTGGAAAGTTCGTCGGTCTGGACAGCTGAGGGTACTGGCATCTTGCAGATGACAGTGGCGACACACGAATAATAGAGAGAATGGTGGTACCCATGTTCTTTCTCCAGGTCTCTAAGGTAAAAAATATGTGATGCCATTTGTAACAGAGATTGTAATTTGTGTGCACTAACTTGGTTAACCTTTTCTTCTTTCTGTGTACAGTTACAGAGTTAATAAACCCTTTTCCAGTTTCCCTAAGCTATCCATTGTCTGGCAAATTCTATCCAAGATCTCATCGAGAGAGAACTCCTTTGTTTTCTTTTTGTTTATTTTTAATTGTGGTACTGAACCCACCACATTCATTCAATAAATTTAATCCACTATTGGAATCTTAACACCAGTAGTATGCAATCCATGTGGGAATCATTGTCTATCAAAGTAACTATTCTCACCAAAAATAAAAAAATAATCTTAAAGGTTTCAAAATCAACACATTAGAAGATAAAGTACAAAATGGAATATTATCGATGTTTTCAAGATCTCCAGCGTTATTCCATAAAATGGAATAAGCAGCTCTGAGAACTTTAACCCAATGAATCAGGAAAATAAATCTATTACATGGAGAAATCAATATAACTCAAATGTAAAAATATGCTGAGAGCACTTAAACATTCTTGAAATTTCAGCATGTATTGCACACTCATTCTCTCATACAATAGGAGTATATACGAAAGAAATGGAAATCCCATTGAGAAAGATAGAGGAATCCGTTGTCTAAAAGCTAAAAGTAGAAACTAATGCTAGTATAAGCACAAAACCAAACTTGACTGTGCTTACTACATCAAGCATAATGAAATCTGAACTAAGTAACTTATATAATTAGTGCTTTCAATAGTGCTTTTCAACTAGTGTTAGCATAATCCAGGGACTGATCTGGAGAGTTGTGCATTCTGCTTTGAAGGCTAAGATGATAATTAATAGTTTTACATGCCACTTGGCTCCTCACCAAGTTGGAGTAATGGATTCGAGGGATGGGTTCAATGGTTAAAGAGTTGATTGGATGGTCCATTACAGAGGGTAGTGGTCAATGGCTTGAAGTCCAGATGGACAGCAGTGACAAGTGATGTCCTTCAGGAGTCTGTACTGGGACCTGTACAGTTTAATATTTTTATCATTGATATAGACAGCAGGATCAGGTGCACCATCAGCAAGTTTGCAGATGACACCAAGCTGAGTGGTGCTGTAAATAAGTCAGAGGGATGAGATGCCATCCAGAAGAACCTGGGCAAGCTGGAGAGGTGGGTTCAAGTGAACCTCAGGGGGTTAAAAAAGACAAAGTGTAGGGTCCTGCACCTCACTATCAATACAGGCTGGAGGAGGAGGGATAGAAAGCAGCTCTGATGAAAAGGACTTGTGAGTGCTGGTGGACAAGAAGATGGACATGATCAGACAGTGTGTGCTTTCAACCCAGAAGGTCAATTGCATCTTGGGCTGCATCAAAAGAAGCATGGCCAGCAGATCAAGAGGGGTGATTCTGCCACTCTGCTCTGCTCTGGTAAGATCTCACCTGGAGTACTGTGTCCAGCTCTGGAGCCCTCAATACAGAAAGGACATGGTCATGATGGTGTGGGTCCAGAGGAGGGCCACAAAAATTATCAGAGAGCTGAAACACCTCTCCTATGAGGGCAGGTTGAGGGAGCTGAGGTGGTTGAGCCTGCAGAAGAACAGGCTTGCGGAGGGACCAGTGAGTGACCTTCCAGTACCTGAAGAGGGCCTACAAGAAGGCTGGAGAGGGACTATTTATGAAGGCCTAGAGTGGAGAAGGATACATTTAAATTGTATGTTAGGAAGAAGTTCTTTAGCATGAGGTTGGTTGAACAGTGGAACAGGTTGCCCAGGGAGGTAGTTGAGGCCCCGTTCCTGGAGATACTCAAGGTGAGGCTTAACAGGGCTATGAGCAACCTGCTCTAGTTGAGGATGTCCCTGCTCACTACAAGGCAGGTTGGACTAGTTGACCTTTGGAAGTTCCTTCCAACCTGTTCAATTCTATGATCATCCCAGTATAGTTTCTTTGCATATATGTAGATTTTTGTGTCAAGTCTAATGAAGACATTCAATATTAAAATCTCAGATCCTGAGCCAATTTTCTCACCCTTTTTGGCCATGAGTTTTAACTGTTCCTGCAGCAAAGTCACTTTATTTGGCTATTTTCAATCTGTATTTTTGGTTTAATTACCCTAATACTGTAAGTTTTCTGTCTACTTTTTACATTAAGATCCTGATAATATAAGTTTATTGTAATAAAACATTAGCCATAGTGTTCCCCTTTCCTTTGTAAAAAACTAGGTTTAGCTTAGAGTATGCCCTGAATGTTTCTCAGTCATTTTAATCTGTCTTCCTTTATTTCTATTTCCCTAGGTTTTTTTAGCTCCCAGCATTGCAAAATCTATTTAGTAGCTTTCTAAAGGACAATATACAAAAGTATTGAAAACAAAAGCATTGCAGATTTCCATTTTGTTGTGCAAACTTAAAAAGGTTAAGACAGGGAGCTGATGACTTCTTCTTGCTGAACATTCTGATTAAATGACAGTAGTATAGGTAAAAAACCAGCACTTAATGGACTCATGCCACAGCCTGCCTGACTAACAATTGAAGTATAGTATTTGTGAACCTAAAGTCTGCCTGTCTAAAGTCAGCGCCAGAGTTCCCTGTTTAGTGGATATAGACATTGTCCTAAATCAGAAACAGGGAAATAATTCTGCTCAGCAGAAATGCCTTCTCCAGCTCCAGTGGCATAGAACATATCCATGTTCATCTTTAGACTTTGAGTAATTTAGAAGTTTATGTCTGCCTTTTGCTTGGTAAGGCCATGTAACTGTGTCCAGCAAATGTATGTTCCTTTGGTCTAACAGATTAATGATTAGAGAACTCAAGCAACAAAGAAGAAATTTGAATTCTTGCCTCAATTTTGGTCAAAAGAGAAATCTTCAAGCATACAAAGACAGAGCAGCGGGGTGGAAACTCTTTGCTTTCCATTCATTTTTTTAAGTCAAAACTCTGAGTCCTGAAGTAAGCCAGATCTTGTGCTGGAACTGTTAGCAAGAAATAACAACTTTATTATGATGATGCTCAAGCAACCAGGTGAGACAAACCAGAGACAGATCTACTGCCTGCTTGCAGGAAAATTGTATTGTTTTCCTTAATAATCTAAAATAAAACACATGCCTCTTAAGAAAACAAGATGTGAAAACATGAAGTGTCCCAGCACTAATCATTCTACAACATTTGGACACTGCTTTCCTGCTTTTTTGTTTTGCAAAAATGGTTTGTAGACTGAACTGCACAATGGAATTGAGTTGGAATAAATAATATTCTCCTCCACACTCATGACTTACTAATGAAGTAACTGTTAGGGGAGTTCAGTATCTTCATATTGAAACCTGTGTCTCCCACTTTCTGAACTAGTGCTTTAAACACTCGGGTATCTTACTGACAAAACCACCTCCCCCTAGAACAGTCCCTCTGCAGATAAATGAAAAATGCCTGAACAGTGTTGGTGTGTCTCTTAAACTAACTTAGGATGTGCTGTTCTGGTCTGAGTTAGAAGAATAATAATTCTGTTCTCTGATTTCACTTTTCAGCTCAGTCTCTTCTAACTGCACTTTTTGCAGTTAACCGCACTTTTGACCTCTCTCCTCATTTTGCCACTCTTCCTCAATGGATGCTGTCTGAGGAGGGCTCTGTCTTTTCTGCCTTCAGTCCCAAACCATGCATTCCTGAATCTGGCTTCTGTGCCCAGTTTCTGCCTGCCACTGTGTCCATTCTAGGACTTCACTAGCCATCTGCACCAGTGGTGACAGAAATTTCTTAACCCATTCCCTCTCTCTTTCCCTTCTGAGGAGGGAGAAAGGCTAATAGAAAGTGTTTGTCATTCATCTTGTGGCTGGCCCAACCTCACCCCATGACCAGTACTCAGAATTTAGGATATCTTGAAGTCATGCTGAGACTCCTCTCTGAAAAATAGATGAGTTTGAGGAATTCAGATTGTATGAGTTTGAGGAATTCAGATTGTAACTTGGTAAGGAAGAGAGACCTCAGCATTACATCTATGTTACTAAGTTTTAAATGTCCAGGATTTGGCACTGAGGCAACCTGGCATACAACACCCTCTGTCATTAGTAATAGATGTTTTTTACCTTTCCAAAGCAGGATGGCTTTATTCAAACTACAAACTGCAGTTATTGCAACACTGTTTAATTTATTGCTATAGATGATTTAGGTGGAGCAGATGTCATCCACAATTTTTACAGACCCATATTTGAAACAATCTTCCACAAAGTATAGTACTTTGCCAGCTATTTCTCTTCTCTATGTTTATTCACAAATGCATACATTTCTTCTGTGTTTGAGTTGTGGAGTCTATGATTCTTAGCTGGTTTTATGGTTATATGATCAATATTCTTAGATTAAGAAAGACTTAATTATCCACAGCGTATAATTTTCCCAGTTTTCCAAGAAACAGTCATCTTAACACAAAACTTTCCATTACCCTGGAACTTCATTTGCAGCTGTTATTGCTATAAGTGGGAGTTGGGTATGAAGATTAAAAACAAGCTATTTCCTTCGGGGACGTATGTTAATACTTCTGTTTAATAACACTGAGACATCACATTTTTCCCCAGTGCTGTTCTATTTTGTGATAAACTAAAAAATCCAGATCTTCCTTCCATTCCTGTTCAAAATTTTAGAAGAATTTCTCTCTGCTCTAAACACTGTATTTTATTCTGTTTCCAGTCTTTGAACTTCATTAACTTAGGTTTCCACTGTTTCATGAGGTATTCTCATATGTTTTATGGGCTGAGGGGAGTGAATACATTTTGACGAGATTCAGACATGATATTACTGAAGCCAAATGGCTTAGCTGTTTTCCAACAGATTTTTTACTTTGTAAAATTATCGAAGGGATTGAAGAGATTCAGATAAATTTTCTTTGATATACAAGTCATCAGGTTGTAAGGTACAAACTAGTTTCAAGCTGTCGAAGGAGAAGGTAGCATGATACCCAATCTTGTCAAAATTTTCTGAGAATCTACTGCAGCTCGAACAGTAAACATTCCCAGGAAAACTGGAATCCCATTGTATGTTTTCCTTGGAGATATCTTAAAGAAAAGTGAACAGGAAGCGCATGCTTGATTAATTGCAATGACCTGCCAGGAGCATCCATAACACCATGATCCAAAAATATGAGCAGAAAGGATAGCAAAGTTATGAAACAGGCTGTGAAAAAAGTCTGCAAGAAGACATAAGTGAATAGTAAGCCAGAAAATTAGCTGTCAGAAAAGAGAAAGCATGACAGGAAAAGGAGTAGCTCAACAGGAGACAGAATGTTCAAGGTCTCAAGCTGTTGTAATAGAACAGCTGAAACCGAAGAGCCTTTTCCTATAGTGGTAATTTGTTAATATTTCTATTCCATGTTTTGATCTTCTGAGAAAATACAGATCCCAGATAATGCTTTCCCTTCTCTTTTTTTCAATATTCACTGGAATACGGGACTCAGACAACATGAATATCATGTAAGACAAATACATTAGAATTTACATTGTCAGAGATGAATGCCAATAAAGTGTTTTTAAGGGGGCCTAGCAAGCTGACCGTGTTTTGTCCAAGTGTGAACATGCATAGCATTGATCTAGTTTTGAATACTTATTAAAACCCCCAGCAATTTAAAAAATATCTCTCCCAATAGGTAACAGGCAAAATTGTCTACAGCTTTGAGCACTGCTCTGGAAGGAATACCTTTTGTTCCCAGTTCTGCTAGTGAACTGCTGTTCTTTCTCCATCTGTAAAATCTCTTAGGTTATGGTTGGCAGTAATGAAGTGCCATGTAAGAAATAAATACACCATAAACTTGATAAGGAGTTTTGGTTTTAAAAAAAACTATTGATTTTAATTAAGACTGTTTGAATTAAATAAATGTCAGCAGTTGACTTTTTGGTTTATTCTTAATATAAAATTTACTGGTGCTTGTAACCCTTCCCTTTTTCCTTCTGTCCCTCGATCCCTTAATCAAAAGTCGTGTGAAAAAAAAATTAGACATTTAAATGTTACTTTTTTTTTCTTTTCATGTTGTTTAGAATAAAAAAATTGGTTGCTAAGTATCCCTCGAGGCCACCTAGTACAACCCTCTCCTCAAATCAGGGTCAGCCTACAAAACAGGTCAGGATTTTCAGGTCTTTGCCAGGCTGAGTTTCTACTGTCTCGAGGATGATCCAGGTGATCTCCTCCAGTAATTAACCACTGTCACAACGAAAATCCTGTACTTGCATCCACATGTAATTTCCACAGCTGCAGCTTGTGGCTGTTGCCTCCTTTCACTATTATACTTCAGTAGAGTTTCAATCTGCCTTCATATACTTACCTTTCTCTTCATGAGATGGATAAGCCCATCTTTCTGAGTAGATGTTTACTGGACTTCATTTTTAAAATACTTCTTTTTCACTGAAAACCCACAAGCTGGACCAAATACTTCACATGCAATCTTGATTAATGCAAAGAGATGTTAACTTCTTTTGACTTGCCAATTACACTCTGGCTAAAGCAGTCTAGCCTGTGGTGGCCCTGCATGACAATTCTTCACATATTCAGGTCATGCTGGATGGAAGCACAACCCTCCAGTGTGTTAGTCACTTGTCTCAGCTTTGTATCATGAGCAAACTTGCTGAGGGTATACTCTGTGCCCTCATCCAGGACATTGATAAATGTACTGAATAAAACTGGATACAATATCAGCTGCTGATACAGGCATCCAACATGATTCCCTTTAGAAGCAAATCACCTATGACGATGAACCAGCTTTTATTCTTCATTGGCTTGGTTTTAATGTGATAAATGGTCTGAGAAGGCTACCTTCAAGATGAAAGTGTTTTTGCTCTCATTGTTATTTTCTTTCCCTTGCAGAGCACTGTATCCATTCTGCAAGGCTACTGGAGAAGGTAGTAGCCACCAGAACAATGTGAGGTGGGCAGAAGACAGGAAATTCTCTGTAGTAGGGGCTATCTTCCTGGTGGGTTGTTTCCATGGGAGGAAGGGGGTGACTTCAAGCATCTTTCTCCCTAATCTGCTCCCTGAGATCCATCACTAAACACAGTACTGTCACCTGAGAACATTTCCCACAGGGCTGCTCACCCAGACATCTTTGAGGGAGGCAAAACCAGAAGTTGCACTCAGACCGTATGTGGCAGTGAGAGCACAGGCTCCCGAAAAGTTTCTGAGTGATCTGGGGGTTCTCTGAATGAGAAAGCTCGAGGAATCCAAGAGGCAGCTGCTGAGATTTGGGTACTCTTCTGGGAAAAGCCAGGCAGACATCGCAGGGGTTGCAGACCTGGAAGTCTTTAAAGGAGCCAAAACCAGAAGCCACGCTAAGACCGCATGCAGCAGCAAGAGACCGAGCCACTTTAGCTACTTCAGCCACTGGGGGGGGGGAGGGGATAATTATAAAAAATAAAATGGTAACAACGCGGCAGCAGAAGGAGGTGGTTGAGGCCCTGTCCTTAGAGGTGTTTAAGGCCAGGCTGGATGAGGTTCTGGCCAGCCTGTAATGATAGGATGAATAATTAAATCTCTAGTGCGACAGAAATGGGCCTCTGATCTACAGTGAGTCACAAGCTGAAAAACCATTCAATGTAAGGCTGCTACAAAAGACAGAACATACCCATACTGGGATAGATAAACAACAGCTTTGTCTGTAAAACACATGAAGTAACTCTTTCTTTGTACTTGTCAGTAGTATGTGTCCATTTTTGGGCAGTTCACATCAAGAAGTATGTGAGTCAATCCAAACATGTAACATCAATGCCTGAAGGTCTTAAAAACTTGTCCCATAGATAAAGGTTGAAGGAATTCAGATTAGATAAACTAGATGGGGCTGAGGGCAGAAAACTTGGCATGACTTAATCTTTTCTGCCTTTAAGAGTAAAGAAGAGAATGAGGAGGAAAGAAAAACACAAGGCCATTTCTGGTACTGATCCCTACTAAAAACTTCTGCCCACAATAATTTATTTCTCACGCACGTTTGCATCGGAAGCAGGGTCCATGCAGCCAGTTTGTCCATTGCTACTGCTAAGCTCGCACTCACGAGATAGACTTTCAGCAGGAAAAAACTCCTGGAAATGTGGAGTTACGGCCAAATACTGATGACTGTCCAGTCTTATAACCCTTTTTTCCGTACACTGGGTATCAGCGTGCATTCGTACCAAGAGTTGCCTGAGCCAGAAACAGAGGCAAGTTATACAAATCATTTCATGAAGAAGCTTGTCTAGCTCTCTGTTTCTTTAGAGGCAGAATTTGACTGTAACTACTGGAAGAAGTTTAAATGGTGTTGCAGAGTTTTACATAAAAATAACATCTTTTTAAAACTAAAAGGAAAAAATAAACCCATTGATCAAGACTTGGTGTTAGGGAGCAGCTTGGGCCATCCACTGCCTAATGATATGAAAAAGGGAGGCCCAGTGGAAGCTGGGCAAAGCTGCTTGCACGTTCTAAAGGTGACAGATAAAATTCAATAAATGCAATGATAAACAATTCCACCAGTAACAAACATCACAGGTACTTTCTAGTATATATGTGCTGAATTTGGTCTTGCTTTAAGCTTAAAGGTTTAAGTTTAAAAGAATCAACTGTGCCAACTTTTTTAACAATTATGTGGTTTTTGTCAGAAATCCCATGAAATCTCCTGAGAATTGTTGTTTTATGAGAATATGGCTGCATCTTAAACAGGAAACAGACTCTTAAATCTTTGCTGTCTAACAGAAAATCATATGGATAGGAGTGACACTGAAGCTGGGAATTCAAATGTTTGTCCCCCCTTCTTGGCTGCCGATAAGATGAGTTGGACATGGCATCCCAGTTTCAATCCATCTGTTCTTTAAGGCATTGTCAGATGCATAGCTCATTTCACTGATAGCAAATTTTCAGAATAATTTGTATTACTTGCAGAGATCTCTTCTTTCCCACTTCACCCACAGAGACTGACTTGGCTATTCATTCATGTGTTCCTCACCTCATTGTACTATGAGCAGCTGTACTCTCATGGATTGCTTTTAAACCATTTGGCTGCAAAAGCTGGCTGGCAATCCTGTACACCTGTAACCTTGGCCTCCTAACTTTCTAATGAAAGCCATGCCACTGTGGGTACCATGAAAAGTCTTGAAAGGAAGCAGATTTACTTTTGTTTCAATAGCAAATTTCCTTTTACTGAGGTCACTTCTTTGATTTTTTTCTGTTAGTCAAGGGCAGGAGAAGATCTACAGCACTTTGGGCTACATCTGCTGATTATTTGAAACAAAGAAACTATGAACAATTAGCAAAGAAATACTGCTAAAAGAATTCTTAGAGTGAAAATATTGTCTATTTCTTAGTGAGATTTCTTTGTAAGTATGAGATTTCTGTTGCGTCTACTGTATTGTCTTGGCCCATGCCCAGAAATGAAGTCTTATTTATTTTCAATTGGCCTCATTATTGAACAAACAGCATTTAAGCATTTTGGCAATAGATGAAAATAGGGTCTGCTTTCCAAAGAGCACACAAGGAAGATCAGCTTCAGAGAATGTCTAGTTTGAGATATATATGAAGATTAACTTCAGCAAAAGGGGAAAGTTTGGACTAGAATCTTCACGCTGCTTGTTCAATTTCCTCTTATTTCCAAATGATTAAGACTACCATTTTTTATGTATTAAATTCTAGTAAATGTAAGAAAAGTATTTAAGAAAATCATAGAATCATAGAATCATCACAGCTGGAAACAACCTCCAGGGTCATCAAGTCCAACCTTTTCTCCTAGTGCCTAACCGCTAGACCATATCCCCAAGCGCTGCATCCACCCACTCCTTAAACACCTCCAGGGTCGGTGACATCACCACCTCCCTGGGCAATCCATTCCAGCACCTAACCACCCTCTCAGTAAAGAATTTCCTTCTAACATACAGTGTAAACCTTCCCTGACGCAACTTGAGGCCATTTCCCCTCGTCCTATCATCACTAATTGGAGAGAAGAGACCAACACCAGCCTCGCCACAACCTCCTTTAAGGTAGTGGTAGAGGGCAATAAGGTCCCCTCTCAGTCTTCTCTTCTCCAGACTAAACAACCCCAGCTCCCCCAGCCTCTCCTCATAAGGCATGCCCTCCAGCCCCTTCACCAGCTTGGTTGCCCTTCTTTGAACTCGTTCCAGCACCTCAATGTCCTTCCTGTACTGTGGTGACCAAAACTGGACACAGTACTCAAGGTGAGGCCTCACAAGGGCCGAGTATAGGGGCACAATCACCTTCCTGCTCCTACTGGTCACGCTGTTTCTGATACAGGCCAGGATGCCATTGGCCTTCTTGTCCAGCTGGGTACACTGCTGGCTCATGTTCAGCCGGCTATCAATCAACACCCCCAGGTCCCTCTCTACCAAGCAGCTCTTCAGCCACTCCTCACCAAGCCTGTAGTGTTGCTGGGGGTTGTTGTGACCAAAGTGCATGACCCAGCACTTGGCCTTGTTAAACCTCATACAATTGAGCTCAGCCCATCGCTCCAGCCTGTAATATCCCTGCATTGGGGATACGTATTTTACTGGTTGAGACACAGTAAAATTTTACAAGGTTATGCATAAAGATGGAACCATTTTAAAGATAGGGTCGGACTATCTGAGTGACTTCAGATCCTTGAAATATTGTAGGCCATGTAGAGGATAGTTTACCTAGCCTTGCACTTTTGTCCTAGCACTTAAACATCCCAAGTCACTTGACAGTAAAGGACCAGGTGCACTGAAAACTAAACACAATCATATTTCACCTGGATACATTTGGTAAAGTATCCAGGTTTTTTTCAGTACAGTTGTCAGTACAGTAGAAGTTTTTATGGTTTTTTTCTTAATTTTTCTTCAGTAAAACAAGGCAAAATTAAATTTAAACCATGGGTAAAGTATTTTTTTTCATTACATGCTTAATCAGACTTCTAATTTAATCATCCAAGCTTGGGCCTGAAGCCATTCACTGAGTGAAATCCAAATTTAGAACATAAATACAACATTCAGCTTTGAACTAATGCCTAGTAACAAGGAAGGATTCTTGTTCTGTTACTCCCAGAACACAAATGAAATAGCCTTTGTGTTAACTTTCCCTAATCTTGGTTACATTAATCTTGCAGGTCTAGTAGGGCGAGACAGAAGTAATGAAAATCCTGTTAGCTTAAGGACAATATTTGTTCTTGTATCCAAAGACCTTGAGAGGGCTTGAAGTAGTGACTTGTTTGTTTTTTTGTTTTCAAGTTATGTTATAACAGAGACTAAGGAACTGGGGAAAAAATGAGCTAATTTGTTACTTCTTGTGAACTTGTCTACAATTCAGAATGCATTTTTCTTCAAGAGAGTAGACAAAGTCTTAAATAAATAAAGATAACATGGTGTCAAACTACTGGGATTGCACAGGCTTGTAGAGCAGTCTGCAAAACCACTGTGGAAGGATATGCTACATGTGTTTCTAGTCCCTATGGTAATGACTGGAGCAATATGTTTTTCTGAGGATAAGAGAAAAAAAATGCTACGAGAAAAACAGACCCTTCCTGACTACAGCAAGGAAAATGCATGATCCTCTGCAGCCTCCTAGCAATAGCATGTGTCTGATTCTAACGTCAATCATGCAAACAGAAATCCAAGAGTCACAAAGTGGATAAAAAAATAAAGAGCTGGTACAAGGCTCTGCGGTTTTATGGTGGGCTTCACATACAGAGGTAATTTTTAACCTGTAATTAGTATTTCCCTGCTACTGCCAAGGCTTTTGCTTTCACTGACTAATCTCTCCTCTTTCAGCAATCCCATTGCTCTAATACAATGATCACGGTAACATTACCACATTGTAACAGTTCTTCATATACTTCCTAAGCACTGTATGTTGCTCTGCTGCCTTTCCTTCATTTCTTAAGTTCTCACTTTCTCCCACTATCATCTGATAATTTTGTTCTTCAGAGATGCATGCAAGCCACTGCCAGGCATGAGTGGGGTTTCCTTACTCCAGGGCAGAAATACTTATTATTATCATCAAAACATACCTGCAACATTCCTGCCAGAACATGCTAAGCTGAATTTCTTGTCACAACAGTATCTTATGTGAATTTTCACAAGTGAAAAAATAGGAAATTGTTCATAACAGAAAATATAAAGGTTCAGTTTGATTTACTAAAGACACAGAAACATGCTGTTTCTGCTGCAGAGATCTTGGAGATCAGGAAGGAAATGTTCCAAACGAACACAGGGAAAAGGAAGAACTTTCCATAGAGAATTGGAGGAAATAGCTGGGGCAGGTGAACACCTGGCATAGTGATTGGCATTCATAATATCATATCTGAGCCAAATATTTAAAACCATATATGTTAAATGCAGCTTCTAAAAACATATATCTGTACTCCAAAACACAAAAACATTGCTCATATGCAATATATGAAATTCAATAACAAAGTTCATAGCTACATAAATACTATATGTGATTTTAAAAATCTAAATAACAAATTGAGCATTCCTCAATGCTCAGACTAGCTATTTTCTGCCAAATACAAGATTGCTTCAAAGTATTTCCTTGCTTCTCACTCTAAAGGTCAAAGACCTCAATCCTGCAGCTCACTAAAGCAATGACCGCCGCAGAAATGGACATTTCATGTTACGCCTCTGATCTAGGAAGCACTTGTTCTAAATATAAATTTAGAAATTCTTCACCTCATCATTCTCAGCAGCCATCGACCGTTGAAATATGGTGTTCCCGCTACTTGAAAAGGAGGAGAAAAAAATCCAATGTATTTATTTTTTTAAATAGAGAAAATAAATTCTTCCTTCCTGTATACCACTTCCAGACTCTCAACAAGAGATGTAACTGAACTAGCAAAGCTTCACAGACTATTCCCCTCCTACTTTCCTAGATAAGGTAAACTATTGTCTAGGCAGTTTTTGACTAATACCTCTTAGGCAGAAAAATGTGTGCACGTTCTCCACCACACAAACAGAATGATCTAGACAGAGACATATGGAGGTTACGGTATATGTGATTCATAGGTTGACCTCTCTGCACAGACATATACATTCACAACAGTTTAGGTCCATCCAAAATGTGCAATAGTTTAGGTATCAGTGAACCACAGAGAATCACAGAATCACAGAACAATGTAGTTTGAAATAGATCTCTTAAATCAAGTCTAACCACAAACCTAACACTGCAAAATCTACTACTTAACCATGTCACTAAGTGCCTCATCTACATATATTTTAATATGTAATACCTCCAGGAATTATGACTGTGCCATTTCCTTTCTGAAGTATTTTTTTGAAAAATTTTTTTGTAAGTATTTTTGTGAAAATATTTTCCCTAATGTCCAATCTAAACCTCCCTTGGCTCAACCTGAGGTCATCTCCTCTTGTCCTATTGCTTGAAACTTGGGAAAAGAGACCAGCACTGATCTCACACAATATACACAATACAGTTAATACAGCAGTCTTAATGTACATAACACACTATCAGCCTTCATTGTAGTAATTAAAGTTAGTGGCTAACACGACTAAATTGTTCTCGTAGATCCCTGTAATCCTCAGACAAAGTTTTCTGGTGAAAAAGACAACAGGACCAAGATGTGCCCATGTCCACCAGGTGAAGAACCTCACTTCTAGGGAATATTTAACAATTTTCTCCCAAAATCTAGAAATTATATTTTTCATCACATGAGGCAGAAAATTTTAGTCATTTTTATTATTGTCACTCTTATTTTGACAGAGGCAAGCTAAATATCCCATCTTCAATTTTGTTGCATTTATTTACTTGCCAATATCCCTTCTCTCTCATTGCACAACACAAGTCTCAGAAAAGTCACGGCCATAAAAAGTGCTGTTAGCAGATTCATGAAGATGTCTGGAAGATCCATTTACAACAAAACTTCAAATCAAGGACAAAGGTACTCTGTCACCCATTTACCTCCTTTTCCTTTTATCAAAACTTATCTGTCACTACTCTTGCTAGGGTTCTCCAAAACATCCAAAATAGCATGTATTCCAGTGTACCTTATAAAATCAGTGAAAGTCCTTAGGTCTGGTGGGGTCTTGAAGAAATGAACAGTGCTACTTCAATTGCAGCAGCACATAATCAATTAAATTTATACAATGGTAGGTTGAAAATCACTAGTGCCCCCCATCACCCATTTCCTGACCAAAAACAGGAGAACTACTGAATCACAGAATGCCTTAGGTTGAAAGGGACCTCAGATCATCCAGTTGTAACCTCCCTGCCATAGGCAGGGAGACGTCTCACCAGACCAGGTTGCCCATTCAGCCTGGCCTTCAACACTTACAGGAAGGAAACATCCACAACCTCCCTGGGCAACCTGTTCCAGTGCCTCACCACTCTCCCACTAAGGAATTTCTTCCTAAGGTCCAATATAAATCTGCCCTCTTTTAGCTTGAAACCATTCGTCCTTGTCCTATCACTAGAATCCATCATCAAAACATCCTCTCCAACCTTTCTGTGGAACCCCTTCAGCTACTTGAAGGCTGCTATAAAAGCCACCTTGAACATTCTCTTCTCCAGGCTGAAAAGTGTCATTCAGCCTGCCCTTATATGAGAGGTGCTTCAGTGCTCTGATCATCCTTATGGACTAGCTCCAACATAGAATAATAGAATCACAGAACCATAGAATCATACAATCATTAGGGATTGGAAGGGACCTCGAAAGATCATCTAGTCCAATACCCCTGCCACAGCAGAATCACCTAGACCAAGTCACACAGCAACAGTTCCTCATGCTTCTTATGTTGGGGGCTCTGAAACTGGACATAGTACTCCAGATGAGGTCTCACAAAAGCAGAATAGAGGACAATCACCTCCTTAGATCTGCCAATGACTCTTCTTTGATACAGCCCAGTATATTGTTGCTCTTCCAGGCTGCACTCA
The DNA here is from genome assembly GCA_013400115.1 of Rhinopomastus cyanomelas. Lineage (NCBI taxonomy): Eukaryota > Metazoa > Chordata > Aves > Bucerotiformes > Rhinopomastidae > Rhinopomastus > Rhinopomastus cyanomelas. The sequence continues at coordinate 139,882 of VXBP01002286.1, read as the reverse complement.
TGCATTGTCGGGTTAGGCTGAGCATCTCATCTACCAACACCTGCAAGTGGCTCCCTTTAGGAGTGTTCTCAATCCATTCACCTCCCAGCAAGTATGTGCACTTGGGATTGCCCCAACCCTGACGTAGTGGAGTTCAGCGGCACTGGAAACTTCTCACTTCTGCAGACTATGGCTGTTCAGTAGGCCAACAAGGCATTTTACTTTCTAGTGGTGCAAATCCAACACTAAAATATGCAAAATCCCTGACCACAGCTATAGCTTAATGTAGCCCAAACTCTTCAAACTTCTAATATAAATATTTTCCTGAACCATATTTTTCTGCTTTTTCATAACTGTGGTCTAGTCTTTGTTTAATTTAATTTAAATTAAAGACAGAAGCAGAGGCTGCAATACAGACAAGCTTGTAGTCTAGAAGAGAAAGGAGATATGAGATTAGGCACACACAAACTATACAGTATGTTACTACAGGGTAAATACTGATTATCCTATGGAAGCTTCCCTCAAGTTTTCACACTTTCAAATAGTGCATCAAAAGTGAACAGCAACAGATGGAGATAAAACAGCAGTAACTGTCACCCACCTGGTTCTTTTTCTGAAGAACTCCATCACTAAAAGGAAACAACAGTTCATCTTTTATTTCTCCTTTCTCTCACTCTGTAAAAAGTGATCACAGAATCACAGAATGTTAGTGATTAGAAGGGACCTAGAAAGATCATCTAGTCCAGGGGTCCTCAAACTTTTTAAACAGGGGTCCAGTTCACTGTCCCTCAGACACTGTATGGGGCTGGGCTATAGCTTGGAAAAAAATGAACAAATTTCTGTGCACAATGCACATATTTTATTTGTAGTAGTGCACAAAAAACAGGAAAAAGAATGCAATATTTAAAATGAAGAACAATTGCAACCAACAAAAACATTTCAATGTGGACTATGGGCCTGCTTTTGGCTAATGAGATGGTCAATGTTAGGTTCCGTATTTGTCACTGCTAGTCGTAGCAAGTGATGCAACTGTTCATCAGTCAGTCTGGATCTGATTGAAGATTTCACATGTTTCATTCGGGAAAAAGTCTGCTCACAGACACAGGTGCTGCCAAAGATGGTTGCAATTTTGGGTGCACGGTTCCTGAGATTATGGTATGTCTCTGAGGGGAGAGATGCATAGAAATTTGTACAGCTGCTTGATTTGAATGCATCTTTCAGTGAGTTACAAGTCTGTAGTTTGGCCAATTTCATTTGGTAAATCAGATCAACAGTTTCAATGTCAACAGAAAATGGGTTCCAGAAAAGCTGTGTGTCCTGTTCATGGAGACGAAGCTCTTTAAATCTAATTTGAAACTCCTTTTGCAACATTTCTAGTACATCCATACATGTTTTGTTGGGGAATGCAACTGCTGGTTTTTCTGCAGACAGGTTTTGAGTTGTGGGGAGATGGCAGAAGTTTTCCTCCTTTACTTGGTCAGTGAGCAAGTCCAATTTGCCTTGAAATGCTTTCACATGTGAATACATATCACAGATGAGCTTCCCCTTTCCTTGAAGTTGGACATTGAAATTGTTGAGTAGCTCTGTCACATCTGTCAGAAACGCAAGGTGCCATTTCCATTCTGCAGTGTATAGCTATTGGATGTGAATGGTTGCGTTTGTCCATCTCTTTGTTAATGCGGGCAACCACTCCTTTTATGGACCCCACCATGCTAGGAGCACCATCAGTTGTCACACTGAATAGTTTACCCCAGTCCAGCTCCAAATCATTCATAGTTTGGCAAACTTTCTCACAGATACCGTCTCCTGTAGTTGTTCCTTTGATGCTTTTCAGTGCAGCAAGCTCCTCTGTGACTTCGAAAGACTCATTTGTCCCACGAATGAAAATTAGAAGTTGTGCAGAATCACAAACATCACTGCTTTCGTCGAGTGCCAATGAGAAATAGCGAAGTTTTTTTGAGGAGTTTTGCAACTGCAGATTCAAATTTTCCCCCATTTCTTCAATCCTTCATGTAATTGTAGGTCCTGAAAGACTCACTGTACTAAATCAATCCGCCTTCTCTGGACACATCTCTTTGGCAACAGAAAGAAGACATTCTTTAACAAATTCTCCCTCTGCGGGTGCGCCCTATGAGCTTGGCAACTTGATAGCTTGCTCGAAGTGATGATACATTGAGCTGCTTTTGCTTCACAAAAGTAGTTTGCTGAGTTCCCAATCCATGCTTCAGATTTAATATTTTCTTTTCTCACTTGTCCGACCACGGAATCATATTTATCTTTATGTTGAGTTTTGCAGTGTCGATGCAAATTGTATTCCTTGAACACAGACACTGAATTCTGGCATATCAGACAAACAGCTCTTTCTTTGTACTCTGTGAAAAAATAATCAGAAGTCCACTTTTCTTGGAATACCCTTTTTTTTTGACATGATGGTGCGTGCTTCCCACTGGTGCTGGCTGGTTTGTACTGCCTGGCTTGTCCTGTCTGGGAGCTGGAGGGAGGGAGGGAGGGAGAGACGGGGGAGCCGCCCACCTTGCTGATGCTGCAGCCCCCCTCCTCAGCCTGGACACACAGTTGGCAGGAAGTCATCTACGGCTGCTCGGTTTCCCCCCTCTACCCCCGCCGGGGGGTTCTGTAAATACCAACAGGCCGCAATGGAGACCCTGAGGGGCCATATCCGGGGGGGGGTGGGAGTGGGTGTTGAGAACCCCTGATCTAGTCCAATCCCCCTGCCACAGCAAGAGCACCTAGACCAAGTCACACAGGAACATATCCAGGCAGGTCTTAAAACTTCTCCAGAGAAGGAGACTCCACAACCCCCTTGGGCAGCCTGTTCCAGTGTTCTGTCACCCTCACCATGAAGAAGTTCCCTCTCATTTATGTGGAACCTCCTCTGTTCCAGCTTACATCCATTGCCCCTTGTCCTATCATTAGATGACACTGAGAAGAGCCTGGCTCCATCCTCCTGATATCCACCCTTCATGCATTTATAAACATCAATGAGGTCACCCAACAGTTTCCTTTTTTCCAAGCTACAGAGACTCAGCTTCCTCAGACTTTCCTCATCAAGATGTTCCACTCCTTCATCATCTTTGTGGCTCTGCACTGGAATCTCTCCAGCAGTCTGTGTCCTTTAAACTGAGAGGCCCAGAACGGGACATGATATTCCAGATGCAGTCTCACCAGGTCAGAGTAGAGAAGGAGAATCTCTTTCAAACTACTCACCACCCTCATTCTGATCAACCCCAGAATGCCATTGGCCTTCTTGGCCACAAGGACACACTGCTGGCTCATTGTCACCCTGCTGTCCACCAGGACCACCAGGTCCCTTTCTCCTACACTGGTCTCCAACAGGTCAGTCCCCAATCTGTTGTTGCCCAGATGCCAGACTCTACACTTGTCCTTCTTATAGTACGTTAAATTTCTCTCTGCCCAGCTCCCCAGCTTCTCTAGGTCACACTGAATGGCAGCACAACCTGCTGGTCTGTCAGCTACTCCTCCTAGCTTTGTGTCATCAGTAAACTTGCTGACAGTCATTCTTTGCCAATTTTTAATAGAAGGAATTTAAGAGAGGAATCCACATGTAGCGACATCAGAACATCTACATCAGATTGAATAATTTGAAATCTTAAGTACATTAGTTTAATTAAAATAACTACAAATAAGTATGGATTACATTAAAGATTGAGTTTATCTGATTATTATAACTCAATTACAGGGGAAAAAGTACAAGAGCTCCAGTTGCCTTTTCAGCTAATCTTTCTAACTAGCTGACTGAACTCTCCTCTGACCTATCACCAGTAAGAATCTGATGCTCTGAAGGGATGGACTGATGATTTGCTTCAATAAACTTTTTGGTTTGTATTCTTGAGTTCATATTTAAGTCCCTTAGCTGTGAAAGCATGAAGGACTGAAAGAGAAACAGAGAACTTTGAAAGAGAGGTAATGTCTCAGAGCTGAGCTAAAAGTCTAGAAGGCTGACTTACTACCACTTTAATAGTAGGTCCAATAAATGATCAAATTTATTCCCCAGTGCCTGAGGACATTCGTAGGACTTTAATTAGCTTGTATATTTCTGACCAACTGCTTTAATCAGTCTGGAAAAACTCGCAGTACTTTGTGGAATCTTTACAGACATCTCATAAAGATACAAGTAGGCAATGAGATTTATTTTGGCAATTCAAAATTGTGTGACTTGTGGGAATGTAAAGTTGTATCACTGAGGAAAACATCAAATAGACACAAACATCTTTACTGAATGCAACAACTCGATTTATTCCTTTATCACATGAAAAACTCATAGCAGCTTTCCAGTATTTAAAGACATCTTACAAGAAAGCTGGAGAGGGGTTTTCTAAAACTGCCAGTAGTGAAGGAAGAGAGATAAGGGCTTTAAACTCAAAGAGGGGGAATTTAGATATTAGGATTAAGTACTTCAGTGAGGCTGGTGAGACACTGGAACACGCTGTCCAGGGAGGCTGTGGATGCCCACTTCCTGGAAGTGTTCAAGGCCAGGTTGGATTGGGCTTTGGGCAAACTGGTGGTTTGATAAAAGCCTACACATTGGAATCTTCAGCAAACAATCTGAACGATACATCTATTGAGAATAAATCACTTGGAATGTATTTGGAAACGTGGCTCATTTTATTTTAACTGAAAAGCATTCATTATACAGTGCAAACCATTCTTTGGTAAATTTACTGACTAAAATAAAAACAACAAAAACTTAATTTTAGGTAGCATTAAAAAAGAAAATAAATATGTAAAATTTGCAACGTATTGCAGCAATACTATCGCAGTGCATATGGAGGAAATGGTCATATAGCCATTGACCACTGTTTCAGAAATGTTAAAATGAATGTTGCCTCTGTAGACACTGCAATAAAACTGAATTAGTACAACCCATTACTGATTACATTTTAAACTGTGGATAAAGAGCTGTTTTTCCTGAATGGTTTATAATCATATTGATGGCAGAAAGTAACTCAATATTACACTTGTTTAAGTGTACCCAGACTCAGAAGCCCATTTTATATAACATATTAAAAAAACAGTGAATAACAAAGGAAACCTCTCATTTTACTCTGGAGGAGAACAGGAAGAAAGGGAAGAATCAGATATAAAGTACTATTTTAAAATGTATAAATGGAAACTCTCTTCTCCTAGAAGCAGAAATCTTGGGAAAGCTTATTTAATATAAAATTGAACAAAGTAGTAAAAAAAGAATGTAAGTAGTAACCAGCTGGACGTATTACTGACTTATTTAATTGTTTACAAAGTTAAATTATGTTTAGTTTAGCTCTGCAATCCTTCCTTTTTGAGGAATTCCTGCTATAAATCAATGTGAGTTCCATTTGCGTTGGAATTACAGGACGAGACATGTGGTTTGGACTCACAACAAAAGTAAATAAAATAGCAGAGTATCAAAGAAATACAGGAATCGCAATCTATAGGAACCATATGATACTCAAACATGCTTGCCACACACAATTTCTAAAAGTTTTAACATAGGAAATTACATACCTCAAAACACTGTATATAAAATCAATGAAAATAATTCTTTAAAATATAAACTGTACTTCCATGTATTCCTCTACCACACACCTTTATTATATCGCTCACATGTACATATTGCTTCTACCATAGTATGAAACAAGTTTCTGTAGTAAGTTCTAAAGATACACCAACGTTTGAATGTCTGTCACAGTAGCAGTTTATCAAATTAGAAATTATTATTAATGTTAGTAATCAGAGAAATTATGTGCCAAAATATTACAGTGGAACTCATATTGCTGTGCTAGGTTAGTTATTAAACAGGTATTTGAGCAATCATATAACAATCAAGGGTTCAGTCTGTTCGCATAATTTGAAACACTTAAGATGAGACTGTTTCATTTTGGGCAGATTTCTATAACACCCAAATTTCTGTTCCCTACATATGAGCAATGAATTCAGGAAACGATATTAACAGAGAGCTCTGGTTCTAATTAGTTCTGACTTAGGACTTAAGGACAAGGATAAATTCTAACATACTAGATATTCAGGGAGAGAATCAATTCAATCACATACAAAAAAGCTGTAAAATGAGGTATGATAGTTGTCCTTCTCTGAATATAATATAAAATTCCTGGTCAAAAATACACAGTTTGTATTCTAAAAAGTACATGACTTCAAAATGCTACTGTAGACATATACTATATAACATTAAATGCTTCCTAAATGGGAAAAAGTTCATTGGCAGACCATTTTTAACATGAATACTGAGGTAAAAATACATATGCATTAGATGAAACTGGAAAAAAACTACAAAAATCAAATAGGTTGCCAGAAAATGTAGTCAACTCACAACTAATCATTATGTTGACTTTGACTGGTTTTTTTCAACAGTGCCATGATAGAATCAAGACAATATCTCTACTGAGAATATGCACAATGAATCAGTAGAAATCTTTGGATACAAAAGGCATGTGACGTCTTTACATGTTTTTCAAAGCAGGGCCATACTAACACGTGACCTGATCTGAGTTTAGGAAAAGCAGGTTTTAAACTGGACTGGACGGTTTTATTCCACTGATTCAAAATAAATGAAACAAAAAAAGGTCACCAAGCAATTACATACGCTTTGACAAAAAAAGATAATTTTTCTTTTAAGAGCAAATGCTACTCTGTCATGTATTATTTCCTAGAACATCAAACGTATCTGTTATATACATTCAATTGCTTTTTGTATCTTCCAGCTACATTCAGTTATATTTTCTAATTAATTTTAGCTTTTTTGGTTTGAAAATTTTACTTGATTTTGCTTTGAAAGGATGTTGAAAGGAGTCATTATTTCCTTGCTAGTCCAGACATAGAAATGATAGTGTGATTCAACAGAATTTCCACACATAGATGCTTGTGGAAACTGTCCCTCTTTGGCATTGCTTTCGGCACAATGAACCTGTGTTATTTTCCTTTTCCCTGCTTTTACTGAACAATAACAAAGAGCTAAATATCAAATCAGACTGGTACTGAAAAGGGATATTAAAGTTCTAATGCTGCTAACTGAAGATAGGAAACAAAGTGTTAAACTACCTGACAGTGTTTTTTTAAAGTAGCACCAGTGTGAGTTTGTCTAACCTGAGGACACACAATTAACTTCTACCTGTTTTCTAATTTCCCTTTGATTCATTTTTGCATTGGGATTACCTTTTTGGGCAGAAAATTAAATGATACATTACATTACACTGTTACAGCACCATTAGAATATTGTACATCTTGATGTCTTGCATTTGTTAACACTGTAGTTACCTGTTTTTGCCATCAGCAGGCACTGATATGGACTGAGGAGTACACAGCCTAAATTCTTAAGAAACAGAATTATGGCTCCTTGCTATTTATATTTTTTTTTAAGCAGACAGGACAGCAATCTCCTTTAACCTTCATAGGTGCTTCACAGTCAGCTGGTGGGCATGATTCTACAAAACAGGTAATCTGACCAACCTATGTGAGGAACAAAAGTAAAAAAACCAGAACATACTTAGCTATATATTCCAAACCATAAATAAATGTTTCAAATTATCAAAGAACATGTTCTCATTCACACTAAGATCTTGGCTACTAGGACTCTCCACACAGTTTAATTCATCACAAAGTGATATTGAGAACGAGATGGTGGAGTTCGGGATCTCGTGTGGCAGGGACAGAATAGCTACCAGAACCTCAACCCTGGACTTCAGGAGGGCCAACTTTGGCCTTCTCAAGCAATTGCTAGGGGACATCCAGTGGGACAAGGTACTGGCGGGTAAGGGAGCTCAGGNTAACACTCTTCTATTATACCATCTTCAATGGAGCAGTATACCATTTTATCCAACATTCAGGCTTGAAAATCTTGTATACCAAGCATTGACCTATTTCTTTTACTACCTTTTATAGAAATTTCACAATGATAAAAGAAAAATTAAAATTTAGCACCAAGTTAGATTAACTTTTGTTGATTTAATGAATTTTAGAAGACTTTTTCAAGGAGTCACTCACTTGACAGTTTTGTGAGTATGACTATACATCAATGGAAACAAAATATAATAAAAGTACACACACGCTGGATTGAAAAATACAGTATCAAGGGCAGGGATATACAAACAGTATCAACTTTTTCACCAAACAACTGAAGTTTCATAAAAAAGCAATTAGCAATGATTACCTAGTTATTAATAGGCATGAAACTGGAACAGCTGTTGTAGAAGAACAACTTAGTATCATTTTTATCTCAAAATGGATTTCCATATACTTACTTTGCATTCACACACAGTGCAAGGGTCTCTTTTCCAGGTTTCATTGCTGGAATATGCTTTCCCCTTTTCATCAGTGCAGTCAGTTTTACTGAGACGTAATTCAAGTTTTTTTATCTGAAAATATTAGAAAAAGTTAATGATCGAATCAAAAAAAGGTTTTTATTTGTTAAAGTTATTCTGTATTTTATGCTGCATGAGAAATACTTGTCTGGGGTTTTTTATGACTACTTTGTTTTCATAATGCTAAAAGACTGGCAACAGGTAACACAGAAAAAGCCTTTGAAAAGAACAAGCACAAGAATATATAGGAAGCAGAAGAATATATTGGAATACTCAAGCAGAGGATTCAAAGAGAAGCAAACTACATGACATGTATGGGAAGACAAATCTAAAATCTGACAAATGTCTGAATGCAAATGAGGCATTACAAAAAACAACCCTTAATGAAAAATTTTTGCTTGGATTTTTGACTATATTTGTTCCCAAATATTTAAGAAAAGGGGTTACATGATTTATCTTTTTAATTGTGTGCTTCTTGGAAACAGTAATTATGAAGGAACAATTTTTAATAATCTCTCAGTTCTTTTGTATCTGAAAAAAGACTGATCTTCCAAAAAAAATAACTGACTGAAATATAAAAATCCTTAACATAGAGAATGTTACAGAAAAGTAGAGCAATGATTAAATAATACTATTAAAAATTATATCAAACTACTATGCAAACAAACAGATTATTTGCATGTATAAATCACATAGAAAAGCTTCTCTGGAAGGACAGGCTATATTCTAGGCATATGTTTTGGCTTACTCAGGATTTGACCATCCTCTTTGAAAACTGAATTCCATTATGTCTGAGTTACTCTGAAGAAAGATTTTATTTATACAACATTGCAGAAGTCTAAAAAGACTTGATCATAATTATCTTATCTATGTTTACAGCTGCAGTTCAGCATACTAATTGTTATGAAATCTACATTTTAATCACAGTTTTACATAGATTGTGTACTTTTCAGATAGGAAAGCCAGATTGTATTATATATACAGACAAATCTTTAGAGAAACATTAATTTGATGTTTAGAATACAATGGTTACATAAGACTTCAATCTCAAAAGTCAGGAGGGTCTAACTGTAGATATTTCAGTATGATTTAAAAAGAACACAGAAATAAGAATAATAACACACCATGTTCTGTGTTGTGTTTTCTTTGAAATACTACATGATGGGTTTTGGGAGCAGTGGATTTCTAAATGTTAAAAATATGAGGGAAATTATGTTAGAAAAAAACAGCATAATTCCAATCCACAATTAGACTATCCATTATAGCACCTTACCTGGTTTCTGAGACTTGAAATAGTTTTTTGCATTTCCGAAACAAACTCTTTGAAGTCATTCACAGCAGGCATGTTTGTATTCTCATTAGATGCAGATGTCACATTACGAAAATATTTACTGCGTTTCACAGAACTGTAACAAACAAATGCCAAGTCAGGATATTCCCCTAACTCATTTTTATTTGGCTATGTATTTCAGAACACTTAGCGTATATGTCTCATTTTAAATAAGATTTTAAATCAATACACAAAACCTAGAGACTTTTCCCCATACCACTCTGCAGCCAGTGTCTGGTAAGAGATGTACAACAATAAATTGTCTTGACCAATTCAATCTGTTCAGTTATCAAAGGGAGTGACTATAACTAGTAATACATTATTTGGCACCACTTAAGAAAGCATGGAGCTAAAACTAAGGCTAACACTAATTATTAAGTCACTTATGACATTAAGATCCTGGAATCCACACAAGCATTCCTATTTTGGTATCACAACTTCTCCAGGGGGATAGGAATACCCAAAGAATGAACTGCCAAAGAAATCCTCTCTAATATAACAGGCCTCATGATTTATAATCTTTCTACCTAAATGAAAGCAGCACTAACTGCTGTTGAAGGTGTTGAAGCTACTTAGTGTATCAGAGTTTTTAATCAAAATTACAGAAAAAGAACTCTAAACGACATATTGAATTCACGTAAACCAGCTGCTATTGTACAATAAAAAGTTTAATCTTCCCCACATGCTCAAGTCAATGAAGATGAGAAGGAAAAAAAAAAATTAAAAAATCTTCTCACCATGAACACATTTTAAATACAATGAGAACTAGTGAGACTATTAAGGGACTGATGTTGCTTCTGTTTCATTTATGATATAAATACTTGAACTGTATTGTTTTGTAGTCTTAATTAGTAATTGGATCATTGTTGATTTTTAAGCTTTGTTTCTGAAACACAAACAGCAAGTTAATGAAAACAAGCTGCTTCTCACATACAAGGGTTTTTTTTTTTTAATTTGCTTTCATTCTAATTTAATTTAACCCTTCAATAGTTTCAGAACTGTGGGACTAGAATATTTTAAAAGTTAATTCCTATTTCGTACATTAGAAATCTATAAACATTTGCTATCAAAGAGAGACAAAACATTCTTCTTCAAAATTTACTTCAAAGGAACTTTTCCTGTTGCCTGTAAATAAGTCAACACTTAGTTCGTGCCTTCTCATGTCCAAAATCCCAAACACCTAAAGGCTCTGTTACTTCAGTACAGCTTTCTATGAATTAAGTGAAATATAATGCTGGTCTTTCTTCAGTGCTATAACATTGATATAAGTATTCGAAACAGCTAAAAAAAAAATTTACCTGTCTACGTATCTGTTTAGCTGCTTTCTTTGCCAGAGTGGGTAAACTCTGCCTGGTCATCTCTGTTCAGCAGATAATTTTATTTCTTAAACAAACATTTGCTATATGGAAGGAGCTATAATTGGAAGAGTCTTGAATTTGTGTATCATGAAGGATCTTTACAAAACATACAGGTTGTCTTGGAACAGGTTGTCTTGTTGAGCAGTGGGGTCAGGTTGATGGTTGGACTGGATGATCTTGTAGGTCTCTTTGAACCTTATTGATTCTACGGTTTCACTAATTCATAGGTAAGTTTTTATTCCTCAGGAATTGCAGGAGCCCTGAGCAACTAATCATTTGAGACTTACATCGTGATTTACTTTCTTACTAGAATATTTTGACAATTAGGGAGTTATGAACAATATTGTGTAGTACAACTGTTCTCCATTCCTGCTCTGAGTATTTTGTTACTAGAAGCAATACCTAACATTACCATAGGTTTTTATTGTGGTGTTATCAGCCCTTGGTTTTATCCTATTTCTACACGAGGACATAGCAGTTCCAAAGAGAAAAGGAAGAAATTAACTGCAGGCATAGTCAGAATGTGGGATTCCAAATCTCCCAAATTATGCTTCATTGCAGAGTTTTTCAATGAAAAGCACAGGAGCAAAAGCACTATACTGTGTCACTCACTGAGAATCTTACAGGAATTTGAACTTGAACAAAAAGAGGTTCCCTGTTAGGATATATGCAGAAGTATAAGAATGAGACACATAAATGACAAAACTGAGAAAGCAGACACTGGAAAACAGAGGAAAATGTAGGTTTCAGTCTATTTTGGAAACAATTTTTTTCATATTTCTGTTAAAAGAAAACCCCAACAAACCTCACCTTACTGTTCTGGACATTTTGATTTTCTTTGTGGGCTTGTCCTCCTGAAAGCTGTAATCAAGAGAACGTCTTCCTCGAAAGTGATATGAAAAAGCATTAAACTGTCCTCTGGTTCTACAGTCTGAAATTAGGTAAGAAATGTCACTTTATAAACTATAGTATAAATCCACAGTTACAATATTAATATGGTTTTACAGTATTTTATGAACTGACAAATGCAATTCATGCATTCAGTCCTATCCCTCCAGAAGCAGTTTCATGACAGTTAAATATGTCTCGGTGATTCAACATTTAAGGTAGCCAGATGCATAGAAATTTGATTATTCGCAAAACAGATTTCTGATGTATAATAAAGGAATAAAGATTATTTTCACACATATTGGTGCTACTTTATTCTTTGTACTTCTGAAATTTTCACTCTCTTGGCTTTTAACTATTTTCTGCTTTTGGAATGGAGTGTAGTTACATATGGAGGAAAACAGTGATAGAAAAAAAATTGCATTTTGCGTCCTCATCCATTCCAAGCATTACATTTTTGACATCTTAAAGAATATTTAATTAAACCCTGGAAAACACTCGCAGACACATTTTACTGGTTAACCAGCCATATTTACACATTTGAGCTATTTGAAGGCATCACAAGCCACTTAGACCCTAAGACACCCTCAACTACAGAATAAAAATATCATATCATAATAGAAAACTTATCCTAAGATACTAGGAAAACATCCTCACAGGATTAAGTATGTCTTTCCTTCAGTCCGCTTTATGTACTCTTCCAAAAAGTGAGTACTTGGATGGAGTTCCATTTTAAAAATAAAAAAGGAAAACAGCAAAGATCTGAACAGCACTTTGGAAAGAAGACAAAGAGAAAGTTTTCTCATTACTGTTCACAGAACCTTTAAAGACAATGTTATAAGTGACCAAGCTGCAGCAAGAACCAACAGCATGTTCAAAAGGAGGAACTAGAGATCTGTGTGCAGTCAGAGGATTAAGATTTGATTGCAGTTATGGAGATATGGTGGGATAGACTGCGATGCTGTCATGGAGGACTATGTCCTTTTCAAGAAGACAGACCAAGGAGGTATGATGGTAGAGTTGCTTTATATGTGAAGAAGCAATAAAAATCTATTGAGCTATGCCCAAAGGTGGATGATAAGCAAGTTGAGTTTGTGGGTAAAAATAAAGAGGTAGGCTAATATGTGAGACACTTTTGTGGCTGCCTACTATAGGCTACCTGATCAGAATGAGGAAATTGACAAGGCCTTTTACAGACAAATAGAAGTAGCCTCACAATCACAAGCCCTGGTTCTCATAGCAAACTTCAATTATGCTGACATTAGCTGGAAAAGCTGTAGAGTTTTCTGTAGTGCATTGACAATAACAACTTCTTACAGGTGGTGGGCAAGCCAACAAGGAAAGGACTTCTACCACACCTTTTACTGATAAACAAGAAGGGCTGCTCAAAGAAGCAAAGGCACAGGACAACAAGCAGAATCACAACCCTGGACTTCAAAAGTTGACCTCTTCAAGGAACTGATTGGAGAAATCCTATAGTAGCAGGGTCAGAGAGCTGGTTTATACTCAAGCACCTCTTCCATCAAGCACAAGATCAGAGTATCCTGGCGAGTAAGAAATCAAATAAGCGAACAAGATGACCTAAAAGGCTAAGCAAGGAGCTACTGAATAAAATCAAGTGGAAGAAAGAAGTTTATAGAATGTGACAGAAGGGACTGGCCACTTGGGAGGAACACAAGAATGTGGTCAAAGGATGTAGGGATGCAACGAGAAAAGCTAAGGCCTCATTGGAATGAAACTTGACAAGGGAGGTCAAGGACAACAAAGACTTAGTCATACACTGGAGGCAAAAGGAAGACCACATGAAATGTGGGCTTGCTGTTGAATGAAGTGGGTGGCCTACTGATGGAGACACTCCTGAGTGATCAGCTCTGAGGCAAAGCTACTGAGTACCTACTTTACTGTGGTCTTTAAAGTTAAAGCCAGCTTTCAGGAGTCCCAGACCTTCAAGATCACGGAGGAAGAAAGGAGAAAGGAAGACTGCCTTGCTTGAAAAGGATTGCATTACAGATCAACTAAGTAAACCAGACATCTACAAACACCCATGGCCACAGACACACCCATAAGTGCTGAGTAAGCTGATAGAAATCATTGCTATGACACTCTCCATTATCTTTGAAAAGTCCTGGAAAACAGGAGAGTTGCTGGAGGACTGCAGGAAAGGCAGTGTCATTCCAGTCTTCAAAAAGGGTGAGAAGGAGGACCTGCGCAAATACAGGCCAATCAGCCTCACCTCAATCTCTGGAAAGATGATGGAACAGATTGCCCTTGGTGCTATCTCACAGAATGAAGAAGAAAAGAGTGGTATCATAGAATGGTTTAGGTTGGAAGGGACCTTAAAGATCATCTAGTTTCAATCCTACTGCCACAGGCAGTCACCTTCCACTAGACCAGGATAGTCAAAGCCCCATCCAACCTGCTTTTAACTGCAGAACTGACCTAATTGAGAGCAGCTCTAGAAAAAATTACCTGGGTGTCCCAGTGAGCTACAGACTGATCACGAGCCAGCAATGTGCCCTTGTGGCCAGGAAGGCCAATGGCATCTCAGGATGCATTAGGAAGTGCGTGGCCAGCAGGTGGAGGGAAGTTCTCCTTTCCCTGTACTCTGTCGTGGTGACACCTCATCCAAATACTGTGTCCACTTCTAGGCTCCCCAGTTCAAGAACAAGGTTCTATTAGAGAGAATCTAGCACAGAACCACTAAGAGGACCAGGGCATGTGAGTATCTGCCTTAGGAGACAGTGAGAGAGCCATCTCGATTTAGTTAGAAGAGGAGGCTGAGGGGAGATCTCATCAATGTATATAACTATCTGAAGGGCAAGAGTCAGGAAGGTGGGGCCAAAAGTTCTCAGTAGCACACAATGACAGGACAAGTGGCAATGGTCACAAACTGGAAAACAGCTGGTTCAACCTAAACACAAGGAAATACTTTACTGTGACAAAAACAGAGGAACAGGCTGCCCAGAGAGTCTCCATCTCTGCAGACGTTCAAAATCTGTCTGGGTGTGTTCCTGTGTGACCTAACTTTAAGACCCACTACTCTACCAGAGGGGTTGGTCTAGGTCATCCTGAGGTCCCTTCCAGCACTGACCATTGTGTAACTTTTAGAAGCAAAACGCCTGCTAAACCTATTGCTTAACATTTTCCTGAGCACCACAGAAATTTTAGTTTCTCTTAGAAGACATCTGCAAAAGATTTCTGTTATCTTCCTTTGTTTAATCACTAGTAAGGTCATCTTGCAAAATTAATAATTTTGGGAGTACAGTAACACAATGGTCATTGGGTTTTTTATTTATTTCTAGATGGGTTTTTACAAACAAAGGCCTGAAATCCTGGAAAGGTTTTATCACCTTAGATTGAACTGGTAAATATAAGAACAGTATGTTCAGTGGTTGCTTCAAGTACACAGACACTCCACTTCTGTAGCCTTTAAATACTCAAATACGCCAACTTGCCAAATGAACAACTCTTGTTCAGGTATGAGGAAGAAGACTGTCAGTGAGACGAGTAAAACAGAATGCTCTAGCATTCAGAAAACAAGTATGTTTCTTTTTTGTTTTTTCCTAAATGAGGAATACATTAGCAGTAATTGTAAATGAGAAAATTGAGCCTATAATTGTTTTTTTAGCGTACAAAAAATTTCCTCAAATTAGCTATACAAATTCCAATTAGTCCTCTGCACAAAAGTTGAATCTTTAAAAGCAACCTAAGGACACTTTTTCTCTGTGGACAATGTTTTATTCCAGAAGATAGAGATTGATACACTGCAAGTGTAAAGGTTATACATTTTCACATCTTCAGAAAATTTGTTTCCCTCAAAGTTACAAAAATGAAAGTAGAATGTAAATAAAGCAGGAAAACCTCTGACATTAAGAAATACTGAGCACACTTAATTTCCAGTGAATCATCACTCAAAATCTGTGCCAAGGAGAACTAATCTAAAACAACTTGAGAGTTTAAGAGAGTGTGAAGAAAAGCACATACAATGTAACTATTGTTTCTCTTAGACAGTACTTAAATTCTCAGTTTTATTGTAGTGAATGAAGCTGACAAAAGGGAGAGAAAACTGAAAATTTCTGAAATGTCAGAAGTGTTTTTTAAGTAGATATTGTCACAAAGCAGCTACTAGAAAAGTGCTGAACAAAGGAAAAAGGCTTTCCACCCCAAAGACAGACCTCACTTCAAACAGTTGGTTTTTGGATTGCTAAACAGACCACACTCCTTCATGTTATGCTGCACATCTTCATTTCTTCCATTAAATAAACCTTTCTAATAAATTGTACATTAAGTAGCAGCAAAAAATGTAATGTGTTGATCTAAAATTCAACACCAATCTGCTCAGATTAGAACAAATATGTTTTGTTTAAACAGATTGGTTTAGGTTGGAAGGGACCTTAAAGTAGAGGGGCAGAATCACTTCCCTTGACCTGCTGGTGACTCTTCTTTTGATGCAGCCCTGCATACAGTTGGCCTTCTGTGCCGCACTCACATGTTGCCAGCTGATGCTGAACTACTTGCCTACCAACACTCTTAAAAGTCCTTCTCAGGGCTTCACTTCAAACCACTCACTGACCAGCTTGCGTTTGTGCTTCGGATTACCACAACGCAGATGTAGGACCCTGTACTTGGACTTGTTGAACTTCATGTGGCTTCCACAGGCCTAGTTCTCAAGGCTATCAAGGTCCCTCTGAATGGCTTCCCTTCCCCCTGCAGCATGTCAACCACAACACATAGCTTGATGTCATTGGCAAACTTGCTGAGGGTGCACTCAGTGCCAGTGTCCATGTCACTAACAAAGATGTTAAACAGCACTGGTTCCAAAACACATCCCTGAGAAACATCACCCATCACCTATACCCATTTAGATATTGAGCCACTAAATTGTAACTTTTATTTAAACATCTGGACAAAAATAATGGTATGGGAGATGAAGTGAAGAACCAGACTCTAATCTCCCAGCTGCTGTAAGTGGAGAATTTTCACAAGAATGATGTTCTGAATAGTTGATCTTGAAGCTCACAGAGTGATGCTACTAAAACTAGAAGGCTCAGACATCATTAGGAAAACAAATATCTAAATAATTTACAGAACATGACTATATACATTGTAATTATATGATTAATGCAGTCTAACGACATTTAAAAACATTCAATGTCTGTGATCTGAACAGGTATTGGATAGCCTGCAGAAAGATAAAGGAAAGCCATTAGGTTGTTCATACCAAAGCAAATACAACCACCCAGCACAAAAACTAAACAGGACTAGATAGAAATTTTTGTAGATCAAAAGAATGCACGTTTGAAGTATAAACACCAAAGAATGGTGAAAAAAAACCCATTCAGACACACTGAAAATCCACAGAAACTTGGAAATTTTAAAAGGATGGTAAGAACCAACCTGACTATGTAGGTACGAGTGTCTTAGAAAGGCAGTCAAAGCGTAGAAGGAAGAAAGAAAGCCACTAAATTCCTAGTTTTGCAGAAATCACCACGACATCTCCACTATGACAGTTTCCCACCCATGCTTTATTTAAAGTCATTGGACACTGACATGGGAAGAGATTGCAGTCTAAATTGTCCTTTACATAATGACAGAACAATAGGGATTGGAAGGGACCTTCAACGATCATCTGGTCCAATCCCCCTGATACAACAGGATCACCTAGATCAAGTCACACAGGAACACATCCAGGCAGGTCTTAAACGTCTCCAGAGACGGAGACTCCACAACTCCCCTGGAAACTCTCACTGTAAAGAAGTTCCTTCTCATATTTATGCGCAACCTTCTGTGTTTCAGATTACACCCATTGCCCCTTGTCCTATCATAAGATGATACTGAGAAGAGCCCGGCTCCATCCTCCTCACACCCACCCTTCACATATTTATCAACTTTAATGAGGACACCCTCAGTTTCCCTTTCTCCAAGCTAAAGAGAACCAGCAACCTCAGTCTTTCCTCATAAGAGAGATGTTCCACTCCCCTCACCATCTTTGTGGCACTACGCTGAAATCTCTCCAGCACCTCTGTGTCCTTCTTGGACTGAGCAATGCAGAACTGGACACAATTTTTCACCAGGGCAGAGTAAAGGGGGAGAAGAACCTCTCTCGATATACTAACAACCCTGGTTCTGATACCCTACAGGATGCCATTGGACTTCTTGGCTACAAGGGCACATTGCTGGCTCATGGTCATCCTGCTGTCCACCAGGACCACCAGACCCCTTTCTCTTATGCTGCTCTCCTACAGTCCCCAACCTATACTGGTACCTGAGGTTGCTCTTGCCCAAGATGCAAGACTCTACACTTGCCCCTGATATCTGGAGATGTTTAAAACCCTGGCAGGGGGCTCGGACTAGACGATCTTCCAAGGTCCCTTCCAATTCCTAATGTTCTGTGAATCTATGTCATTAAATTACTCCCTTATGAGGAGAGCCTGAGGGAGCTGGATCTCTTTAGCTTGGAAAAGAGGAGAGTGAGGGGTGACATCATTAATGTCTATAAATATTTGAGGGGTGGGTGTCACAAGGATGGAGCTAGGCTCTTCTCAATGTCATCCAGTGATAGGACATGGGGCAATGGTTGTAATCTGGAACACAGGAGGTTCCACATCAATCTGAGAAGGAACTTCTTCCCAGTGAGGGTGACAGAGCACTGGGAGAGGCTGCCTGGGGTGGTTGTGGAGTCTCCTTCACTGGAGATGTTTAAGACCCGCCTGGATGTGTTCCTGTGTGACTTGGTCTAGGTGATCCTGCTGTGTCAGGGGGATTGGACTAGACGATCTTTCGAGGTCCCTTCCAATCCCTAATGATTCTGTGATACTCCCTGGCCAGGTCCTGCTGAATGGCAGCATAGCCTGATGAGGTGTCGCCCACTCCTCCCAGCTATGGGTCACTAGCAAACTAGCTGATAGTGCACTCTAATCCCTCATCCAAGTCATTAATAGGTTGAATAGTACTGTTCCCAGTACTAATCCCTGGGGGACTCCACTAGATACAGGCCTCCTACTAGACTGTCCCATTGACAGGCTTCTATCCTGCAGCCAGTTCACAATCCATCTCACTGTGGGAGACTCTGTCCAATGCCTTACTAAGTCCAGATACTCAACATCGACTGCTTTGCCATCATCTATCCACCTGGTTATGCCCTCATAAAAGCCTCCCAGGTTGATCAACCATGACTTCCCATTGGTAAAACAATGCTGACTGTCTCTTGTCCTTGATGTGCCTAGAGACAGCATCAAGGATAAATTCTTTGGTCACCTTTCCTGGGATGGAAGTGAGACTGACCGGCCTATAGTTACTTGGGTCCTCCTTCTTACGCTTTCTGAAGATAGGAGTGACATTTGTTATGCTCCAATCCTCAGGCACCTCTCCTGATCCCCATGACTTAGCAAAGATGATGGAGAGTGGCCTAGCAATGACTTCCACTGTACCTCTTAGCACTCACGGGTGTATCCCATCTGGGCCCATTGATTTATGCACATCCAGTTAGCTCAACTTATACCTAACCCAGCCAAGTTATCATCAGCCAGGGCAAATTCCTTTCATCCCAACTTCCTGTGTGACCTCAGAATTCTGGAGTTTGATATCAGGACAGCCCCCAGAAGTACAGGCAGAGCAAAAAAGGTCTTCAGTATCTCTGCTTTCTCTGGATCCTCGGTCTTCAGAGAACCCACTTCACTCAGCAAAGGGCCTACATTGCCTCTAGTTTTGGTTTTACCTGCAAAGTATTTTTAAAAGCCCTTTTGTTGTCCTTGACATCTCTTGCAAGTTTTAATTCCAATGAGATATTGGCTTTCCTAATTGCATCCTTACATCCTCTCACCAGAGCCTCATAATTACCCTAAGTGGCCATTCCTTCCTTCCATGACCTATAAACTTTCTTCTTCCTCTTGAGTTTGCCCAGCAGCTCCCTGTTTAAGTACGCAGGTCTTCTGACTCCCTTCCTTGACTTCATACTTGTTGGAATGCTGTGATCTTAGGATTGAAAGAAGAGATTGTTGAATGTTAACCAAGTATCTTGGGCCCCTTTACTTTACAGTACCCTGTTCCAGATTTCCCCTAGCAATTGCTTGAAAAGTCCTGAAGTCCAGGGCTGTGATTCTGCTAGGTATTCTGTTCCTGCCACATGAGATCCAGAACTCCACCATCTCATGGTCACTGCAACCAAGACTGCCCTCAACATTCACTGCTTCAACCAGACCTGCCTTGTTGGTGAGAACAAGATCCAGTAGTGCTCCTCTCCTAGTGGGCTCTTCCACCATTTGCATCAGGAAATTTTTACCAATGCACTGCAGGATCCTTCTGGACGGCTGGCTGAGGGGGATGGCTGGCTGTGTAGGACTTCCAGCAAATATCAGGGTAGTTAAAATCCCCCAGGAGAACCAGGGGCTGTAGCTGTTAGGATGATGTCAGCTGCCTCTAGAAGGCCTTATCAACTTCTTCATCCTGATCTGATGGTCTGTAACAGACACCCACGACAATGTCACCCATGCCAGCTGGCCCCTTATTCGGCACCCACAAACTCTCAACTCTCTCTTCATCTGCCCCTGGACAGAACTCAATAAGTCCTATTTGGTCTTTCACATAAAGAGCTATCCCAGCACCTTGCCTTGCTAGCCTGTTTTTCCTGGAAAGGACATAGCCGTCAATGATCACATTCCAGTCATGTGAGGTGTCCCACCATGTCTCTCTAATTGCCTCTTCACTCAGAAGTTTGGGTTTATAATCAATGAGTGACAGCCTATTGCTTCCCTGTCACTTTTCATTAGTGATAGCAATTACTGGCATGAGACCCTGGTAGAAAAAACAAAGCAATGTCATAGACTGTCTCCTTTCTAAATATTTGAGAGAACAGTATTTGACTGAATATGGATACCTGAAAAAGATAAAATATTATTGGTTTGGATGAGAACCAGATTAAAATACTGATCCTTTCAATACAATTTTTAATCATATAGAAATTATGTACTGTATTAAATGTATATTAAATATTAAATGTATATTAAATTCAAAGGATGAAATCCTTATAATTAGAGACCATGGGCCTTTACTATAGTAGTCTGAATTGCTATAAAGCTAATAGATAATGTGTTTCTAATGTAAATTTAAATGTAAAAGGGTATGTTTGAATGGAGAAAGGAAAAATCATGTTCCATAAGCGAACCACAAGATCTGTTTAGAGATAAATCATATTTAGACATAAATTGCATCATTTTGGTATTTTAAAGAGTTCTTGGTAAACAATTTTCATTGTCATGGAAGATTTTGCATTCTCACACTGGGACTGCTGTTAACATTTCTCAAGAAATCTAAGGAGTATTTTTTTCTAGCTAAGCAGTTCTTTTGTTCTTCATATGGAAAAGTATTTTGTCTCAAACAAAACAGGAAGACTAACAAAACCAGATGTTTTGTAACCAAGCTGAAACAGCTGAACATACAGGTCACTTACTACACACATATAAAAAGCAATAGACAGTAATCTGCATCCTAAATTTTAACTTATGATAAATTACTAAACAATCAGAAGTACTTCAAATGCAGATAAGGTTTTACATTTTAAAAAAATATATAAACAATCAAATTCAGTGAAACAAAACAACAGAATATACCTAAATTAAAGTATATGCTGTATGCATGCCATGTATTCCCCTCATTTCAGAGTAGTGATTCTCTGGTGTACAGGATGAAAAAAAATTAAATTAATTGCTTAAACCTAATTTCCCACAAAAGCGCATCACACCCATTTATCCACACAGGAAAGAAGTTGAAACCATAGATACTTTATTTTTTATCCATTCATCTCTGCAGAGACTTCAAAAGAGCTCAGAAGGAGGAGATACGTAGTTAATTTCTTTTGCTTGGCAGTTTTCTAACTGTACTGCATCCAGTACTACTCTGGTAGTAAAATTATTGAATACAAGCTAGGCTGTTGAATGGCTGAATATTCTAAAGATTTTCCAAAGATAACATCTGATAATATAACATTTAGAGAATCAAGACAGAGTTTCTCAGAAGAGCTTTACAGATTTTCCAAATCAATATAATTAATGTGTTTGAGAAACTGTCTCTCAAGCTTCACAATCCATGGCAAGCAAACTTATCCTGAACCAGCAGAATATGATTTATTTGCTCACAGTAAAGCATTTGAAGAGTGATAACTGATTTTCTCTTGTGTTAAGGTTATGCTTCTGGCATATGTCATGGTCATTTTGAAGCAGTTCTGGAAGACTTTGCATTAAAATCACAATGCATCATATTCAGAGTTTATCTATTATAAACTAATATAATATATTTGAGAATAACAAATCTGGCAAGTACTATTTAAAAAAATCTGAATAACTTAAGAACATAGACTGGTAAAAACTTAACAAAACTTAAGGGAACAAGGGAAATTGTGCAAAACTATATTGAAATATGAAGTATTTATTTCTCCCAGTCTCACACAGATAACTGATATTTTGAGTCAAGTCTTCCAAGGAATAATTTTCTTTGACACTGATTATGTAAAGACCTGTTTACTAGTTAGTTTAAAAGTTAAGTTTTCCAATGTTTTCGAATAGTAAATCTCTGTCTACTTTTTCATTTTTAATAATGCCTGAGTTTGTTCTTATGGTAAAATCACACTAGTTACAATTCATTACTTATTGCATCTGTACCAGATTGAAAAGACATTCTCCATCATTCACCCTTTACCTTAAATTATGAGCTACATAAATAAAGGGCGTTAGGGAACATTATGTCTTACCAAAAGAGTTAAATACAAAATACTGCAACATAAGAGTGTGAAAATAAATAAGATTCTAATAATCATCAACTGATAATATCACTACCTGCTTTAATAATCATTTGTGGCTTAGTCATAAGACTAAGTTTTTTCCAGTTAATAATCTGTTTGACAGAAATTTCTAGATAATAATTTCTCAGAATTCCTGAGTATAGTTTTGCAGACAAGGTTTACACTTGGAATTTTGTCAAAAGAAAATTATAACACTGTAAAGGAGATCCCAATAAAGAGAGGTCATTGTCCTCTGATGTATTTTGTTGTTGATGCTACTGCAAATAATTCTGCAAATCTGTGTGATCCTAAAGATTCTCTTGGTAAACGATCTTCTAAATACATTACAGATGCAATAAAATCTGATATGAAGATGGGTAAAAGGAGGCCATGCAGAAAATCTGTAAGCCAACATATACACTATCAAGCCACAAGGGATCCTCTGTATCCCATGTTTCCTGCAGCTATGTAAACCTTTGTTTTTGGAGAAAATTGTTTATTTCTGAAGACAAATCAATCAATATATGGCCCTACCTTTTGAAGATGGCAATGAACAAGCATAGAAGGAAGAAAAAAGGTGAAGTTATCTAGACTATGTGATTCTCATAATTATGCTATGTTTAGAATGTGTCTATTTAAGAAAAACCATGGAATGATCATTCACTTAATGAGGGTTGTCCTCCAGATTTGAGTTGTAATACCCTAACAAAACTGAACAACAGTCAAATATCTTCTGAAAATAAAATTACCAGACACTAAACAAAGCACACATTAGTACACCCAAATTCATCTCTATACAGACCTTCACAGCAATCTTGCCACATCCTAAGGTCCAGTTTAGGAATGTCTTCACAGCTAATATATCCATGTGGGAATTCAGCCACCTTAAAGACATCATGCTGTACCCTGGTTATGTTGTCACCATTGTCACACAAAACTCTGGCAAGTGAAGTCTGCTTGATTTGAGTGAGCTGAGCATTTGTGAACACACCTGGGTTCTCATACCATAACCTGTAATCTCACAGAAAAGACAAGTTTGCTAATGAAAAAACCAAACACACTGGTTTCCAGAGATACTGCAAAACTCTATTCAGAATGACACTAATTACTCCTTAAATTCTGTTCTCAACATTACATTGTATCTGAGGGTGTAGACCACATGCCAAAATATAAGTAGTCAATATATTGGTGTCACTGTAGTACTACTTGGTGTGATGCCGACACTCTGAAACAGCCAAGGTCTTCAATAAATGATTTTTCTTCTAGTCCCATTTTCTTTGATATCTTTAGACATCTGAAATGACACTAGGTTACCAATATAATGGTTTTTTTAAGGTAGACTACTAAATTACCATAGATTTCTTTCTCCAGGCAACTTTCTTACAGGTATGAAAAAAATTTGATAGAATTGCTGAGATTAGAATAATGGTTAACCTAATCTCTTAGTTCACTAGCAAGATAAGTGAGACTACTTAATTTACTAAAGGATTTTTTTCTCTATAACTTTTTTAACAACTAATTAGGGACCAAATAAAATATGTTTAGTTAATACACTATATTCAAGGAGGAAAAATGTTTTATTTTTCATATGTAAAGGGATGAAAGCCTGTTATCAATAGAAAATACAAATAATTCATTACTGTGAAAGCACGCCAGCCCTTGGAAAATACAAAACATTAACTGCACAGGATTTTCCAACCTTATAATTACTGTGATACTGTGATACACAATTCAAATGTACAAGAATTGCTCACTGTAGTATCATTTATACATCAGAAAACTGTAAAGCTATAATTCTGCACTGATACACTTTTTCCACCTATTTCAACCAGAAAGAAATAGAAGGCTCCTTGAACTTTAGCAAAAAATAGCTACTGATTTTTCATAAAATTAGAAGAATGGTCAACAAAATTCATTCTCACATGATACTGGACAGTGGCAAATAAATTACCCAGTACTGGAATCAGAAAAACAGATTCTGAAATTTCCATCTTGACATAAAGTTAGGTTTCCTTCAAAGAGCAATCCTTTTCCCTGCACAGGCACATTTGATTTGCAGGATGCTGGCAGCTCTGGCAGCTTTGATCCTCTTCCTATTGCAAAGGCTTTTCAAATAAGTGAGAGTAACTTTCATTATGTCTAATAACATTTTACTATTTTCTGGCATGTTCCTTTTCCTGTAGTTTCTAAATGTTGTTTTAGGAAAAAAAAAAAAAAAAGGAAAAGATTTTTCTGGAAAGATGCAGACACAAAAAACCCAGCATCGTTATCCTGTTGTGATACACATAGATACTTGTTACCAACAATCTGGAGTAGAGCTCGTACTGCATATACTCCTTTTACTCTCTGTGCCTTCAGGCATGAGAGTTTTGTGTTTCACAGTTTAATTTTTAAACAGATTTTATGTAAGCAAGTTTTTTTTTAAAAAGCATACAGGAAGGCTTCTGTTGCTGATTACAGGATTTTTTAAAAGCCTTTTTACTATCTCAAGTAGCAATTTGATAACTGGCACATAAAGCAAATTGCATTAGCTGAAGCGAATCAAATGTTATTTCCTAATTCTTCCTGTTTCTCTTTCACTAGGATGGGGCTAATCAGCATAAGTCTTTCTCCTCTAATGCCATGCAAAAGTAGGTTTCGAGGTCACAAATTATGTTAAAATGAGGTAAATGTTGGTTTGCAGATTCAAAATGAGTGTGCTGAAAGCATGCACAGGAGGTCTGGCTGCTGTAACCATAGCAATGATTTTTTTTTATTTCAGATATTGTATTTAAAAATAATTATCAAATTGTGTTATTTGTGATAATCTGTCTGCTTTTAACATACTTTTGGTATTCAGACTGCATGCTCTGTTTTGGGCACCCCAACACAAGAAAGACATTGAGATGTTGGAGTGGGTCCAAAGAAGGGCAAGATCGGTGAAGGGCAAGCGGAAGGAGCTAGGCCTGTTTTGTCTGTGTAAAAGGACACTGAGGGGAGACCTTATTGCACTCTACACCTACCTGAAAGGAGGTTTGTAGAGAGGTGGGTGTTGGATCACTTCTCACAAGTAACAAGGAATAGGACAAGAAGAAATAGCCCTAAGTTGTGCCAGGAGAAGCCCGAGTCAGACATTTGAAAAACAATCTTTACTGACTGAAAGGGTCAACAAGCATTGGAAAAGACTGCTCAGGGAGGTGGCTGAATTGCCATGTCTGGACACATCCATGTTTGGACGTTAAAAGTCATATAGATGTAGTTCTGACGGATACGGTTTAGTGCTGGGCTTGGTACTTAAGTTAATGATGGGACTTGATCTTAGAGGCCTTTTCGAACCTAAAAGATTCCATGATTCAATGACTGAAATATGCCTTCGGGTTACATATAGAGTGAGTGAGAAGTAACAGCTATGGTGAAGGTGTCTCACCAATTATCTGCCAATACATTGATTAAAAAAACCATGAAAGGAGGTAAGTAACCTCTGTTTGAGTTACTGACTCAAACAACCAGTAAAAGGAAACTCAGCCTGTGCTGGCTGTGGTGCTTTTTGGAGCCATCATGTAATTTACCATAAATTGACCAGATTAAAAAAAAAAAAATTGGTAACAACATCTAATAATGTTTTAAATGTGTATTATTCATCTTTTCAATTATGTGTTAAAATCATAAATGAAAATAAAATTGTTTTAATTGAAAATAAGAAATTTCAACTATTATTGAGCATCCTAAATTTAAAATTCATTTTGGTGTCCATGATAATTCAATTTACCTGTCTCCATCCCGAATACGCCTGAACTGTGTGGTTAACAGACACATCAAAGTTGGCCCCAGTCGGCTCCCTGGAACTAAATCTTCTACCATTAGAGCAGGAAATAAGTCTATATTCAGTGGAGATCCATACAATCTATAAAAAGAACAACACAAATATTAAATATCAAATATTGTTTCTTTTTCAATAGCATATCTTTCCTGCCACTCTATATACTTTTTCTTTTACCATAGCTGAGACTAATTTTCTGGTTTTGATTTTATGTAGGTAAGCTAAGGACGGCAGGGAGCTGAAGACTTGTTTTCCAACACTGAAGCTCCAAAGAATACATTACTGGTAGTAAATGATGTTCACATGAAACACAGTGAACAGTATTCCCATTTGGTTTAGTGTATGGAATGAATGGAATTGAACATTTAATACTTGCCCAAACGAATACTTGCCCAAGATTTACATTGTAATAACATACATATTCAGTAGACTTTATAAAACTAGAAATGCCAATAATTTTAAGAACACGAAGTATATAGTAACTTGTTGCTCACAGAGATGTAGTGGAGAAATTATTTGACTTTCCTGTTATGAATGGAAGGTTCTTTAAAAAGTCCCTTTACCCACTTTTGTAACATATATATTCTTCTATATAAGACATTTAGCTACTATTTTTGCATGCACATGTAGATAATTGATCATTTTTCTTCATCTCAGGCTCACCTGCTAAGTTTCTCCCTGATTTCAGGATTCTTAATTTCATTTTTCAGATCTTCAAAAGTCTGAGCTGAAGAAAGATTACAGTAAACTCTAAAATCATGGTAGGGAGGAATTCCATGATCTCTGCCTCTCTGAATATTCATAGCTGCCAGATCTAAAGCCACAGTACGTGCCATGGAGAAGAGTCTTTCTGTTAATTCTGTATTGAGTAATTGTGATGAGACACGCATCTTACCAGCGACACCAAATAGTCCCCTTAGAAGTGGATCAATGCCTCCTTCATTTACAATCCGAAATGGAGAGAAGAATGCCTTATGAAGAGGTAGATGGCCTTGTGGAATAGGTTCAAAATTTTCATCCAGTCGATACAGAAAAGGATTAATGAGTGTGTGACCAAACCTAAAAGCGGCAGTTGCAAACTCATTAGTTATGCCAGAATTAACACTGGGATCATAACCCTTATATTCTCCAAGCATCTTCATGCCTACCTCTCCAAAGATCTTAGGTAGCCAGTGGCTAAATGTTATGTGTTGCATTTCTGCACCAACAATTTTACGTGTTTCATGATATATAGTGTCTCCATCCCAGTGTGGATTGAGTTTCAGTAGCTCTGTGGCAATTCTGTTGTGTTCTCTGAACCACAATGTGTGGATGCTGGTAAGACCCAGCTGTTCATTAGAACGCTGATCACCAGCTAAAAAGCAGGGAATTGGGCTCTCATTTTCATCTCTCATACATTCTGTAGGTGGGCCAGTAGCAAATGGAAGAAGGGGCTTTCCAGATCTCTGCACAATCCCCTGTCTCAGAAGACCTCTTTGACTTGCCAAGTCCCTGATTTCCAGTGCTTCATGTTCTGAACTGCCATACACATTGGATGCATCGATGTATGAAGTTAACTGGTTGATCTGTTCCCGTGGGTACACAGAATTCATTAGGAGAGATGTCATGCCGCTTCCACAAACTGGACTGGAACGTACAAAAAACATGCAGCGTGCACCGTTTCGAACCCTGGGATCATTTGGTGGTATCATGATTGAAAAGCACGGAGGATCATTTGTACACACTGAACTGCAATGCTGACCATCTGAAAACCTGGCCTCGCTTAGGGCAGCCACGGTGAGGTCAAGGTCGTGGTCAAGAAACTGACCCCACTGCATGAGCATGTGAGTGTACTGATCATCTGGAGTTATTGTTTCTGTTCCAATCAGAGTAGTTGAAACCAAGCGAGGCATTGGGAGAGCATAGCCATTAGAGAGCCTCTTGGGTTCAATTCCTCGAGGCAAATTAAATCCGTTTTCATAGACTGACTTTAACAGACGTTCAAAGGCTGTCAGAGAAGCTCCCCACATGGGATGCTGAAGGTTGTTGCATGTTCCATCATGTGTCCTGTACTTCTGGTGGAAGCACATATCTGAGCAGTTATTCACTCGCCGATGGGCTGTACAGCCTGAGAGATTAGCTATTAGATTCAAATACTGTGGAGATACAAGGTCATTATAGTGATAACCTGAAAAAAGAGAGAGACGGGGGGAAAAAAAAAAATAAATCAAAGACTACATACACTTATGGTTACCACAGACCAGAATATATGTGAAACATATATTTATATATTATACATTACATGTTATTTTACTGTACTGCATTTCCAACCAAATGAAGTTACCCTATTGATTATTATTTTTCTTTTTAAACAAAAATCTATATTAGAGCATTATAACATTTGAACAATGACCACTATTAGGACAGGAGGAAAATGCATTAAATGCCAATTCAAGTATAAACTTCACAAAATGTTGCTAAAAAGCAGCTTATTACTTCATTGGCCTGAGATGTCTTCAGAAATAAATGCTTTTGATTGATACAAATAGGGTATTGTCCCCATGTTAGTAAAAGCATTTTAAAAACTGACAGAACCATTTACATGGATTTCTTGTCTTTATCTTTTCAGACCTGATAATTCACTAAACATTACTGTTCCAAAGGACACAGAACTGCCTGAGAGAGTCCAGTGCAGAGCTACAAAGATGATGAAGGGAGTGGAACATCACCTTGATGAGGAAAGGCTGAGGGAGCTGGGTCTCTTTAGCTTGGAAAAAAAAAAGGAGACTGAGGGGTGACATCATTAATGTTTATAAATATGTGAAGGGTGAGTGTGAGGAGAATAGAGCCAGGCTCTGCTCACTGTCATCTAATGATAGGACAAGGGGCAATGAGTGTAAGCTGGAACAGAGGAGATTCCACATAAATATGAGAAGGAACTTCTTCACAGTGAGGGTGATGGAGTACTGGGAACAGGCTGCCCAGGGGATTCTGGAGTCTCCTCCTCTGAAGATGTTTAAAACCCGTCTGGACATGTTCCTGTGCAACTTGATCTAGGTGATCCTGCTGTTGTGGGAGGACTGGACTAGACGATCTTTTGAGGTCTTTTCCAGTCCCTAATATTCTGTGATTCTGTGTTTTTGTTTTGTTGTGTTATAGCAGAAGCTGCAGAATTTTAAGAAAAAAAATTAATAGAAACCACAAAAGAAAAATAGCCATATGTAACACAGTTAAACACAGGAGTTATCTCTAGGACAAGTGGTTTAGAATAAGTCACTAACAAGGACTATTTCCTAAAGAAAACAGTTATTTGCATAATGCCTGTCACAGGTTTCCTCTGCAACCCACACCATCCATTTCTGGAACTACAACTACTTAGCATTTTCCTGTACTTTTTCTCAGTTCACAGAAAAATAATACACACGAAATACATACTATAAATCATTAGAAATATGGTTTTGTAACTTCAAACTAAGGCTGTGTGCTCATGATCTCTGCTGTGGTATGGCAGCACACGCTGTCAAAGGACTGAAGACAATAAGCCTCCTTGTTACAGGTTTGCAAGCAGCAGAAGTTGTGCCTTGTCTGCACTGCCTATTAGGAGTCACTCCAGAAATGCCAAATGGCTACAAAGACAGTTTAGAACTACACCCAGCTACCTTATTTATAACAACACTAGATTTTAAGCAATTTTCTTTCAACATGCAGTTCTTTTCTTACAATCATTATTCATGCAGCCTTCACATAAAGATTTCTCTGCTGTTATACTGGTTGCCACCTGCATTTCTGAAAAAAGTTACAAGCAAAACTCAACTAGAAATGTTTTGGGTGGAATGATCTTCATTATCAGCGTAAAACAAAAGGTTCAGCCTTTCTGTTTAGAAGCTCAAGTGAGTGGCAATGTCTCATCTATGGATTAGATTTGACGGCTTTCTGAGAAGAGTGGAGACTGCCATAAATGTCAGTCTCAGAGCCTTACTACCTCTCATATTGTAGGCTCTACACCTTTGGCTCCAGTTTCTACAAGTCTTGGCTCTCAGCATTCCCAGTACTTAGAAGCTGGCTAACTCAATTCCTATGCTAGCTGTGTTCTTTTTTCATACTGCAAAGATTTTTACAGAATGACAGGAATATTGATTAGAAAGGACCTTGTACCCAGACCAAGCTTCTCTGTCTCCAGCACTACAACAGCTCAGCTGTATCCCTGACTAGCAGGGTTGAAAATCTTCAAAGACTCTGCAGACGAGAAAAGTAATCATCTCACAGGCGAGATTTCATTTATTCCTAGTTTTATATTCAATACCTTACACATGCATCTAATCAATGAACCAAATGAAATTGCTTTCATAAACCACATACCTTCAAAGAATTTTGAGTAGTTTTTGCAGTAAGCTAGTAATCATAATCACTCAGTTCTAACAATGAGTTACAAATTTCTTTTACAAAGAAAGTAGTCCACAAAGCTCACAGTCTTTAGTCTTATATATACTTGCCTAGTTCATGGCCAGTTAAAGTTGCAATAAATACTCAAGTAGAAACACCAAAAAAGTAAACGTAAAAATATTTCCTCTAGATTGTCAGCGTAGTTTTTAGCTACACCTTAAGTTTCAAAAACTCTCCTAAAAATCTATGATAATTTGCAAATTCCTGAGTCCTATGTCTCAGGCTGTGACAGTGTGCTTCATACCCCCCATCAACGTGACCCTTATCTCCAGTACTCCGCTTCTGAACTAAGGATGCAATAATGAAGCCTCTGGGTGTGGTGACCGCATCCTGCTCAATATGGACTTGGGAAATGGATGACAGTACAATATTCAAGGTCTAACTTGAGCATAAAGTTCAAGTGCAATTCTGGCATGTAAAACATGACTATGAGTCAATCATCTTACCCCTATAAATAGTGACTAATAGCATGCAAAATGTTAAAGATTGATTAAGATACTATTTAAGATTAACTGTACATACAGTCTTTTAAATGGGAGGGTCTCCTCACAACTTTGTCTGATTCTGTCCTCCATGCAGTAAATAATCTGGTGTACCTCTCAGTTAAATCTTGATACAATGTCATATTTACTGGTCAGACTTTGTTAAATCAGTGTTTTATATCAATATATTGTCACTTCACTCTTACAAGTGGAGAGCATAATTCCATCCATGACACAAGCCTACCCACACACATATCTAGAAACGTTAGTTGTTTATGCTGCAGCCAGACTTCATGAATTTGAACTTGGACTTCAATAACTAAAAGGTAGAAATGTTAAACTTGGTATTTTTCTGCTATTTATAAAACACAGTAAAAAACCCATTTCTCATTTAATCAGAGGACCATTAAAGGAAACAATTAACTGTGTGTGACACGTACTTAAAGAATGTGTGGCAAACAGTTCCTGAACACTGTTGTCATTCATTCAGAAACTTTGGTTTGTAAAGTATACAAATCCTTCTTGATACATCACCTTTCTTCCTTGCCAAGACCCTAAGCGGTTTTACTAAAAGGAACACGAACAAAATACTGATTAAACAGAAAAGTCTCTTCTTCTATAAACAGGTGGTCTTAACGATTATCATACACAGAGTCAACAAACAGGATGCATTATGCACTTCCATTATACCAAATATGGCCAGTAGAATAATCTGAATATGAATATTTCCTTAGTATGTCAACATGAGGAAAAATAGAAACGCTGTACTCTGAGAGCTCAAACAAACTGAGTTACACCAATGGTGTAGCAATGAGCAAACCAAGGACCAAGTTAAGCACACACACATATTGGGTAATGTTTTGTGAAGTCAAATATTCCACTGAATTCAAAACAAAGCTTACGCAATCAAGACCCAGGCTTGGAAAATAAATGTTTCTTTAAGTACAATGACTTAAGAAGGCAAATACACTTCAACACAGAAAAATAAGGAAACAGTACTGACTTGTTCCATTCAGGTCAACCATTAGACCATCTTGTACATGATCTTGAATAAGCTGTAATGTCCTTTCAAATATCTCCCCGGCTCTTGCTTGCTCAACAGTGTACGGATCCCTTGGGTATCGAAATAAGGCTAGCAAATCATTTGGAGAACGAGGACGACTGATAGATAATTTGAAAAAAAATAGTGCACACAGGGGTTACAAAAATGTAACAGTACTAACATAAATCAAGTAAACATTCAGCAACATGATTAGTACGTACCTTGTTACTCATCTCAAAATGGAAGGCAAACAACAATAAATTAATAAAATATTTAAACATTTAGTAGCAGTTGAACATTTAGTAGCCTTTTAACATACATTATCTCAGAGGAAGAATCACTTAGTGATGAGAGATCTCAACATTAGTGTTTAAACAACAGGAATACTTACATGTAAACTGTTAGTATTCCCAGACCTAACCAGATGTTATCAATATAATTCAAAAAATAAAATGGCTTTCTCCTTAAAAAAAAATCTACCATTATTTCCAGTATATACAGAAGTAGCTTTGACTTTCGATATTAAAAAGTAAAAAGGGGATACCTGTCAAATAGGTGTGTACGTGTTGAATTTATTGCTCTGTCAACAGTCGCAATTGCTTCCACAATTGACGTTTGTACAAAAGGATCTCCATTTCGGCTGACATTAGGGACTACAACAAGAGGAATTCACATGTTATTGCAAGAACAGACCACACATGACAACGTACTTCTATAAAACAGTCTAGACACAACATCATTTCAGTAGCACAAAGTAAACCCCTGTGCTTTAAGCACCAGTTTGATTGAATAGAAAATTCTTCACCATTTCGAAATTCTAGCAAAGAATATTACAACAGAGTGAAATTTGTAAAGTAATATAAGCTCAAAATCTTGCTTATAATTGTAAAAAAAAAAGAAATTGAAGACAAATGCATAAAGCATTTAAATGTCTTTTACTTAGTCCTATAACTTCAAGTAAAAAAATAACCAAAGAAAAAATGAATTATTATTATTAAGTTTGTCTGGTGTCATACATTATTAGCTTCCAGGTATTGATATCAAGAGCCTAAGTGATATCTACTAAAAGCACTGCAAGTATTCTCTTTGATTCCAATTAGTTCTTATTTCAGTGCAAGAATATAAAGGGTTTACAGAAATTAATTACAAGTTGAAAACACTGACAGATGTAGTTTGCCTTCTAGAACACATGCATCACATAAATTCAAAGAGATTTCATAAAAAAATGAATAAAACAAACCCTCAATTTAAAAAAACAAACAACACAGAACTGCAGACGTTTCCAAATAGCTACAGGAAATTAACAGTTTCTCTGCTGAGCTTAGTCTAGTAAGCAACACACTTTAATTTTAACAGGCTGTAAGTACTCTATGTATTTCGATAGCACTTTGTTTTCTACTTCAAAATTATCTAGCTTTTTAATAATACATTAGAAATAACATGCTTAAAAACTGTTTAATAACTCTGCCTAACAGCAGAAACTCACCAGTATTTAGGCCCATGCATCTACTTTTTTATACCCTACCCACATTCAGCTGGATGTTTGTATCTAACTGAGGCAAATAACCTTCCTTTTAGTCTAAACCAAGAATTACCAGGTCCAGGGGCAACAGCTAACACTTTCCAGAGTACTTAGACTGGAAAAGTCGCGCAGGAAGAAGCATAAAGCAGGGAAAAAGTCCAAAGCAAATATGTTGTGAGAAAAACAGCAGATGTACATCAGCTGACATAAAAACCATTGCTTGCAAGCTTTTCATGGTTTTTTTTCTTTCTTTTCTAGGAAATATTTCAATATTCTTTCATAAGTGCCAGCTTAGGCTGTGTCTATTTTAGATTTAGTTTTAGATTTAGACCTAGTTATTCAAACTTGACCACCTACACGGTCATACAAAACCGTCCCTGGCACTCTATAGCTGTAGCACCTTTCTCTGCCTTCGGGTGCTTACAACATACTCCCAGCATCCAAAATTAATGATATTTAATTTTTAAAGATACTTTAGACAGTGCCAAACTGCAATATTCCTTGATCTGTCTAACTATCAGCCATTCTCCTTCCTTGACAGTTTCATTTGTATAGCAACTGTACAATACAGTATCAGATTAGCTACTTATTTTAAAGATAAATTAAACACTACAGATCATCTAGTACAAAGTTTTGTAGTTAGCCAATTTTAGCAGATGAGAATAAGCAGTTGACATATGGAGTAAGTGAATAAAACTGGGTTTCCAGTTGAATTAATGGGTTCTAATTAAATTCATGGTTTCATTTTTCAGAGCTCTTACTGAGATCTGGCTCATAATTTTAATTATTTTTTTTTAAAATAAAGTGCCTTTTTTCTACACATCTTCACAGGCTAAGGAAATTATGGAGTAAAGACCATCCATGCAAGAGAAGGACTTTGGGGTACTGATTGACAAAAGACTGGATATGAGCAAGCAATGCTTGCTCACAGCCTCAAAACATTTTATTAACATTTTTACATGTCAAAAATTAAGCAATTAGACTAAAACTAATACTCTAATGCATACCTCTGATTGATAAACCTTACCATTGACACTAAGCACCATACTAACAGAGGAGTATCCTATGGTGTTCCGGGCAACACATTCATATCGGCCTTTATCAGCTGTTCCAACATCACGAATGGTAAGAAATCCCTCTGAACTAACTTGAAATTTTCCACTCTCGGTTACCTGCACTCCATCCTACAGCAAAATACAATGCTTAGTTATTCTCAACACTCTTTGTTTTCAAACTTGGTTTTCTGTATTCTTTTTCTCTTTTACATTAACATTTTATTTTACACTTTTGTTGTATACACAAAATAACAGTCCAAAACATTTAGATGAACATACATAAACTCACATAATGTTATATTGACAGAAGTATTTGCATGCATTAAATTGTATACTATATTTATTTACTTTTTAAAGTATTAATTATTTTAAGTATTTTAATCATTGCAAATCCGCACCACATAAATGTTAAGTTCCAAAAATACAACAGGACCTCTTGAGAGGGCATGCAAATGTGGTTATACTCAAAATTAACAAACTCTAAAAGACATCAAAAGAGCTTTATACACACCAATTCTTCAGGTACTATGCCGTTAGAAACTATTTAATGTACATTGAAGTACATTTTTTTAATGCTCACTATCTGAAGATATGATAATCAGAGAAACCGAAGATCAATTTCAGCAACCCATTTATTCACTAGTAACTTCACTAACAACTCTAATAGTTTGAAACAACAAATATTGGTCACATGGAAAACAGACACAGACTTTACAAAGGAATTTCTGAAACATCTCCTAGCTGACATGTCAACCTAATTGTGCTAAAGGGCTCAGCAACAGTATTTTATTGATTCATATCTATAATACCACTGAAAGGGTGAACATTAATAGAATATTTTCATGGAACTGTCACTAAAATACATAGGATTATTAGTTTTAGATGCTCTGTATAATGATTTCATAGAATCATAAGGGATTGGAAGGGACCTCGAAAGATCACCTAGTCAAATCCCCCTGCACTGCAGGATCACTGCAATGGAGAAGCCATGGAATCAGAGTCACTCAGGGTAGGAAGGAACCATCATCCAGTTCCAACACCCCCAGCACAGGCAGGGACACCCCACCCTAGACCAGGCTGGCCAAAGCCCCATCCAGCCTGGCCTTAAACACCTCCAGGGATGGGGCCCCAACAACCTCCCTGGGCAACTTATTCCAAGCCTTCACCACTCTCACGGTGAAGAACTTCCTCCTCACATCCACTCTAAATCTACCCATCTCCTGCTTTGCTCCATTCCCCCTAGTCCTGTCACTACGCACCATCCTAAACAATCCCTCCCAGCCTTTTTGTAGGCCCCCTTCAGATACTGAAAGGTCTCAATAAGGTCACCTCGGAGCCTCCTCTTCTCCAGACTGAAGAGCCCCAATTCTGCAACAACCAAACAAGTATCTAGTACCTTATTCCAAGTAATTACTGGCTCTGGCTCTCCTTGAGCACTGCAAGGGATCTGCACATTTGTGCCAACCTCCACCGTCATGTCACTGGGAACACTGGCAAATACAGGAGTCACTAAAAAAACAAATTACACATTGGCAAAGTATAAAATAAAATGTGTGAAAAAGTGATATAAAAATGACATCAGCACCATTTATTTCCATCAAAACATGTTTTGGTATGTTTTTTTAGGTAATTTTTTCAGGTACCTAACATTTCTTAAAACTGTAAGCCTATCCTGTCTTCAAGTTTTTAGTTGCTTACAAATTCATCTTAGAGATAAAATTCCTTATTCCTCATGTCTACTTCAGATTGATTTTAAGTACTCTTAACTTTGAACAAAACAGGCTAGTAGTTGTCAAAATTTAAGTTCCTTAAATTAAGATCTCTCAAAAAATTCTGTGAATTGTAAAATATGAATGAAGTCACCGGAATGAATATTCCATCAAGTTCTCAAAAATATTAGCAGCAACAGAGATTTCTTACTGATAAACGCAAAACTTCCCACAATTCATCCAACTGTGATTCTTCCAGCCCAATTTCCTGAGGTGCTAGTCCTTCACAGAGCTTCTACCCCTCTGACAACAATACACCCTGCACCTTAAAACATCAAAATCTCACCATATTAATATTAATATGATTGTAATTCATTAGGTAACTAATTTAGAATTTATTTATTTGAAGAAAAACATTTAAAAAATTGAGTGGTGAAGTTTTTTCCTGTGTTTGCTTATTTTAAGCATAAAGAATGACTTGGCATTGCAAAGGTCATGATGAAAACTAGAAAACTAGTTTTCTAACAAAACAAAATATTTTCTCAAGCATGGAATTGCTGTCATCCTCAAAGCAAATGCCCATTCTTTTAAAAAGACATGTAAATCAAATAGAGCTCATTTACAGAAGGTAGACTTCTAAAGGAAAGACACTCTCTACATTCTGATACTGATAAACATCCCTATGTATTATTTAGTAAAAAACACCTGCAATCTAAAACCAGATACAGCCAGAAATAATGATCAGAAATGTGAAATGTTTAAGATACCCTGAACAGCAAGCTTTTTTACCAACAAAAGACATAATGTAATTTTAACAAAAAAGGCAATGTTAATTGTAAGTTCATATAATCTCTAAAAGACTCTGATGAATTTGTCAGAAGACAGTGTCCCACACGCACAATTTATAAAAACTAATTAAAAATTTTTAATTCAAACACATTGGGCACCTAAATTCAAGAGAGAAGTGCAGGTGCTGGCGCAGGTGCAGAGGAAGGCAACTCCAGGATGAAGGGTCTGGACAATAAATCTTATGAGTTAAAAATGAAAGAGTTGGGGCTCTTTAGTTAAAGAAGAGAAGGCTGAGAAGGAGACTCATCACTCTCTACAACCACCTGAAAGGACGTTGTAGAGAGGTTGGTGCTGGTCTCTTCTCTCAAGCAATTAGTGACAGAACAAGAGGGAATGGGTTCAAGTTACAACAAGGTAGGTTTAGACTTGACATTAGGAAAACTTTTTTCACAGAAAGGGTGGTCAGGCACTGGAATGGGTGGTAGAGTCACCATCCCTGGATGTGTTTAAAGATCTTTTGGATGAGGTGTTGAGGGATATGGTTTAGGGGTAAACTTGTAGGATAGATGGCTGGACTCAGTGATCCCAGGGATCTCTTCCAACCAGAGTGATTCTGTTACTCTGTTGTGAAATGCAGCAAAAGTCTTGAAGGAAAACCCAAGCACTATTTAGGCTCTGTCTCAAAAAGATTTTAAATTTTAAACAAGGCTAAGCTACTTCATACTAACATTTTCTGCAATCAGAAATATTTAATGCTCAATACATTTTTTAGAAAAAAGAAATTAACATAGTACTGTAGTTTTCTTATTGTAAGCTTAAATTGATCTTCTTTTCAGCAGTGGTGTATGGAGAACATACCTCTAGGTGTTACAGTCAGGTACACAACAATTCGTTGAGATCCAATAATGTTAACAGCTTGACATTCATACTGTCCCTGGTCATGAAGAGCAACCCTGGAAATCCTTAGTGTTCCAGAGGACAGAACCAAGTGTCTTCTGTCAACAGACAACTGGCCTCCTAAAACACAGAGCAACAACACTTGCTATATACAGCAGCGGAAAACAAAGTTATTTTGTGTAATAAAAAGAGTAGTGCAGAGCATTTTAAATGTTAAATGATGAAACACTAGAAAAAACTAAAGTAACTTAAAAAAACTCAAACCCTTTACTTCTCAAAAGACAAACACAGATAGCAAAGAAAATGTACATCTGCACACAATCACAATCCTGATCTCTGTGGCAGAAATAAATATTTTCATTTAAGGAATACAATAAAGCATCTGAACGAGAAGGCATCATAAGAAGAACTGTAACAGGTATTGCTGTTCATTGCACATTATTGCCTTGTGTGTATGACAACTTATTTCATCTGTCTGGGTCAATGAGTAATACATACAGCCCCAAAAAAATGGAATATAATAAAAATTAAATAAAAGGCATATCACTGTCTGTGCCTTTTAGGGAAGACCCTAGTATTTCTTTCTGGACATTTCATTTGATTGAAGCAGTCTTGGTAGAGGAAGAAACAGGAGCATTACCCACATTTTTGTTAAAAAATCCACTTTTTCTACTGTCCTTTGGATTTCCTAACACTTGTTTTGCCTGATAGTTATTTGATTTTATTAGAATCTTTACTTATTGATAAAACACTACAGTATTTCTTCCATCTGTACTTGGATTAGTGCCTTTACAGCCACAATCTGATAAAACAGTCACCACTGTGCACACTGGTGTTCCTGTGAATTCTTACTTAAGGAACAGAAATGCAGTCATACTGATGCCAGTTACAGGCTGGACTGTTCTTTCTGAACAGAGCACATCTCACCTAATTTCTGATGTCCAGTCAATGAATCGCCTCCATTTCTTCTGCAGTAAATCAGCAGTGATTGTCAATTGTTACTTATATGTCTTATACACTAATTTATAGAATCTATTGTAAAATATTCATTCTAGTGATGATTTTTCATTGAGTAATGACAAATGCTTGGGCACCCAGTCTCTATGGGACACCTGACCTCTTCTAGCAAAAACAGAGTTTCCTTCAGAGACTGAAACATCTAAACAAATCATAGAATCATAACGGATTGGAAGGAACCTCGAAAGATCATCTAGTCCAATCCACCTGCAACAGCAGGATCACCTAAACCAAGTCACACAGGAACCTGCCCAGTTGGGTCTTGAATATCTCCAGTGAGGGAGACTGCACAACACCCCTGGGCAGCCTGTTCCAGTGCTCCGTCACCCTCACCGTGAAGAAGTTCTTTCTCAGGTTGATGTGTGTTCCAGCTTACAACCATTGCCCCTCGTCCTATCACTACATGACACCGAGAATAGCCCAGCTCCATCCTCCTGACACCCACCCCTCAAATATTTGTAGACATTAATGAGGTCACCATGCAAATCTTTCCAATATATGAGCAATTCTAAAACAACAGCTACATTGTCTTAGTACTTTAAAAGTAAAAAAGGAACATGCTTACCTCCTTTAGTCCAGGCAATAACAGGCTGAGGATAGCCTTGTGCTTCGCAAGGGAAGTCAACTGTTTCTCCTTCAATCACTGTTTTGTCTTGAGGAGTGACAGTAAACTGAGGTAGAGCTACAGAAGAGAAAATAATCTGGTTAAAACAAAAACCACCTGAAAAATGCATTACTGACTGAATTTACATTCTATTTCCTGTGTGAGGTGAACAGTTCATATTGGTAGGAAAAGAGATGCTAGTGGAATTTTTGCATATTCTGACTGCAGCCACTTGTGCAACAAGGAAGATCTCCATCACAATCTGGTTCCTGTGTCTGTGAAGACCTCCGCAATCTATTGCCACAGATCCAAAATAAGAGGAGTAAGTTTGATTCTACAAGTAATAGTTGTAGGATCAAACACAGTGTGTTCCCTGGATTAAAAACGCTGCCTTCTCATTCAAAAAAGTATTAGTTTATTTGTCAAAAAATTGCAACATAGTCAAAACTATCCTGAGCTGCTTGTTTTCTCATTATAGAAAATGATAGCACTGAGTAGACCATGGACCAATTTCTGTAGTAGTATCATGTCAGATGTAATTCACTGACCCCTCGAAACAAAATCATTCAGTGGTTAATAATAAATGAGCAAACCACATGGACAAGTTGTTTTGTATAGTTTAAAAAATTTAACTTTTTATTAAAGCGTTTACAACCACAACTGTTTGTCAGCTAGGGTTCTTAACAAGAGAATAGAAACAAACATAAATTAAAGGTAACTCAAAATGTTGCTCAGCATGAAAACATTTTCAAAAAAATATTCTCCATATATATAGGATGCTTTTAGTGTATTGTTCTTGAGATACCTATTATTGTAAACACAATAAATTAGAGTACTTTGACTTTTGTTTTGCAAAAAACCTATACTGATGCCTCAGCCAGCAGTGTGATAGTTTTCCAAACAACTCAGCAAAAAATGTTCCTTCATTCACTCAAGTGTCCACAAAAGAAAGGCAGCACAGATCTGTACTCAAAAATCCATTTCTAGTGCTCCAAGCACAAATTCTAATTGTTGCCTGTTACAGAAAAATGTAGGCTGTACCAAATTTGACAATGCATATTTATCCCTACAGTCAAACAAGCCATACTAAGAAATAAATATTTTAAAACATCAATAATTAGCTTCTGAGAATAATCCATGAAATATAACTAATGGAGAACTACTTTATACAATCTTAGACTAAGCAGAGCAACTTTTCTATAGACTACACTAGAATGTGCAATTAAAATAAAAAAATTTGTTTCAATTCAGCTCTGAAAATTCTGAAAAAAAAGGCAAATCCACACAATTTAATTTAATATACTCCTCCTGACACATTATACAGCACGTCTCTCCTAGTTTAACATTACTCACCTTGGACTATGATGTACGCAGTTGCATGGATATTATCTATGCTATTAGTTGCAAAGCAGGTATACTCGCCACTGTCCTCCTGCTTCACATTTTGTATGTAAAGCCCTCCTGACGAGGTTATTGTGATGCGAGGGTCACTGGGTAAAGGTGTTCTGTCGCCTTTGGTCCAAGTAATTTGTGGCTGAGGGTGCCCAGTCGCACTGCACTCCAAGGTAACACTCTCTCCAACCAGCACTTCAGTATTTTGTGGGTGAATCACAAAACTTGGCCGTGCTATGATAAAAGAGCGATGCCTCAATACAATTTTAAGCTGATACAGCACTAGTTTAGCTGAATATTGCAGTAGTTTGGGCAATCTACGAATGCTTCAATAGCTCTGTTCCAAGACCTAATCTTGGTACTGCCTTTCTTTAAGCTCAGTTTAGCTGTAGACTACTATAAACATTAACAGATGGAAAAAACAAAAAGCTCATATAATGACAATGTTTTTCCTAAACACCAATTAAAGCCATTTTCAAACATTTCCTTTTCATTTTTCTGATCTTTACAAAAGTCTCTTTAGCAACACAGACACTGAGACCTAGAAAATAAAGTAGGCCCACGAAAAGACCAAACTGATTAAGCAATATTTTAGTAAATTT
Organism: Rhinopomastus cyanomelas; assembly: GCA_013400115.1. Taxonomy (NCBI): domain Eukaryota; kingdom Metazoa; phylum Chordata; class Aves; order Bucerotiformes; family Rhinopomastidae; genus Rhinopomastus; species Rhinopomastus cyanomelas. Next base: position 97,888 of record VXBP01002286.1, on the reverse strand, counting down.
TTCAACTAAATTCATGCTTTGTAGAGACATTTTAAGTTTACCTGGTGTTGAAAGCCAAAACAGTTTTCTCACAGCAAAGATTGGAATTTGAAAACATTACCATCCTGGATAAGAATTTAGTGCTTGTAAACATGAAGCCCTGGCTAGGCACAGATTCAGGCTAAGAAGCTCCTGAGCAAGGATGGCAGCACAGAGTGTGCCTAAGCTGTTATGAGAAGCCTGTTCAGAAAACACTTGTGGTTTTCTGGTATCCAGACAGAACATTACGGCACTCGCCAACATCACAGTGCAACAGCCTCTTTTCCTAACACTTCTACAAACAACCCACAAGACCATCATCAGAACTGCATACTACTATCAATATCAAGTGGCTGATAAATTAATTGGTATTTTCACTCTAGGGGTATTCTAACTTCATTCTAAGCACATGAATGCAAAATTCAGACCCATTCCCTACCTGGTGACTCAAAGTATCTGAGAGTAACTTCTTGAGTTTTCACTTCTCCAGCCACATTTTTTGCCATACATTGGTAAATGCCTTGGTCTGTTTCTTGAGTGTTACGAATCATTAATGTACCATCATCTAGCAAGTTTAGACGGGAATCTTCTTTCATACTGAGCTCATTACTGTGAAGAAGAGAATCTGCTAGAGTTAAACCTTTAATTCACAAGCACAAAAAACTGCCAAATAATGAACCCCAAAACAGATTATTCAAAATAACCCAGGGGAGTAAAAAGGTTTCACTGTGTTAGATAAAATAATTTTACTTCCCATTTTCTCCTACAGAGAAGAAGAAAAACAAGCAAACAGAAAAAAACAACCAAACTTTGCTTAAGCAACTATTACATCTTCAAAATACTTTTATGAGCAGAAGCTTACAGGGAAAATGTGAACAACATAACACATGACCTGTCTCACTTCCCTTTAAGGGCTTCTAACTCACAATCAATTGNCAGATGGGAAAGGTTTATCTCAGAAGGCTGGATCTTGTCCTCATCAATAAGGAGGGTCTGGCTGAAGAAGTGAAGGTTGAGGGCAGCCTTGGTTGCAGTGACCATGAGATGCTGGAGTTCAAGATCTCATGTGGCAGGAACAGAATACCTAGAGAATCACAGCCCTGAACTTGAGTAGGGCCAACTTTGGCAGCAAACTGAAGAGGAAGAAGAAAGTCTATAGGTCATGGAAGGAGGGGATGGCCACTTGGGGTAATTATAAGGCTCCTGTCAGAGGATGTAAGGACACAACTAGGAAAGCCAAGGCCTCCTTGGAATTAAACCTTGCAAGGGAGGTCAAGGGCAACAAAAATAGCTTTTTAAAATACTTTGCAGGTAAAACCAAACCTAGAGGCAATGTAGGCCTACTGCTGAATGAGATGGGTTCTGGGAAGACAGAGGATTCAGAGAAAACAGAGATACAGAACATCTTTGCCTCTGTCGATACTTCTGGGGGCTGTCTTGATATGAAGCACCAAACTGCTGAGGCCGCAGAGGAAGTTCAGGCAAGACAAGAATTTGCCTTGGTTGATGAGGACTGAGTTACGGATTAGTTGAGCAAACTGGATGTACATAAATCCACGAGACATGATGGGATGCAGCCACGCATACAAAGGGAGACAGTAGAAGTCATTGCTAGGCAACTCTCCNGAAAATGTGAACAACATACACATGACCTCGTCTCACTTCCCTTTAAGGCTTCTAACTCACAAATCAATTGAAAATGTTTCCACTGGAAGTATATTATACAAGTCTGATCGCTCAAGAAGCACTAATAAACCTGACAGTAATTTGTGTTGCCTTCCAGACAGATTGGGAGAAAGCTCTATTCCGTAGCTTANGGAACAATTTGTCCTAGATGCTGTCTCCAGGCACAGGAAGGACACGGTGGCTGTTAGGGACGGTCAGCATGACTTCACAAAGGGGAATTCATGANCACAAATTATATTCTCCTCATTACTTCCATTTAGAGGTGAGGACATGGGCTGGAATAGAAGGATTCAGGCCATAAATGCCTGGCTACGATGCTAGTGCTAGAGCTTTGGGTTCTTTGACGATGGCTAATTTTATAAGGTACCAGCCCTTACAGGTACAGATGGGAAAGGTTTATCTCAGAAGGCTGGATCTTGTCCTCATCAATAAGGAGGGTCTGGCTGAAGAAGTGAAGGTTGAGGGCAGCCTTGGTTGCAGTGACCATGAGATGATGGAGTTCAAGATCTCATGTGGCAGGAACAGAATACCTAGAGAATCACAGCCCTGAACTTGAGTAGGGCCAACTTTGGCAGCAAACTGAAGAGGAAGAAGAAAGTCTATAGGTCATGGAAGGAGGGGATGGCCACTTGGGGTAATTATAAGGCTCCTGTCAGAGGATGTAAGGACACAACTAGGAAAGCCAAGGCCTCCTTGGAATTAAACCTTGCAAGGGAGGTCAAGGGCAACAAAAATAGCTTTTTAAAATACTTTGCAGGTAAAACCAAACCTAGAGGCAATGTAGGCCTACTGCTGAATGAGATGGGTTCTGTGAAGACAGAGGATTCAGAGAAAACAGAGATACAGAACATCTTTGCCTCTGTCTATACTTCTGGGGGCTGTCTTGATATGAAGCACCAAACTGCTGAGGCCGCAGAGGAAGTTCAGGCAAGACAAGAATTTGCCTTGGTTGATGAGGACTGAGTTACGGATTAGTTGAGCAAACTGGATGTACATAAATCCACGAGACATGATGGGATGCAGCCACGCATACAAACGGAGACAGTAGAAGTCACTGCTAGGCAACTCTCCATCATCTTTGTTAAGTCATGGGAATCAGGAGAGGTGCCTAGGGACTGAAGGACAGCAAATGTCACTCCAATCTTCAAAAAGGGGAAGAATGAGGACTCAGGTAACTATAGACCGGTCAGCCTCACCACCATCCCAGGAAAGGTGATGGAACAATTTGTCCTAGATGCTGTCTCCAGGCACAGGAAGGACATGGTGGCTGTTAGGGACGGTCAGCATGACTTCACAAAGGGGAATTCATGATTGACCAAACTGATAGCCTTTTATGAGGGCATAACCAGGTGGATAGATGATGGCAGAGTGGTGGATGTGGTCTATCTTGACTTCAGTAAAGCATTTGACACAGTTTCACACAGCATTCTTGCAAGCCAAACTCAGGCAGTGTGAACTGGATGATTAGGTAGTGAGGTGGATTGTGAACTGGCTGCAGGACAGAAGCCAGAGAGTAGTAGTCAATGGCACAGAGTCTAGCTGGAGGCCTGTATCTAGTACAGTGCCCCAAGTGTCAGTGCTGGGACCAGTACTATTTAATCTATTCATTAATGACTTGGATGAGGGATTAAGGTGCGTTATCAGCAAGTTTGCTGATGACACAAAGCTGGGACGAGTGGCCAACACCCCAGCAGATTGTACTGCCATTTAGTGGGACCTGGACAGGCTAGAATGCTGGTCAGAGAGAAATTTAATGAACTACAACAAGGGCAGTGTAGAGTCTTGCATGTGGGCAAGAACAACCCCAGGTACCAGTACAGGCTGGGGACTGACCTGTTGGAAAGCAGTGTAGGAGAAAGGGAATTCCTGTGTGACTTGGTTTAGGTGATCCTGCTGTTGCAGGCGGATTGGACTAGATGATCTTTCGAGGTCCCTTCCAATCCATAATGATTCTGTGATTCTATGATTCTGGTGGACAGCAGGATGACCATAAGCCTGCAATATGCCCTACTGGTCAAAAGGGCCAACAGCATCCTGGGGTGGATCAGAAGGGGGGTGCTTAGTAGATTGAGAAGAGGTTCATCTTCCCCTCTACTCTGCCCTGGTGAGACCACATCTGGAGTATTGTGTCCGTTTCTGGGCTCCTCAGTTCAAGAAGGACACGGAGCTGCTGAAAAGAGGCCAGCACAGAGCAACAAAGATGATGAAGGAAGTAGAACAACCTCCCTTATGAGGAAATGCTGAAGGAGCTAGGTCTCTTTAGTTTGGAGAAGAGGAGACTGAGGGGTGACCTCATTAATGTCTATGGATATGTGAGGGGTGGGCATCTGGATGATGGAGCCAGCCTCTTCTCAATGTCATCTAGTGATAGGATAAGGGGAAATGGGTGTAAGCTGGAGCACAGGAGATTCCATATGAATGTGAGAAGGAACTTTTTTACAGTGAGGGTGATGAAGCACTGGAACAGGCTACCCAGAGTTGTTGTGGCGTCTCCTTTTCTGAAGCTATTTAAAACCTGCCTGGATACGTTCTTGTGCAACTTTGTCTAGATGATCCTGCTGTGGCAGGGGGATTGGACTAGAAGATATTTTGATTTCCCTGCCAATCCTGCATGTTCTGTGATTTTGTGATAAGATCACATCTTCAAGAAGCCATGTTGTGGATGCATCTCTGTGAAGGTAACTAAGAACGGTATAGAGGTTTTGTTACAATAATTGTTCCTACTCCATTCCTCACTACATGATGAAAAAACAACAGCAGAGGGATGGGATCTTAACCACTATTTACAAAACCCATCCTGATGGTTTGTCTGTTCACATTACTCATTACAACACATTACTCAACAGGTCAATTGCTTTTAATTGAAACCTTGCCATGTCCAACTACCTTGCAAAGAGAGCAACTACCTTGCTCTCATTCATGCAGCCAGGAAACAAGCCAGAGTCAATAATCCCATACCCCAAGCTCAAATTTCTTCTTAAAACTCTTTCATATGTGTATTCTGAATACATGTTTTCTTTGTTTATTATAAAAGATACACGAGCCAAGAAAATTTTAATGAAATATTTATACCATCCAAGTTCAAGGCTTTGTTTTTGACACACTCTGTAAACATCACTCTTGCTGTATGTGAGGTTCTCACTGACATCAGCAGGAAGTTACAGAACCAAGAATCTTAATTGCTTCATTTTATCAGCAACTAACAAACTAAAATGATTCATTTGCTAATACGATATGTGAGAGAATTTATTTTTCAGATCAGGTTTTCCATTTGTATAAGAGCATTGTTACGCCAAAGTCTGATAAAGCTAGTGAACTATCTCACAATTCATATGTTCATCATAAATTCACTTCGGTTTAAGGAGGACAACAGAAGGAGCCAGACTTGAGCAACCACTCTGCAGCAAGCTGGCCCTTGGGCTGCTGAAAAACATACATCTGCCACAGAACCTCCAACCTGTAAGCAGTGAGGAGAAGCAACAGAGGTGGTTGCTCAAAGAGCTTGTGTTACATCCATTCTTGGAAACTTTTAAGACCCAACTTGATAAAGTAATCTAGTATGATCCTGTTTTGAGCAGTGGAGACCTCTTGAGATCCCCTCCAACTTGATTCAACACTTGGCTGTCCTCCATGTACTGGTCTGGGGAATTTGGAAATTGGTATCTCTCCTTTCCTGGAATGGAGCTGTACCTTGGAGAAAATATGCCTTTGAGGAGTTGGGGCTCTAACAAAACATACTATGAATCCTAAGTGTTATAACTGAAGCCTTTCCAAAAAGTAGCTTTTGTCTGCCTCAAAATGGATGCAAACACTGGCTAACCTATAAACTGCCTGTGCCAAATGTCCACACTGGCCTGCTTGGTACTTAGATGTAAATGATTTGGCTTTAAAAGTGTGAGCAACTTTGCAGGTTGAAAAATCCGCAGTTGAAAATCTTACCTGTAGTATTTCAGTCACCATTTAGCATTTTTTAAAGCTATCATCTCTTAATTGTTTACAATTACAAATAAAACTGGATCACTGTTACATTACACTCTTCTTTTAATTGTAACATTGTTCTGCTGCAATGGTCCATATTCCCATGTAATGCACATGGACATGCACCCAGAAATGTACACACACAGAGACAAACAAAAGTTTCTCTCTTCCTCTTTTAAACTTACTTGTTTCGAAGCCAGATAATTTCTGGTTTAGGATTGCCTTCAGCTCTGCAAGTGAAGTACACTGTATTCCCTGAGGTAACATCCACATCCTGTGGCTCTGATGTAATCCTTGGCCTCTCTGTATCAACAATAAAAAGTGTAAGGAATCCTTACTTGTTTTAAAACTGCTAAAGGTAGACGGCAAATAAAAAACTTCCCATATACCTTGTGGAAAACAATTTCTTACAAATGTTTTAACTTAAAACGCTTGTGTTTTACCAGGATTACAGAAACACAAAACATTAGGGATTGTAAAACACTTCAAAAAATCACCTAGTCCAATCCCCCCTGATAGAGCAGGAGCACTTAGATCAAGTCACACAGGAACATTTCCAGGCAGACATGTACTTTTCCCAATGCAAAAGTGAATGTGGGCTTCCTGGCCTGATCAGGACCTTTGGGCAGCGTGGACATGGATTGTGCAAACCTGTATCAAGTTCTAAAGTAGTTGTTTTATTTATGTGAACAAAGTTTCAATTTGTTTATGAAGGAAACACTTCTAAAGCAGCAAGCACAAGTGCCATTTAAAATAACATCTTTTAGATAAGAATCAGCGACTGACCTGCCTCCTACAGAATAATTTGTCCAGTTTGCTTCCTGCAGTTTCTGTATTCAGGCTCCTTAGAGCAGAGAGCTGGTAGGATGCCAGATGCTTATGATCACAATTCTCAAAATGAAAATTACACCCAACACATACAAAAGGGCAATTTGCTTATTTTGTAACTTGGCTTTATCATGTAGCTGGACAGGTAAATGTCCATAACTTGACAAAAAAATCTGCATTTTTTTTGCAGATACAGAAAAGGTATGGGGTCAAGCCCCAGGGTTGCCCATGTCACTAAGGCTTTCCACCCATAGCATAAAGACAGACAAACAAAAGATTTATAACAAAAGTGCTTAACCATTAATCAGTGACAGAGGATATTCCCATCTAATCCCTAATGATTCTGTGATATCAGTGCCTGTTCAGGGCATTCATTTTAAGTACAGCTGAGTAAAAAAGAAATCCAATGACAGGACCCCTATTCCAATAATATTTAACAATAGGATCTGTGAAATCAGGAGCAATGCTAACAGTTGTTTTCTTCTCTTTCCCTTGTACAGAACAAAATAAAGGACACCAAACAATATTAGCATAAGATTAAAGACCCTAGCTTGACAATCCCTTTACAACTGAAACTAAAATATAAAAACTAAACTTTTTCTGGATAAGCACATTTGGAGAAATTTCAAACTAGCTATCTTTATCAAAGATAGGCTGAAGGTAAAAGCAATCATTTCTGAGATATACAAAAACTCAGGAAGTACAGACAGAGTTCTTGCTCAGTGTTATCGATGAGAACAGAACAACAAACTCTAACAAAACAAAATACAGTTTAAATACATTTAAACACATTAAAGAAGTAACCAGGAAGTAGTAAACCCACCACAGTTGAGCTCTTCTGGAGTTATTGTGGCCACCGATCTTCCCTGGATCCTTCGTGGATACTCACAGGTAGCTGCTGCTTGAGCATTACCTGACTCCGCATATTTTTTTAACAGCTCTGCCAGCCACAGTATTTCACAGTCACAGTGAAGAGCATTGGAATCCAAGCGCCTGCAAAAACCAAAAAGCAGCCACAACACCTGTTAGTAAGTTTTGACTGCTTTGCTAGGATCAACATTATTCTGCTATAGATTGTAGGCGACATTTACTTATACTCATTCTGATAGTTTTTCTTACAAAAACACGTGTTTGTGCTGCACAGGTAAGACTACATTCAACACAGCAAGCATCAAAATGCTTATTCTTTAGCCACAGCAGTTCGTGAAACATTCAGGCTTTATTTAGATGTTACACCAACTTTGTTCAAATAAGGCTTTTAAACAATTCTTCACACTTTTCTCTTTTTCTGTTTAATACTTATTCCTGTAATAACTTCACAGCTAACCTGTAACCTGACAATTTTACAACTTTCCATTTTGCTGATCAGGCAACTGAGACAAAGACCCACAGTTTTATTTAAGCATTAAGTTCTCATTGAGTTGAGTGGGTCAATAACCTCATAAAACACCTGCCTATTACAGATAGTGAGAACCCATAAACTATGTTGATTTTTCTTTCCAGTAGTGGAGGGCCCTGTTACTAAATGGAGCACTACACTTTCTAGTCAAGGGGCCTGGAAGAAAATAATTAAGTACAGAGATCTGAACCATTAAATGTATCTATATAGAGACTGGGAATACAAATCAGATGGCAAAGCAATTTTTCTTCTCTATTATCCTATTAAAATAAAGGCAAGAACAAGCAGAACTAATTTCAGAGTTACTGTGCAAATGTCTCCCTGTATATCAGATGTTAATGGCTGAATTTAAATGTGGAACACAAGGTTCATAATGTGACCGCTAGAGGTAAACTGTCCCAGGTCAGAGGACACCAGTCAGTCTTGCCCAATCCCATTTTCCACTAATAGGCACTACTAAAATTCCCTTTCCAATCTAGAAACTATGTGAAGAAGCTTCCCTTTCTGTTCACATGAACTCTACAAGAATTTAAGGAAGGATGAGAGAAGCAGCTAGTACTTGAAGGTGTATACATCATCAAAATTTACTTCATTTTGACTTTGACCCACGGATAAAATCTGTGGCAGTCCTAAACCACAGGACCTCTCTGATGCTCCTTGCAATCTCTTTTCCCTGCAGAGCCAGCACTGTGGCTCATTGCACAGCACAACCTCAGGAGTCCTCCCAGAAAGGGAGGAATGAAACCATGGCTGTTTTTCTCGAAATAGCCATATTTAAAGAGTGTTTATCCTAAATCAGTGGAGATCCGAAGCGGAGGACAGAAAACCCTCTGAAATTATTATAGTACTCCTACTAAGTTCAAATTGTCAAATGCTATTGAGGGACTAAGAAGTGAAAACTGTCTTCTGCAGCTGCTTATGAATGTAGTACTTCAATAGTTAAAACACTAAGCATCTAAAAAAAGATTACCTTGTTTTTGTCATCAAATAAGGACAAGTAAAAGAATTAAAAGAAAATACAACCAAAAAAATGTTGAATGGCATCAAACAACAGTCACCCAGAAAGACACAGACAAGGAGGAAAATCAAATCAAAACACAAGCCAACAATCAAAGAAAGATCCATGTATATAATTTAGTCTACAAAACAAGATTATATGATTACAAATAACTTCAAGACAGAAAACAAACAAAAAGATTTGATCAGTCACTAAAGAAAATAAGATATGAAGCAATGCTCTCAATTTATGTCTGTAAGCAGTTGGAGCACAACTCAAATATGAAATAATTTTCCTGAAACAACTACACAACGAAATGCATTTGCAAGAAAGATAATATATCCTGCAAGATGAGAAACAGTATCATTTCTTTAGTTCAATAATAATTCTGTTTACTTACAGTCTCTTCATAGATTCTAATTGACTAAATGTTCCAGGAATCAAATGAGCTATCCTGTTGTTATGTAAAAATCTGTTAAAAGTAACAGAAATAGACATGTAATAATCCAGACTTTGAACCACACCTTTCATTTACATTCTTCTAAAAGTCCTTTAAGGTAAAGCAATTTTACAAAATAAAAAAAAGCTGAAACTTTTTAGGCAATTGAGCTGTTGCTTTTTAAGTGGCCTTCAAGATGTATTTGCTGTGTTCTTATGGGGAAAAAGAAGCCATTAAAAGATAAACTAACCAAAAGGAAGTGAATTGATAAGCACTCAAGAAACTATTGGGGGAAAAAAAAAGTCATAATATCCTCTCTTTCTTCATTCATAACATTTATTTTAGACCAAACACTGATCATAGCTTTTTGGCAATTAGTTCTGCAACAGAAAAACATACATGAGACAATGCTCACTTCTGCACGCCTCTAAGGTCAGCCTGACCAAAATGCTCTTGTCAAAGAATATATGGTGTCTATAATTTTTAAAAAAGAGTTTAAAAAAATCTAGGGGAATGATAAAAATATTTGTTTCCAATTTCAAGCATTTAATTTACACCAAAGAAGCTGACTTCTGAATGTTACCCCAAGAAAAACAAACTTACAGTCTTTCAAGCTTTGGAAGATGTGTAAAGGATTCGGGATCCAATGTTTCTATTTGATTAAAGTGCAGATACCTGAAAATATTTCAAACAAAAAGAAAAGAACTGAAACAGGTTTCTTAATGAAGCTGTAATATGACAAAGCATTTGCAACTGTTATACAATGTTCATACATCTAAATGGCAATAGTGATGTAGCGGCTTAACTTCCTCCTGCTGTGTTCTGAATTCCACACTTGAGTCTGAGAAATACAAGTATTTCTATACAGCGTGTGTCTGGACATATCTATGCAAAAACAATAGTTTGAAAACCATTACTTTGGAGATTTTGGAGGTACTACAATGAACAAACTTTTGCCAGTCCATTTTTCTCTACTATGCATACTCAAATATAAATGGAAAAACAACACCTTATTTTTTTATAGGAAAATGTTGTAGATTGGTTAGACAGCATTTACAATTTCAATAGAATAACATTTTTAGTGGGCAACTGTTTCCACTGCTATCACATTGAGTGAAAATTTCTAAAGATGCTGAGAAATACCCTTGTCTAGTCCATGAATACTAGCATTTAAAGCTATGAACACTCTCAAGAGCCAAACAAATCCGTAATAAAAAACCAAGTTTTATTGAACTGCTTTTAGACAAAGGGCTTGGCAGCAATGGGGGTACAATTAACTACCACAGCTGTGATGTCTGATGCTCTGCTGACATGTATTTAAGCCATGTATGCATGTAAGCAACAAATATTACACAGCTGTTATTCCTGTAAAACTGAAAAGTCTAACATAGCAAGATAATTAACCAGGTTATTAATCTGTAAGTGCTGTAAAAACAGATTTCAATGGCAACATCATTCCAGTCTTGACTATGTTACTGACACACTACCATTCCAGATGAGAAAACAAATAATTGATAAGCCTTGTATAAGAAATTGTGAAAGTGATTTACAGAATTTATATCCGGATTATGTCCTAAAGTATCCAAACCTCCTTAAGTTTCCCATTTGACCTCTGACAAACTGAGGAACATTTGAAGAGTGTGCACATACAGAAATTACTGTGGGCTGAAGAATGAGAAAATCCATTGTTTAAGAACAGAGAAAAAATTTCAGAACCTCCTGAAAAAATCAGTCCTTCTACCTGAAAAGTAAAAGGACATTGTAACTCCTGTGCTGAAGCACCATGCATGCTCTGCTCCCTCATATGAGCCAAAACCTTGCCACAAAGACAAGGAAGCAGAAACAAGCAGTGCTTACAGCAGAAAGTGGTTGCAGCTAGCCCTGGAAGGTGCATGTGGCAGGGAAGCTAGGCACGTATATGGCAGTCTCCCAGATCCCTCACCACCAGCAGCATGGCCAGAGCCCAAGCCACTGAGTGATGCCAAGAAGCAGTGAATGGGGACCACAGAAAAACCAAATAAATCAGCATGAATGTGATCAGGCCTATCCGAGTGTCTGCTTACTGACAGTGCAACATGTGACCACATAGTGTAGTGGGCACAGAGTATGATTCTGTTTGTATAAGGAAACAGGAAGCATGTACTCATGCTATGTCTGCCAGTCTTCAATTCCCTTTTGAAAGCATAATAATTTAATTTAAATTAAAAAGGCAGATACTTCCTGCAAGGTTCATTCAAATCACCAGTGGAAACAGAAGAAAGGTCAGTCAGGTTCAACTCTGAGGAAAAACCAAGAGAACAAAGCCAGCACCTGCTTCAAGTGCCAATTTCTAATAGTATCTCCACACCTTTAGAGAACCATTTAAAATCCTTTAGTTGAGCATAATCTGCATTATACAGCATGTTTGCCCTTTTGATCATTTGAAACAGAATGATCAAACATATACTCACATTTATAGAAGTATAGAATGGCTTAGGTTGGAAGGGACCTCAGAGATCACCTAGTTCCAACCCCCCTGCCCTAGACAGGGACACCTCTCAGTAGACCAAGTTGCCCAATCAGCCTCAGTAGACCAAGCCCCATGCAATCTGGCCTTGAACAATTCCATGAAGGGGGCACACACAACCTCTCCCTGGGCAACCTGTTCCAGTGCCTCACCACCCTCACAGTGATCTTTCCGAGACTTAATCTAAATCTGCCCTCTTTTAGCTTGAATATCTTTCAGCTTTAATTATGTTTCCAGTCCTTTAGGTTTTTCTGTTCCTAGCTGATCTTACTTTAAAATAATAAAGATAACTACTCTGGGTCCTTTTTATATCTTTGAGGTTTTTTATTAGTTTGCTTACTTATTGATGAATTATCTTTCAATATTCCTTATACATAGATATTTTTAGCAGTAACAAGATTTTAATCAAGACTCCACTGTGTTAAATGTGCATAACTGCTACAATATAGTTATTGAAAAACCAGGAACTCTTTGTGACAACACCAAAAAATTTATAAAATCATTTCCAAGCTACAGAAAACTTAATGGAGAGAAATAAAATTAATACAATAAATTGCATTCCCTATATGTTAGAAAACATTTTATATAATAATTTTCCCCTAAACATATATATGTGTACACAAACTACACTATAATTCTAATAGCTTAAAAACAGCAAAATGAGTATGTTAATATAAGAGTCAAAGAAAATGTGTAATTACTATTCCACTCCAATTGGGTAAACATTTAAATAATTTCATTAGCATTTGGGGATCCCACTAGTATGGATCTGCAGGTGCATACAATACTTAAGCTGAGATCTCAAAAAGTACAGGTTGATATTTGAAAGAAAAGTGACATACACCTACTGAGAAACAGACTGCAAATAGAATTTGATCTAGGGATTCAGTAACAAGAAACCTGTGATGTCCCAAGCCAGGTATCTGTGACGTGTCAGGTGGGCTTCGGTTGTCTCACTTTGCTTTGCACGTAGAGATTATCTAAGCAGAGGTATTATCGGAGACAATTTTTGTTGCCTTCCAGCTAGTGCTCTGAAAGAATGCAAGTTTCCTGCAGCTTTGTGTCACATTTGCCAGACCAATCCTTTGTCTTGCAGATTTTACAGGGTCTAAAATGGTGCCATGACTGAAGAGCTAGGGGATGAAATATGTATGGCTTAGTGTGTTCAAGCATCTAAAAACTGCCAAGTTTCTTCAGAACTTACTCCAGCACAAGCTCATTTCAAGATCTGATTCAAAGGTCTTCTTTCTTTGGCAGAAGTTTCCGAATAAAAAGCCATTTCTAATACATCAGCAGCTAAGAATTCTGCCAGGGAAGTTTAAGAAGGATCCTGCCAGACATAGTAAATGCTGGCATTTTTTTTATTCCCTTATACATGCAACAGGCCTCATAAATCAAACTGTACTTACAGTTTCTCTCAAAGAACAGCAAAAAAATTTCCTGAAAACACTCCAAAAAATGTGTTTGCTCTGCTGTTAGCTTTCTTTTTTTTAATAAACCAAAAAAAATAATGTTTTATATTGCTTCACTGGAGTGGGAGAAATTACCATGAATTAAGGTTTTCTCTGAGATGTGGAAAACTTAGCTGAGCAATGAGAAGAGCATTTGGTTGAGTCAACATATCCAGTAGCAAAATGCCTCAAATGAGGAAACAATGACTGAGTAGCTGATGCATTCCCAAACACAAGTTAGAGGACTTGGGAACTTGTTCACAGTGACTGACACTTTTGTGTTATGAATACACTCTTTCTCCAAGCATAATATGAACAAAACAGAACCTACAGCATCAGAACCTATTTTTATGTAGAAGATGCAAAAGCAACAAATCTCACATGAACTACAAATCTCAATGAAAACCCCTCAATAAATTTATTTACAGGCCTGCTGCTACATTAATGTGTTGTCTTTTTCGCACCTCAAGCCTTCTTTTTAGGATCTGCCCAGGAGAAGGCTCTAACAGAAGAGCATTTTCTGAGGTGCACCCAGCATGGCAGAAACTCCCCTCCTGGCACCTCACCACAGACCTGCCATAGGTTCTGCTTGTGACAACTGATGCCATGGAACAGTGGCAGTCACAGAGCAATGACTGTGCCAGGCTCCATTTTTATACTTCCCAGCTAAAGAAAAGACTCAATGTTTAAAACGTCATATAGAATAATACTGGTGTGAAAAGTCTGAGCTTAAGCCAATATTGTTCAGCATCACCCAGAAGCACAGACAACCTCATGGTAAAGTACATACTGAAAGTGCTAGTATTCCAAAGTCAGTTTGTTGGGGGTTTTTTATTGCTGCTTACAGCATATCAGACCTGTAGCACAGAAAATATTATTATTTTGGAAACATTAGTAATTCAATAAATGGTTCTCAGTATTTAAAATATGTACGAATTGCTAGTAGCATGCAAGTAAATCCTATCAATTGCTGTCAATATGCCGCAGTAATTATTGCTACAGTAGAAAGAAGAAAAAGACATTAAGGAAAGAAATTACACATTAGCATATATTCTAGAATTATCACTTTTGGTTTTACAGAGAAACTCTTCCTTTAAAAGGTATATGTTGCCTTCTAAAATGAACAGGTACATTTGTATCTGTCCGAATTGCCATTTTATTTCGGATACAACTGTGTCCACTAATATGCATTTGAGGTTTACAGCAACAATGAAACTGGTACACAACAGAAAATTTGTAATACACTGCTAACTGTTGGGAATTTCAATATTTATATTGGTCCTGGAAGGAAGATGTTCAGCCTGCAAACTTATACGCTACAAACCTCATTGATCTAGTAAGGTTACCTGGCAGCCAGACTGTGAAACAGCTGTGCACTTACAGCACACAGAATCACTCTGGAAAAGACCACTGGAATCTAGTCCAACCATTTACTCTACCTTACAAGTTCATCCCTAAACCGCATCCCTCAACACCTCATCCAAAAGATCTTTAAACGCATCCAGGGATGGTGACTCAACCAACCTCAACACTGGGAAGCCCGTTCCAGTGCCTGACCACCCTTTCTGTGAAAAAAGTTTTCCTAATACCAAGTCTAAACCTACTCTGTTTTAACTTGAACCCATTCCCTCTTGTTCTATCACTAATTGCTTGTGAGAAGAGACCAGCACCAACTCTCCACAACGTCCTTTGAGGTAGCTGTAAAGAGTGATGAGGTCTCCTCTCAGTCTCCTCTTCTTCAAACTAAAGAGCCCAAACTCTTTCATTCTTTCCTCATAAGATTATTCTCCAGGCCCAGTTATTTCTGTTTTTCTAAAGATTACCACAATTACACTTTCTGAGTATAAAATAAAATAGAGATAAACTTAATGGAAAAAAATTGCAATCAGTTTTTGTCATGCTAAGGAATACATTTTACATTGTTTTTAATTAGAAATTATTCTTCAGTCACCATATAGGAAAAGGAGTATGATTTTAATCTACCTTTTCAGAAGACATTACTGAAACATCTTCAAACAATGAACTTACTTAATTTTTGAACATCTGTAAATGGCAATGATTACAGAATGACAGAATGTTCGGACATCATAGAATGCTATTAGCACACATTTTAAAATGTCCTCTTCTTTTAAAATAGAACAAGATGAAACTTCAAGAGAGTGGTTCAGTTTTAGTTATACTGCATAAAACAAAGTCACTTCTGCAGTGAAGGGACTCCAATGTTGTAAAACCTACAGAAATGAAATCAGAATCTCTCTCTAGGCAACATATTTTGTTTTCGCCATTTTCCACAATATTGCTGCTTCTTCATGAAAACTATGTAACAAAGTACAGGGACACTAGGAATGCAAATCACAAATAAAAGACAAAGATAGGAACACGGAATTTGACACAGAGCTCAATTGTGGTTTTTTCACATGCGAGTGATTACAGGGCTCTCTGCTCAAAAACCCAGGGAGTGTAGACATGCAGAGCATGCAGGCAGGATGTGCAGATCAAGGCATGCACTTTTCCTCTGCAGGGGAACCATGGAGGTGACAGCACAGAAGAGAAAAGGCACTTACAGTTGTTCTAGAGAGGCAAGTCCTTTAAATGCTTGCCTGTCAATTGACTGGATTTCATTCTTGTACAAATAGCTGAAACAAGAAACAATCAGTAATATTAGTACACAAATGAGAGCTACATGAAGGTGGAAAAGAAGAATTAAGTTGATGTGAAGACAGTTTTTCAATGACATATTAGGGAAAAAAAATACAAAACAAAACCTAAACACATACACATAAAAAATTCTTTGTCCTCGAGATTTGATCCCAAACATTCACCAGAAAGATAAAAGTCTCAGATCTTGTAGGCTCTGAGACTACCTGAGACTACCCAAATAATCTTGGGCTTCCCAGTGATCCTTACTATTACTTACTGTTTTCTGTGCTCCTTGGTTTTCTTGATGGGCATGCCAAAAGCCAAAACAAATCCAGAATTGCATCAGAAGTGCACCAGGGACACCACTAGCCTCTGATTCTCTTTAAAATGTCTCATCTGAATATTGATGCAATTATTCAACTTACAATCAAACAAGTTATTATACTGAATTTGAAGAACAAACAGAGAATTTCTGTAACTCTTCATGCGTCACTCTTGGAATATTTACAAAAAACACAAGTTGGAATATTAGTATCACATCCATAAAAGAGCACAATTTAAAGCACTGCATAGAAGATGACACTAGGTCCCCACTGATACTCTACAATATAAACAGAATAAACATGTGCAGAGTACCAGTTTGTTCAAGTGTTGTCTATAGCTTTACTACAGAAATAAAATAAATCCAGACGGATGAGTGTATGTGTTCATGTTTATCATGCCTTTAACAGCAAGGTCAGTTTAGTGAGATGGTGTAGGAGAAAAAAAAAAAAAAAAAAAAAAAAAATCACAGTCTAGCTGATGATTGCAGTTTCTGCCTGGAGGCAGCAAATGAAAAGACTTGAGGTTGGGTATCAGCCACACTTTTTGTGTTGTTAGAAACAGGTTCACAGTTAAGTCTTCTCAAAACTATTTCACAAATTACTTAAAATTCAGTCAATCAGGCAAGGATTTATATGAAAAATGGATTACGAGATTTTTGGACCACAAACATTTTTACTAGCAGGCATTTCATTAGTAGTGGTTTTGGTTTTTCTGTTATTACAGTTCTCAGAAAGCTAATGGAAATATTGCAAACTTATTTTGATGCAACAGAAAAAATACTGGCTCTGCAGGAGCTGGTGGCTTTTTTTTTTTTTACACAGATGGACAACATTACGCAATAGGCAGTAACAAGAAAAAAATCCTGTGTCTGATATTCAACCATGACAACTCTGTGACAATACTGAGCAGTATCCATAAGTCTAAACTTAGGTTTTCAATGTGTTGCTTGCTGAGATTTCCAAATATAAATATAAAGAGAATCAGATGTGCTTACTATGGACATGCATCTAAACAAAAAGCAGATTCCTCCAATATCAAAATAAGAAAGCAAAACACCGAGATTTTGGAAATGCTCAGAAACAAAAAGAGCAAATTACATTGAAAAAAAAAAAATACTGTTGTGTGGAATTACTGTAAAAACTTTAAAAATAACTTGAAAAGAGAGAAAACGGATGTACTATACATTTTGGATTTGGAATTAATTTTTATTCTATGTAGTCAAATACTTATTTTGGCTCAGATTTACTAATTAGTTTGAGGATCATAGTCATTACAATTTTGTCCCTCCTTAATTCTCCTGTTTATGATATTAAATTCGTATCTTATTTTGCAGTAAAAATTTTTAAATGCACCATTGCTTCTAAACTCTTAGCTAAAGTATTATTTACTTTATATTTGACAGTGTGGAAATTCCTCTTAGTACTAAACTTCTGATCAAACCGCTGAAAAAAGTGGGCAAAAATGGTTCCAAAAAGCAATCACAATTATATCTCTTCGTAGGCGATTGAGTAATTTTATAAATAAATTTTAGAAATAACATTGAATCAATTACAAAACTAAAAACAACTAATGTAATTTTCATTTACTGTCTGCAGACAAAGCAAGACAGAGTAAAAAAACAAAGGTGGATTAGAGGAAGACTGAATGACTTTGTACCTTTGCAGACTTTTACCACCATACTGCAGGAAATGGAATAGCTTTTCATATCCCCTTTTTGAGTCCTTACCAAAAGATTTGTCTTTCTCAAATGCTACTGTGCCTAGCAAGTACAACTTTCTAAACATTTTACAAATATTTAAACAAAAGATACTATCAAAATTTATCACTGTTACACTAGCAGGAACTACATTTAGAGTATTATTAGGTAAAAAATAAGAATTTAAATGTAACTAAAAGCTGTCTTACAGATCTGAATCATTAGGATTTTACAAAGAATGAATAAACTATGGATTAAGATGACAAAGGGATAAATTTTTTTAAAAACACTATTTTCTGGCAATTTCCACTGTTTCAGAAGCATTAGAAAACCCAGAAATGCAAGTAAGACTAATAGAGGCCAGAGACACTCACTACATTTTTGTGAAGTGAAGAGACAAACAGGTACCCAGTTAGCAGAAAATTGGAAGAAACAAAAAACAAATTTTAATTAAAAAGTTTACGACATCCTCAGAAGGATAATTTCTTGCGTGTGGTTTTTTTTTTGGTTTTTTTAAGGGACCATATTAAAAGCCATGAGATTTAAGGAAAGTAAGATCCAGATATATTTGTTCGGAATTGAAGGAGAAAACATGCAAAACTTCACAGCTGTATCTGGTATTGTAGAGTTAAACTGACAAATAAATAAGTACTGCAAACATTTATATAGAAACATAAAGAAGATCTGAAATTAGCAAAATTAATTGGAAGAAAATGAGAACAAAAGTTACTGTTTGTTTTGAGTGTGTTAAAAGGACAAAGTATTAGTGTTTAATGGATAAAGTGACAGACAATGACAGCAATAGTAGCAGAAGGCACAGAAGGAAATGTGATCAAATCCCATTTCTGGATGGTTGAGCTTAGCAACTCAGCACTTTGGCAGTCATGTAATGTACCTTAGGCAGAACAAACCTTTCATGTCACCC
The DNA here is from genome assembly GCA_013400115.1 of Rhinopomastus cyanomelas. NCBI lineage: Eukaryota > Metazoa > Chordata > Aves > Bucerotiformes > Rhinopomastidae > Rhinopomastus > Rhinopomastus cyanomelas. The sequence continues at coordinate 79,001 of VXBP01002286.1, read as the reverse complement.
TTCAGTATTTCAAGATTGGGTAAGTTCCATAGAGTCTTATGCTTATCACAATGTTGTCATGTTTGATTCCTCAGCTCTCCGTTTCTTACTAAGTAAATATGTATGAATGTTGTTGCCAGAATTATTTTCATTCTCCATGTATTTCCTTCACTTCCTTTGCACTTGATTCCATGTTCCTGCTCTGTAAACACCAAGTTCCTTTTCTTTACCGACAAAGGTGTAGCTAATCTACATTTTATATTTTTCCACTTAGCCTCTTTTTTCATTGCTGTTTCTAAATCTTCTAGTATCCTACATGTTAAAACAATGGTATATGTCTACCTTCAACTGCCAATTATCTTCTCTCTTGGAGAATACATTGATTTTCATTATTAGGAAGGATTATCATAACAGGTTTTCACAAACCTGTCTGCCTCTATTACAAGATTCGGAAGCTTTCAAGTTTCATCTTTCTGTACTATCGCTTCCAGTTAGTAAACTGAATAATTCATATGAAGTCTATTAAGCCTTTTCCATGTACAATACACATAATGTACACATATACATCTTGCATCAGGATATATGAAATTACAAACATGTCACTAATTAAACTTTTTTTTTAAAATTAACTTTTAAACTTTATTTAGATGGATCAGCTCCAAACAGCTGATGCCTTTTTGATCCTTACTAAACAACTATATTGCCAACACTAACAAACAGAAAGGCACAAAGATGGGAAAAAAAGCATCCTCTTGGTTTCATAGCGAGAAAATATTTTTTTATGCCAACATTTAATGTATAAATTCAGAGACAATTTATTATTTAAAACAGCACAGCAAGATCATACATAATGGTTCACAGAACTGTAAAAACTTTAAATTATATAAAAGGCCAAGACAACAAATATTGCTCAAAAATATGCTTCAAAAATCTGTGCATATTTTTCTTTTTATAAAGACCAACTTTAAAAATTATGACTATTTTAATGCACAGAAAATTGAGGTATTATAATCACTCTATGTCAAAATTTGTTCTTCAGATAGGCAATTCTGAAAACATACACTTCACAAAACTAAGCTCAACTTCAGACCACAGTATAAAGAAGCATTTGAAAATTCTAGGGCTTCTCTGACACTTGCTTGAGAATCATAGAATCATTAGGGATTGGAAGAGACCTCTAAAGATCATATAGTGCAATCCCCCCGCCAGAGCAGGATCGGGTTTTTGTCTAAAGCACAAAACTTGATCTTCGATAGAGGCACACGAATGGTCCATGACATCTATCTCTCAGACACTGGCTTTTAAATACATATAAATATCCTGTATTGTGGTTCATACTTTAATATTCTATACATGATTATATAGATACAAGTGTTTAATAAATATTTTTACTAATAGTAATATACTTCTCTTTAGTAATAGTTATACATTTTATAGTTTTACATATATGCACACATTTTGCTAAATCAAAGTCATTTAGAAATTGAATGTTTTCTAAAATTATTCAATGAATTATACATCTTCAGACGCATGTGCAACCCAGCAGAACATAAGTAATACCACAGACCAATGATCTCATTTTATGAAACACGACAATACATGTTCAGTTTGCAAATATCCACAGGATCAGGATACACCAAACTTCTGTTATACCAGATCATCTGGAATTATAATACTCAGTTTTGAACAATAGGTTTTCTTTTGTACAATCTAACTTTTGGACAATCTCTCCTCCCTATATCAGTTGATCCTATAGGGGAAAAATAGTCAGGTTTGTTCTCTATGTTTCACAAAACATGGTTAGCATGTACTCACTCAGCTGAAATTTTCAGAGCTGAACTATATGTATTTGGTACATTGAAGCCTTCTGTATTGTTTATCTGACCAGTACCTGAATTTTAATAACTTTAAGGTTGTACAATTTAAAGATAAACATTTTGTCTATTTTAATGGATGTGATGTAAAAGATCTCTTAAACTTTATTTTAGCAAAACGGGATGGTTGTAAAGAGGAGCTCTCTGCAGCTGAACGAGCTACAACATTCAGCTCTGTATTAAAATTTTCCAGGGAACAAGTGGGAAAAAACCTTCCTCTTAACAATACAGAGACTACTTTACTGCATATATATGAAAACAAATCGTAGTTAAGTTATATTTTTTCAATCTTTCACTGAACTGAATAGACTACGCCGAGTTTTATCTCAAGTTTACTACAGCTAGATACATGCAAATTTGAAAACAAATAATAAAAACCAAAGAGTATTTCTGTACATTTGCTTACCAAGAAGCTTAGCCATCCTGAACTAACAGAACTTATGTAGTCCACTACAAGATCCACCATACATACACACCTTACAACAATAAGTAAAATCATAATTTGTTGGGAAAAGAATATTCAGTTATCTTCTTTCTTGCTGTTTCATACAGTTTAAACAATTTTACTACTGAACAACAATACTCATAAAAATGAGACCAGGAAAAGTAATCAAACACAGGTTGGAAAACCAGTTAATGTGCGTGCACTAACATGCTATTTTTATTGTCCTTCCCACTACCACCTACTTAGAGCTTTTGGGCTGCATTCTTGAAAGTTGCATGGAAAACTAAGCTTCTGAATTGCTTCCAAATTTCCAACAATTTTCAAATTGTTTCCTATACAGCAATTGAAACAATGACCAATACTCTAAGACAATGAAGTAAAACTTTTCTAGATGTCATAATATAAAATGGACTCCAGAGTTTACAGTACATTACTACATTGTCTGTTTCAGCCTTTTATAGAGTAAACAAAAAACCCCTACTTTTCACAAAACAACATGTTGTGGTTTGAAAATTGCTAGCGTTTTCAAACTTACAGCAGTTGTGCTTTCATGAAGAAGAAAAGAAAAAGGAGTTGTTTTGTTTTGGAGGACCCCTCCCCCGCAGGGGACTTGTCCTGGGGGAAGGTGTCTCTGGTCCTGGACCTGCCCCGGATGTCCGTGTTGGGTGAGCCAATGAAAAAGCAGAGCGGGCGGTTTTGTTTAGAAAAAAGGCAGGAAGTAGAAGAAGAGGAAGAAGGAGGAAGTATGTAGCCCGCTCGTGTGTGCTGCAGGCCCTCTTGGGCTGCGGCTTCTCAGCCGAGCGCCCCCCGCTCCCCCGCCCCGTCCGTTCTCGGGATGGTGGCGGGGAGGGGGGAAGGGCACGGGATGCGGCTCGGCCGCGGCTTTTTCAGCGATTGCAGCCGCTACTGCGGGAAGAGCAGATGCCCCGTGTTCGCGTAGCCCCATGTCCTCGGCCGGACTGCCAGCTGTGATTCACCTCGGGCTCCAGTAGCGCCGATGTGCCGCGGTCTGGAGACGCACTTGTAAGCTCTCCCCGCCCCGGCGCTAGCTGTGAAGTTTGCCGCAGGTTCTCCAGTGGCTCCGCTGCTTTTGGAATGGAGGACGCGCCGGTTTGCACCGCTCCCCGTCCAGTAATGGGCAGCCTTCGCGTCTGCCGCGGTTCTTCAGTGGTCGTGGGAAGACCCTGATTTGTGCCGCTGTGCCCCCTGCTCCGCGCAGCCCTTTTGCCTCGGGCCTGAACCTGACACCATGATCCGGGCGATCTGGGAAAAGCAAGACTGCGTGCAGCCACCTCCCACAGCGCAGCTTCAGCATTTTGGTAACGTTGTGGTATGCTGGGGTGCCCCCTCTTCCCCCCTGGAGCTGAGACAGGAGGAGAGAAGAGAGGAGAGGGCCTTGAGAATCTTCTCGGCCTACTGTGGAGTGTGGGCGTTGCCCTGTTGATCCAGCGATGAACGTGCCTCCATTTTGGATCCCCCACGTGACTGGGACTGAGCGATGGACCGCTGCCATTTTGGAGAGACTGGTCAACGGGAAGAGAAGCTGTGTGTCATTTCCTGCCGCTGAGGAAGACTGGGGGTGCTTTTAAGTTTGGGGGAGGTCCCTTCGTGCATAGTTGGAAAGCCGAAGGATTTGAGACTCCTTAAATCTTGGATCGGGAGGACAGAGACAGGGGCTTGTAGTTGTAGTTGAGATGTGCGTCGCCCGCACCGGGGTGCAATTGGGGCGTTTCTTTGGTTTGCATGTTGTTGTAGTTGCCCAGATCTCTGTCGTGACCCAAGGCCCAAACAATAGTGACTTCCCATGGTATTTTCCTCAGATAGTGTAATGGCATGTTTGACGCAGTTTCTAGGTTTGTATGCACCAACTTGCTGGTTTTTATTTGTTTTATTCTTTTTTTGTTTCCTTTTTTCTTTGTCTGTATACAGTTAGGTTAATAAACTTTTATCCAGTATCCTAAGCCATTCATTGTCTGGCAAATTTGTCCGAGATGTCATCGAGACCTTATTTGCTAAAATTAGTGGAGAATCCCCAACCCGCTACACAACAGAATCACTAAATCATTAGGGATTAGAAGGGACCTCGAAAGATCATCTAATCCAATCCCCCTAACACAGCAGGATCATCTAGACTAAGTCGCACAGGAACACATCCAGGTAGGTTTTAAATATCTCCAGAGAAGGAGACTGTGAAGAAGTTCCTTCCAATATTTATATGGAAACTCCTCTGTTGCAGCTTACAACCATTGCCCCTCATCCTATCACTAGATGACATTGAGAAGAGCCTGGCTCCATCCTCCAGATACCCACCCTTCATATATCCATAGATATTAACGAGGTCGCCCATCAGTCTCCTCTTCTCCAAGCTAGAGACCCACCTCCCTCAGCCTTTCCTCATAAGGGAGGTGTTCCACTTCCTTCATCATGTTTGTGGCTCTACACTGGAAACTTGCCAGCAGCTCCATGTTCTTCTTGAACTGAGGGGCCCAGAAATGGACACAATATTCCGAAATGTGGTCTCACCAAGAAAGAGTAGAGGGGGGAGAAGAAGCTCTCTCAATCTGATAACCAACCCGCTTCTGATCCACCCCAGGATGCTCTTGCCCCTTTTGGCCACAGGAGCACAGTGATGCCTCATAGTCATCCTGCTGTCCACCAGGGCCCCCGCATCCCTTTCTCCTACACTGCTCTCCAATAGGTCAGTCCCCAGCCTATACTGGTACCTGGGGTTGTTCCTGCCCACATGCAACACTCTAAACTTACCTTCTTATACTTCATTAAATTGCTCTCTGCCCAGCTCTCTAGCCTGTCAAGGACTCTCTGAATGGCAGCACAATCTGCTGGTGTGTCGGTGACACCACCCAGATTTGTGTCATCAGCAAACTTGCTGACACTGCACCCTAATCCCTCATCCAAGTCATTAGTGAATAGATTGAATAGGACTGGTCCAAGTACTGACCCTTGGAGGACTACACTAGATACAAGCCTCCAACTAGACTCCGTCCCATTGACTCTGGATTCTGTCCTGGAGCCAGTTCACAATACACCTCACTACCCAATCATCCAGCCCACACTGCCTCAGTTTGGCTGCAAGGATGCTATGTGAGACTGTGTCAAATGCGTTACCCAAGTCAAAATAGACCACATCCACTGCTCTGCCATCATCTATCCACCTGGTTATGCCCTCAGAAAAGGCTATCAGGTTGTTCACACATGACTTCCCCTTTGTGAAGCCATGCTGACTGTCCCTAATGACCCTCTTCTTGATGTGCCTAGAGATCAAATACAGGACAAGTTATTCCATCAACTTTCCTGGGTTGGAGGTGAGGCTGACCAGTCTATGGTTACCTGGGTTCTTCCCCTTTTTGAAGATTGGAGTGACATTTGCTATCCTCCAGTCCCCAGGCACTTTTCCTGATCCCCATGAGTTAGAAAAGGTGATGGAGAGTGGCTTAGCAGTAACTTCCACCATCTCCCTTAGCACTCACGGGAGCATCCCATCAGGGCGCGTGGATTTGTGTATATCCAGTTTGCTCAACTTATCCCTAACCCAGTCTTCATCAACCAAGGCGGGCTCCTTTCGTGTCTCAACTTCCTCTGCAGTCTCAGCAGTGAGCTATAATACCCACCAGATCATAATCACCTGACTCGACACAGATTTCTAACTCGTCCTCCTTATTCGCCATGCTGCATGCATTGGTGATGCCTTCTCTTATATTGAGACAATTAATACACTTTCTACATTTATTAAAATTGGGTGGAGTTAGTCTTAAAATATACAGCGTGCATGAAGACATAAAACAGGACAAATCATAGAATCACAGAATTAAACAATAGCTTTGGTTGGAAGAGACATTTAAGCTCATCAAGGTCAACTTTTGACTCTGCAGTGCCAGGTCACTACTAAATCTTGTCCCTCAGCACTACGTCTATCTGCCTTTTAAATCTCACTAGGAATAGTGACTACATCACTGCCCTGGGCAGCCTGTTCCTGTATTTGGCAACCCTTTCATTGAAAAAATTCTTCCTAACATCCAGCCTAAACCTCCCCTGGCACAATTTGCAACCATTTCCTCTGGTCCTATCACTTGCCACCAGGGAGAAGCTGCCTCCATCCTCATTTGAACCTTCTTTTAGGTAGGTTTAGACAGCGATAAGGTATCCTCTCAGTCGCCTTTTCTCCAGGCTAAACAGCCCCAGTTCCTGAAACTGCTCTTCACAGGACTTGTGCTCTTGAGCTTCAACGTCCTTCTCTGGACACACTCCAGTGCTTCTATGTCCTTCTTGTACTGAGGTGTCCAAAACTGAACCCAGAACATGGGGCGTGGTGCCACCAGTGCTCAGTACAGGGGGACAATCACTTCCCTACTCCTGCTGGCCACACTGTTTCTACTACAAGCCAGGAGGCTGTTACCCTTCATGGACCCTTGGGCACACTGCTGGCTCATATTCAGCTACTTGTCAGTCAATACCCCCAGGTCCTTTTTTGACCTGCAGCTCTCCAACCACACATACCCAAGTCTCTAGCCTACAATGGGGCTGTTACAACACAAGTGTGGGATCTGGAATTTAGCCATGTTAAGCCTCATACAGTTAACCTTGAGCGATTGATCCAAGAGTTCCAGTCAAAGCTTTCTGCTTAGTCAGGCTGGTCTGATACCCTACTAGCTCATTTCTTGTTCTTGTACTTCAAAGATTTCTCTCTTAAGGAATGTTCAGCTTTTCTGGATCACTTTGTTCTTCAGGACTGCTTCCCAAGGGTCTCTATCGAACAGTCTCCTAAGCAGATAAAAGTCTGCCCTCCAGAAGTCCAATGAAGTAGTTCTACTGACTCTTCTCCTTACTTCTCCAAGAAGCAAAAGCTTCACCACCTCATGATTGCTAAGCCAAAGACAACCATCAACCTTCCATCTCCCACTAGTCCTTCTCTGTTCACAAACAGCAGGTCTAGCAGGGAGTCTTCTCTAGTTGTCTCACTTAACAGCTGTCTTAGTAAGTTACTTTCCACACAACCCAAGAACCTCTGGGACCTGTTTTGTCTCTGCTTTGTTTTCTTTCCAAGAGATATTGAAGTCTCCACAAGAACAAGGGCTAGTGATTCTGAGAATTTACCCAGCTGTTTACAGCTTCTACCTATACTTCTACCTTTTCATCCTGGTTTGGTGGACTAAAACAGAACCCCACCATGATTTCTGTCTTGTAAGCCTTACCCTTGATTCTCACTCTTAAGCATTAGACCCTATCATCACTGTAATTGTCATATATGACAGTCAAGACATTCCCTAATATACAGAGCTACTCCATTGCTTCTGCTTCCAGGCTTATCTCTTCTGAAGAGCTTGCAGATGTCCACTCCAGTTATATGATTCTTTGCATCATGTTTCCATGAAGGCAGTGACATCATAGTCTTTCTACTAGACAATGGCTTCAAGCTCTTCCTGCTTATTGCCCATGCTACATGCTTTGGTACACCAGCCTTTTTGCTGATGCTAGGTACTTTCCTGTTTTGGATGTGTTCTATTTTATGGTTGATTTCTCTCTTACAGATTTATGCTGCAGTCAATAAACAATCTAGGAGTAAATAAAAAGCTTTTGCAGACAGAAATCTTGGACTAACTGCTTTTAAACCCTTTTTCAAAATACAAATTTTTAAAACTAAGATTCAAAAAAACCCCTTTATGATAACGGTTTCAGTGAACCATTAAAGAAATTACTTTCTAAACCTTTCCACATATCCCTTTTAAAATTATCTTTCAAGTTGCACACAGTAAACAGCAATTAGTAAATCTTTTAAAAGATATTGCCTACAGTTATATTAGCAAATCTCAAAGCATATACTTATAGAAACAAAGATACACAGCTGCCCTTCCCCATAAATGGATTTTGCAGATTTTCAAAGCAATTTATCTCCTGATATTGAAAAATCAGATCAAAACAAAATCTCAGATTAAAACATGTTCCTTTTGAAGAAGTTCAATTACACATTGGTGTATTAAGTGACATTCATTTAACTTACAGATATTTCAGATTTTCCAGGTCTTCAAATGCCCCACTTGGTATTCTTTTGATTTGATTATTGTTTAGAAGCCTATAAAAAGAGAGATAAAACAGTCATTTATTATAAACATATAGGACCAGTAGGGGAAAAAAGTGTAATAGCAGGTGTAATGCAGCATTAAAAGGAAAAGTTAAATAACAAACAAAAATGCTTTTCCCCTAATGGTAAGTCTTAGGAGAACAAAAGTAACATGCTTAAAGATGCTCAGTCATTGCACTGCAGGAGAAAACTGAAAGTATTAGGCAGGAAAATAATTAGAAAAAAAAGTCTAAAAACTGAAATAATGTTGGTTTTTGTAGGTATCTGAGATGACGAACGGAAAAAAAATCCTAGTCTCAAGTCTACAGATTAGTTTGAAATTTATAATATTAACAAATATTTGTCTCTAATAGGTGCATTAAAGCAACTTTTCTTACATGCTTTCTTAGCAATATTCTGCATACTGGGCTATTCAAATCCTCCAGGAACACAAGTGACTGTATTCACGGATTTGCACTTACCCACATGCAGTGGTTTTCTGAAAAGGAAGAGAATCCAAACTTACTTAATTCAAGACTTGTGTATCTCAGATCAGTGATGTGGACAGCTAAAATTTGAGGTTGGATATCCGATTGAAATTGTGGTTCAAAACTAGGGATCACTTGCAAAGGTATGATAAAAAAATTACTTGAAGTAGGAATAGCTGGTAAAAACATGGTGGTGGCACATAACTGATTAATATACATTTGTGGAAAAGTTCTGTAGTTTCTGGTGGGAACATACACTACAAGATCTCTCAATAAACTTGCTGTTATGTGGATAGTGATCCAAAGCTCATTGATATCACTACTGTATTTCAGGTCACACAGTTTGTATTCTAGAAAAGTTTAATTTGCAATAATAAATTGCATACATTTAAAAATAAAAATTGCTGTCCAATTCCTCCTCCTGTCTGCCATTATACCAGAGAAATATGCATGCAGTTGTTTCAACAGTAATTTCTGAAGGAAGGACATACTAAAAAATATAATGTACTCATTGTTTACGTTATAGTTTGCAAAAAGTCTTTTAGCATACACAAGCATATATGATAACAAAGTCCTCCATAAAACATAGCTCAAGAGAACAAAACTTTCCAACTTCTGCCAGTCCTGGTGAGCACATTAGAACAAGAAAGTTCAAAACATTAATTTGTCAAAAGTTTTGTAAGTGCAACACATTTGCACATGAGCCTTTGAACAGCTTGGCTGTAACTCCATGAGTTACTATGTGATATTCCACCAAAGACATTTACCACAAGTTGGAAAAAATCACAGAGTAAAGGTCTGTCTTTTTCATACCTCCAAGTATGTTAATAAAACATTGGGATATAAATAATTTCCTTTTTTATTTTAATAGACATATACCTGGTTTTTCTTTCAACCATTTTGGGCTTGAACCCAACTTCCCTCACCTGTGTAAATACTACAGCTGAAATACCTGAGACTACTTACCCGTGATGAGTGAACAGCTCTGACACATTATCAAATTAATGACATTAAATCAAAAGGGGAAAGAGCTCTAGGGTTGCAAAAGAACTTACAGAGTGTTCAGGTTTTTAAGACGTCTAAACTCTCCAGGCTGGATTTCTTTAATTCTATTAAATCTTAGGTCCCTGGAGAACAAAAGAAAGAAGAACCATATTATTAATTTTTTTTTTCAAAATTAAAACTGAATTAAGCACAAAAATCTTGTGTCCAGTGACCAGCCTCTGTCCATAAACCACACCTTTTGAGAAAAGGAGAAGGCAAAACAAATCCAAACACTGTTTGACAAGTTTAAGCAGAGGATTGATCAAATCCAGCCTCAGTAGTCAATGCTGAAGGCTATATCTAAGCAGAACTTGTGCCAGTCTCACACCTCTGTGCTGCAGAAAGATGACAGGATTTCCCACCTCTGCCTGCCTCACATTCTCCTCTGGCTCCAAGTGGTATAGTCTTAACCTCTTGCTTGCACTGGTTGTCACATTACCAGTAGCTCAGAAACTTCTTTTACTAACTTGCTAAGGCCAGCAATGAACTCACGCAGAAGAAACCATGACATAATTTTCTGCCTGATTAACAAACTGAATGGGCTACCTCAGAGGCCACACAGGTGAGTGAATGACTGGGAGAAAAGATCAAGACCACGAGAAAGGAAAGAAGGCAGCAGGTCTGTTCTCTTCCCTAGCATCACACCAAGGTCACCAGGACTTTATAGTCCCTGGCAAGCAAACAGAAAGCAAGTAAAAATCACGAAGACTGTGATCACACTTGCTGCACTGTCCTTGCTCAAACACACACTTACCAATTGCTTTCAAAATATAAGACCTAAATATGATTACCAATCTTTGCGTATTAATTAATTAATAATTAAGACTGAATTTGGTGCACTAGAAAGCATGCCAGTGCTAACAAATATGGACTGTATTTTAACAGGCAATATTAAGGTTATCAAGACATCTCTCTGGAACTTGGTACTTTATCAATGGGAATACAGACAAGCAGACAAAAAGGTCACAGCCGCACATTAGTCGCATACAACCCCACTGGCTGAGGTTGTACATAATAGGGCATAGAGTTGCCTGAAGTCTTTCGCAAAGAGCTTACTTAGGCATCATTCCTAAGGAACCATCCCATCAGGGCTTACTTAGGGCTGCAGTAATGGCCTTTGAATGACTTTTTCTACAGAAGTGGTTTAGGATGTGGCCTACTGTTCACCGGAATGCATTAGACATGTACTTCTGTTTGCATTATGCTCCACCAAAACATTTGATCAGTGACAGATATCCCTTACGTAGATGTACAGTTAACCTGCTCATAGCTATGAAGGATAGCCCCCTTACTCACCTCCCAACTGAACTGAGGATTTACAGCTTTCGAAGCACAAATGCCATAGATTTTGTTATTTACTAAAACAACTAATTCAGTTCTAGCTAAATACTGTTAAATTTTGTTTATCAGTCACATATGAAATATTTATCACACAAAAACCACATACATCCATATTCAGAAAGAGAAGCTGCCTATAAGTCACAAAATTGAAGGTGCCAATATTTTTAAAACAACTATTGAGCCCATTTTATTTAATCTTACCCATTTGTTTCTATTCTGCATAAAGGTATTAAAAAGGAGCTGTAATAAACCACAGCACCCAGATTTGATATCTGTAAGCAAAAAGGTTTCATTGAAAGCTATGATGACAACAATATAATTAATCTTCATTAAAATATATATTTCCTTTTAAATTTAGTACTACCATTACATTAAAATTTGAGGAAAAGTAATTTTAATCTTACTAAAATGTGGGATTATAATTTTAATATGTTTCTTCAAAAGGGAGCTCTTTCTTCAAAGATGTTAATAACTTCTTAGTAGTTCACACTTCACATAAAATTTTAATTTAATTTTTCACTACAAAATTCCCTCACAGTAAAGAGTGAGGCAGATCACAAATCTTTTGATCTCTAAATTGATATAATTCTATTTCACCAGTTATTTCTTGCACACAGAAGATAAAGGTTACATCATGGCCACTCTACATTTCTCAAGAAGAAATTCTTTCAAGCTGGCTTAATTTTTTTATATAACATGGCAATAAGCCAATGGGATAAAGGAAATTCAGCACACATCGCATACATTAATTTTAGGGTTTTGATACAGCCTATTTGCATCACATAAACAAACCAGATAAATACGGTTTAGAAGAAATCTCTGTAAACCAGATGTTCAGCTAGTAAGGGAAAGAGGACAAGCAAATGCTACAGAACTGAAAGGCTATATGAAGTAGAATTGGGCAGAAATCTACCATAACATACTAAATATTTAAAACTACAAAAGAGGCAAAAATAAGGTTATGAAGTTTGCATTTGTCGGTAACTATGGAGTGGCTGCAACTATTCCAGAAGATGAGTGAGATTATAAACAAGCTTGAAGTCATAAATCCCTGAAAAATTGAAATTATTAACAGCGATGAGACAGGGTAGAATTAGACAGACACCAGGTTTTTCAAAGCCAACTAAGGCTTCAGTGGACATAGCCTCAGCCACCACTTCCATACAGTTGTAGGAAAAAAAAACCTACTTCATATTAAAGAAAAGGTTCTCAGGTTTGAAATGTCATCCTCCTACGGCACACATCCCATGTCCCGCACATAAGAAGTGCTTGCATTTCAGTCCACTGAAGAGCTCAGAGCAAAAGCAGAACAGCAAACAGAGTACAAAGAAACATCTCCACAGAGAGATAATAGCAGGAATAAGGACTACGCAGACTGAAAAATTGGTAAGCATAGCACAATCAAGCCATTGTGATCCAGATCTTCACAGATTTTGTGTTGCTCAAATAACGTGTGGTTAATCAGCATGATGAGGTTTCTTACCCCTTGGCTTTTTTTGAGGCTAGTTCCTGCCCAATCATGCTGCCACACAACTTTATTCTCAAAGGCTTGTTTGTAGCCCATTCATTTATATTTAACATTTTTCATTGTTCCACGTTTTGCTCTTACAAACTGACTGGAACTTGGCTTTATGCTGTGCTGCGGGGCAGCGGGGCTCAGCCAGCTTGACTGCCACTGACCATCCAGAGTGCAGCAAACCGTTAAAAGAGAAGACTGATGGAGTCCACTCCAACTGCTGTCATTTTTCCTCTCTTTAGCATCTACATAATGTATGAAATAACAAATAAAAATTATGCAAACAACTGTGATGATGGCATGGGATTTCAGAATACTACAGTAACATTTATATTATAATACAAACATAAACATTATGTATCCCACTGTTCAAACAAAAATCTAGTAGACATAACTCAGATTGTCTCCTTTATTAAATGCTTCACAGTGAAAATTTACTCCTCAAAATACACCTAGACAAGTAATAGTATTTTTAAGGAAGTGCATGCAATTGCTGCTACCTTCTTGTGTTGAATTATACTAGTTTATAATCCTGTATCTAAGCATCTTCTGTTAGAGAAATTTTGCCTGACCTTACAAAAGTACTTCTTGAAGTGATTTCTCTTAGCTCTCATTCTCAAATACCAGCCATATGCATATGTAAAAAAGGAAGAGTCAATTCTACACAAAGCCCTAAAACTTGTCAAATCTGTCAGCTCTCAAAAACATCAAAAATATTAACAGTTGCCATTTTGCACCTTCTTGCAGCTCTCCACAGCTTTCTCAGTTTAAGTTGTAAAGACATACTTCAGCCCTACAGACCTTCACAGAAGCAAATTCCATACTTTGAAGCATTACATCTCTCTTGAATAGCACAAAAATCCCCACATGTCGACAATGCCTAGTAACCTGAATACTCTCAGAATTATTTTCCTGGCCTCATGTCATCTGGTTTGTGCTAATTCATGGAGCACAACCACAAAACGTTTACCAGAGTGCCAGGCTGCCTGAGCCAAGAACGTGCCAGGCAGCACGCTGACAATTTAGCAATTGGATGCCTCTGAGAGTCACATTCCGGTGCCTTGGAATGGTCAAGGTTGCACAGCACCACAAACAGCTGTGGGTCAAAATGTGTGCACAGCAATGGGTGCACACTCTGCCACTTAGCAGGCTTACGATGTGCTGTTGTATGAATGAGGTTTTGTGTAAAGCTGTAAGATCACGTATGGCATATAAATGCACATGCTTTCTTTTCTGTGACAAAGAAAGCAAGAGCTGTGCTGCACACCATTTGTCTGGGTGCAAATAAATACTGTTCCTAATAAATTTATTTGAACTGTGGCCTTTCGTGTGTGACCCCCCCCCCCCCTTACACTGCTCAGTCTTAACAAGATTAAACTACTTTAAATTTAGCACTGAAAATTATCTCTTGGCAATACCTTCTCTAATTAAACACAACAAAAACTTCCAAATACAAAATACAGAATATATTACATAGCTACTACTGTCCTGTATGCCCAATGCTCCCGTGGCAGGTCCTGGCAGACCACAATTACCAGTTTCAAGTTTGCACTGATAATGTAGAATAATGAAAAATGTGGGATCTCTGTTAATATATCCTGATGGGACAAGGCAACATTTGAGCATATAATTTCATTTCAAGTTTACAAAATAATAACTTTATAAAACAAATAAAGCAATAAATCCTTATTACAGAATGGTAGCGGTTAGAAGGAACCCTGTTATTTTGCATTCCAATGCAAAAATCACATGAGACACACAGCAAACTACACAGCTTTCAAATGTGCTGCCCTTAAAGTTCAATAAACTTACAAGAAAAGTCAGTTAAAGGAGATTCATATACTCTTATCACCCTGTGTTTGAAATAAAAGAATCCCATTCAGAGAAGAGACAGGTTTTACTCAGAACAAACCATGTACTGAAATGAACTTTATAATAAAAACGTACACTACATGCAGTTTTCTGATTTTTTTTTTCCTTCTAGTTAAGACAAAACAATGGGGAGGAGAGTTATATAATAAACAAAATGTAATATAATAAAATATTAGACTTGGTGTAGTTTAATAATCTTGATTCAGATATCTTTATTCACATTCCTTTTTGCATGTATTTTACTATTAAACATTATGTTGTCATTTTTAAAGATTCTGTAAGTTTTTAATTACACAGAGTCTTCTGCGAATTAATTCTAGTGCACTCAAATACATATAACTTCAGAAAATTAACTTTAAACCAAAATATTTTGTAACAGCAAAGACATAAAAAAATCTGAATTTTCATTATCCATTTCCCATTTTCCTGGCTGCAGGTATGAAAGGAATCAAAAACAGAACTGAAGGTTCATTTGCTAGGACATCACAATAAAATTTACAAAATGCAACATGACTAAATAATTTCCAACCATAACAGACAGAATCACAACGTAGCTCATAAATATCGGTATCTGCTAAATCTTATACCAAAGTAAGAAGAAGTAACTTAGTTTGCTTTGGAACCTCGTTGTTTTATTATTACAAAAGTGCTTGAAAAGAGAACTCTATATGCAAATGAAAAATTTTAGGCATAATATGCAATTTCATCTTCTGTTTACAGCCCTTTTCTTTTTATAAAGAAAAATGTCATTAGAGGTTATCAATCATATTCCCCTCTCCCATTAAAGAATAAATTTTTAAAGCTTAATTTTTTACCCTTTTGCACTCTGACAGCTGAGGTAGACAAGTAGCCCATCTAACCAAGCATTCACTGTTTGTATTATTCCCAAATAATTCTGTGATATGAGACTGTCATACTTAGTAAGTTTCGGTCAGACACATCACCTATATGACTAAAATTGAGATGATCTTGGTAATAAGTGGGTAAGTCTTACAGCATTTTTCATGTTTTTGATGTCCAAAACCGAAATTACTCTGTTACTTTATTTATTACATTTAGATGCAATCAACAGAACACACTAAACACCATGTTATACTTGCACTTTTAAAATTTGCTTCAGAGGACTGTTTTCCAGGCTACCACTCTCGAATAGATTAAAAATCATACATTCATGCAACTAAATTCTGCCTGCAAACCAGAATAAGCAAAACAAACAAAAATAATTCAAAAAGAAGCAGGACTTCAACTTTTTCTAACACAAACATCATCAAGACAGCATAAATTAAAAGCATCAGATTTACCAGCAGCAGCTTAGAACAATGCATTTAAACTCAAAAGATCCACATTTGTATTAGCCTCACTAAAAACATCCGATTTCTTACAATGAGGTTTGAAACATTATGTTGAAACTTTCATTTCTGGCTTCTATTATCATTCTTCAATAAAAATACTGAAGCATTTACCCGTGAAATCAAACCTTGATTTACTTATTTTTTTTTGTTAACAGTGAAGGGAAGTATCTCATTCCATTGTTTTAAAGGTTAACAGCACTTCACTATAGATTCAGTACCTGAGTAAACTTAAATTCGGAAATATTTTGTCAGACAAGCAAAATCACAACAGCAAAATGGTAACATCTGAAAGTATACTACTGTCTTAGTTATCTTTAAAACCAAAAGCCTCTCAAATGCTAATTACGGATCATAAAAAGAACAAGTACCATTCCAAACCCCCTACCTCAAAGGTAAACACTTTTAAAAGTTCAGGTGAAACCTCCTTAAAGCTAAAAGTCTTCATCTGAATGCAATTGTAAATGGTATGGTAAGGTAAACTTTACAACCTTATTCAGACAAAAGGAGGTGAGGCTTTGTCTGGGTAAGAGTCAGCAGGAATGTTGCAAACTACTTTCAAAGAGAATTTCTCATTGTTAGAACTCTCTGATATTCAGACACATAAAAAGTCTGAATAAAGATGCATATCTGAAAGAAAGTTCACTCTTATTCATATTATTTGTCCACAAGACTGGTTATTAAATGTTGATTTGAAACAAGAGACAAAAGGAAAAAAAATCAGCAATTATTTCAACTGAGTGCTATATACTGAATCTGAAAAATAGTTACTTAATCTCATTTTTCTTGAAAAAGGATGGAGCAATTTAAAACATAACCATTAGAGCTGTAGACCTATTTTATTTATTACATTAAAATTAATAATTTATGTTCCAAAATGTACATTTATAATTTGTTTAGCTCTCCTGGAATGTTTTAATAATTCGAATAATAGGAATTGTCAGAACTGAATCGCTTTGCCATTGGCAAATTTAAAAGTAGAAAGTAAGAGAAAAACTTACAGTTTTTTCCTAACCATTGGAGATTAATTACTACCCAGCAGAAATAACCTGTACCATAAATGCCAAACTACTACGTTTCTCAACACAGAACAAAAGATCTGCAAATGCCAGCAAGGCTACATTGCTTATGTCTACTTTATCCTTATTCTTTTTTTATTCAAGGTCATCCCAGCAGGAAATGAAAAACACCCATCAGCATAGTAAAAACATTCAAACAGAGCAGAGCATGAAAATTGCACAAAAGAGGTTATGTAATCAAGTCCGTGCAGTAAGTGGATGATGTCAATGGCACTTTAATGCTGCTTTAACTACTGCCCTGTAAAAAAAATGTGTCACTTTGTTGAACAAACAAAGAGAAGGCCACCACTTTAAAAAAATAAAACCAAACCCCACTTTCAGCTCTAGCACTACTTATAGCAATCCCCACTGCTAGCAGCATCCCACTTTCTAAAACACCAGTGGAACCAAGATTTTTTTTTTTGCTTGGTTTTAAGTTTTAGCCCTAGTGATTCCCTTTGAAACAAAGTTACATTGCTCTTTTCCTGACAATTCATCTTCTGGATTCATTCTTCCCCTGTGTAATTACTAGTTACGATGTGTAATTTTCCCCAGTTTGCATTGAGATTTTTTTTTAATGTGTACCTCAGCACTCAGCACACAAAATAAATTTTTGGATGGGAAATGAAAGCATAATTCTTACATGGTTAATGGGTATCATAGTCAAAAATAGCAAACAATAATTTTAGTAACAAATGGTAGGGTGACAAAATATTGAAATCTGTAAAACACAACTCAGAACATTTGGTAGTACTTGATCATAAACCCATGACTTTGAAAATACAAAAAAATTAGATCTGGATGATCTATCAGTTATCCAATTAAAATAATTTCTGATCTGCGCAAATACACAAGAGTTGTTGAAATGTATTTGGAATTTATAATATTTTAAAAATATATTTATCAGGCCTGTACAGCTTTGCTGAATGGAGAACTTGCAGTACAGGCTTCTCAAGAGCTAGAGATTTGTTTTAACTAACAATTATTTTGTCATTAGAGATGAAAGGAAAACATTTAAATGTGAACTCAATGAAAAGCAATACAGTATTGTCTTACTAAGTCTGTAGATCCCTCTGCTGCCCTTGTTGCCAAATTTTCCAGCCAGTGCCACTAATAGGACTAAAGTGGGATTTACTTTTCAAAGTTTTAGGCACATATGCTTAATTGTCAAGAATTATTCATGGAAATTTTACCCTGGCATGAACATGGCTCTTGTCTCATCCAACTTCAGAAGTAATAATAAATAATTTCTAACTTCAGTATGAAGTGTTTCTCATTCTCACACGATCCTAAGAAACTAAACAAACATCAATACAAAACCACACACTGAATCCCCCCTCCTTTTAAGAGTATGGCTAGAATGCAAAAAGATGCCTGAAGAAACAATAAGGCAAAGGTGTCTTTTTATTCCTTCCGGGGGCAACTATTTGTCATTGCCCCATCTCTCACACAGAACAAGCCATAGAACATTAGAGAAATCCCAGTGTTAAGGCAATGGTCAGGACAGATAAATTAGTACACTATTATGGAAGGGTGTTTTCCTCATCAGTGCAGTTTTAGGAACTTTTCTTTCTTCAGGGCAGGAAGTCTCATTGATGCATGTGAGCCTGCATTATATTTATTATATCAATAAAGAACATTCTGCATCTACAAAGCAAATGACCTTAACTAAAGAATGCCCGTTTTGTCTCCTTCAATTCAAAAATGAGTCTTGCAACACAAGATGAACATTGAGCCAAAGGATGTGGAAAACTGAAAGAATCACTCCATCTAAAAATAACATCTACATTTGACTCAAACCCCTTTATTCTTTGTAAATTTAAGCATCACTCTTCCCACTCTACCAGGCATATTTTATTGTTACATATTTCCAACTGTTATGTACTTTCCATTTAGTTCCAATACAGAGATTTCCATACTAGATTTAGACAGACTCAGAGGTGTTGGTAGAATTGATCTGGATGCTTGTGCCTGCATAACGCCAAGGACATTTCACTATTAATGTGGAAAGCACTATTGGCTTCGATAAAGACCAAAACCAAAACTTCAAGTATTCTAGTATTAGCTGTAGGCCAGCTTCCTGGTTTCAGACAAAGCAACAGCTTTTAAATAAGATATTATTTAAAATCCCAGGTCACCTCACCTGAAAATGCTGCAACTCCTGAAATCGTATTTTCTTCTTCCTGAGGTTAACCGGCTGCCAGAGCACATAAGTTAGCTATTTTCTGGCTCTGCCTGCAGCTTCTACTCCTTCTGGCAAATAAAACCCAAAATAAGAACTGGGAGTGACTGGGCTGTGTTAGGAATCCTGATATTTATCTCCTCATTCCTCAGCAGCGCAGACAGCCTCAGCATAGATATCTGTGTATTCCTGTCTCGTCTGCCTCTGAAGAGCAAAGGAAGCAGCTACTAAAATGCATTCCACTTACAGTACACTTAAAAGTATCTCCAAATTTGAGCGAGATGGATTTGATGAGTGGACTGTGCAGTGGGTAGCATATTAGTGTTATATGTATTTTGGTGATTCATGTACTTTGTTTTTAGTGTTGTTGTATTATTATTATTCTTACGTCCTCTTTGCTACGCCACTTTGAAAAGGCATCTTCCCAGACACCCAAGGAGACCAAAGGACCCTCACGCTTGAGGCATCTTCTAAGACACCTGAAGAGATCATGCTACAACAGGAAGGACCCTAACAACAATCAAAAGCCGGAGTTCATTAAGAACTGTCCAATGATGTGCCGGCTTCTTTCCAAAGAGGACACCTAGCCCAGTTGGAAGCCAGCGTTGTTTTTCTATGACCAATGATGGACCATGCATGGGGTATAAAAGAGGGGACTTGAGCCATTTTTGGTGTGCAGGAGTGCGAGAAGGACGGTGTTTAACCTTCCCCGTCCTTGCACCCAGTGCTACCCCTAGGAACCCTTAAGTGCTGTTTGCTTGTTCTTATTTAATAAATTGTAATTGGTTAAGAAGAACCTGTCTTGGGTCAAATTACATATAACATTAGTAACATGGTCACATTCAAAAGCTGGTGGGTCAGTGGAGATTAGTGACAAGTGTTGTCCCTTAGAGGTCTGTACTGGGACCAGCGCCGTTTAGTATCTTCACCAAAGACATAGAAAGCAGAATTGTGCACAGCCTCAGCAAGTCTGAAGATGACACCAAGTTGGGTGGTGCAGTGGACACACATGAGGAATGGGATGCCATCAAGAGAGACAAGGATAAACTGGAGAAGTGGGACTCCATGAATCTCATGAGGTTGAACAAGGTCAACTGCAAGGCTCTTCACCTGGGTAGGGGCAATCCTTGGTATCAATAAAGGCTAGAAGACAATAGGATTTAGAGTAGCCCTGTGGAAAAAGACTTTGGGTTCTTGCTTGATAAAAGGCTGGACATGAGCTGACAATGTGAGGTTTCAACACAGGAAGTCACCTGTATCTTGGGTTGCATCCAAAGCAGTGTAGCTAGAAGATCAAGGGAGGTAATCCTGTTGCTTGGCTCCACTCTGGTGAGATGTCACCTGGACAGTGTCCAGCTCTGAAGTCCTCATCACAAAAAAAGACATGAACCTGTTAAAGCAGGTCCAGAGGAGGACAACAAAAATGTCAGAGAATCAGAGAATCCTGGGAGTTGGAAGGGACCTCAAGAGATCATCCAGTCAAACGCCCCTGGTCAAAGCAGCACTGCCTAAAGCACATCCAGGTGGGGTTTGAATCTCTTCAGAGAAGGAGGCTCCACTACCTCTCTGGGCAGCCCGTTCCAGGGCTTTGGGCCTCGTGCTATAAAGAAGTCTTTTCTTATTTCTAAATTAAGCCACTTGTGCTCCACCTTGTGCCCACTGCTCTCTGTCCTGTCACTGAACATAACTGAAGACAGTCTGGCACTGTCTTGCCTACAGTCACCCTTCAGATATTTATAGGTCTCCTCTCAGCCTTCTCTCCAGACTAAACAGTCCCAGCTCTCTCAGTCTTTCCTTGTAAGAGAGATGCTCCGGGCCCCCAGTCATCTTCACTGCCCTCTGCTGGGCTCTCTCCAGTACTTCCCTGTCTCTCTTGAACTGTGGAGCCCAGAACTGAACACAGTACTTCAGGCATGGCCTCACCAGGGCAGAATGAAGTGGGAAAAAGATGTATCTAGACCTACTGGCCACACACTTCTTAATGTACCCCAGAACACTTTTTTGGCATCCTTGGCAATGAAAGCACACTTGGCAAAGAGAGCACACTGTTGGCTCACAGTCAACTTGCTATCCAGTAGCACTTCTCTTCAAGGTTGCTTTCCAACAGGTCTACCCCTAATCTATACTGATGCATGGAGGTTGTCCTCACCAGGTGCAGGACCCTACACTTGCTCATGTTTAACCTCATGAGGTTACTCTTATCAGAACTCTACAGCCTGTCCAGAAGAACTTTACTCATCTGTGCACTTCTGCTTCCTCTGCTTGCTTTCTTTCTTACAGAGATATACACCAATCTCCAGCTTATAGGACATACTGTTCAAATACTGACCAGGTCTCATGGACAACCTTGCCCACTAGAGTCCTGACCTGTGGTATTCTATTAAGTAAGAATGACCAGATTCAAATAAACTTCAAAAATTGGATTACTCCCAATTACAGATGTGTCTGAAACGTCCAATTAGTGTGACGAGTCTTGTGTATGGCTGCAAGTTATTTAAAATCTAGTGGCTTCTGGAGACTACATGTATATTAGTTTGTCATGTGCCTTCTTCCCAGCAGCTCTAATACTGTCAGTATTAAGGCAATGATTAATTAGAAAGTACTTAATAGCCTATCACGTTAACAAAGTACTAAAATTCTGAGAAATAAGCATGATATGCTGTTAGACAGAAAATGTTTTCACACACTTGCATGTTGTTCCTAGAGCAAAAAAGTTCAGTTCTGGGTAAAAGGAAAGACAATTCTATACTATTTCAGACTTTGCATTTTAATACAATTTCTAAGGTAATATTTCAATCTGATTTTTCCAATGTTTCAACTTACATCCTTGGCTTCATCACTCTTCATCAGTTCTTTCAGGGTCTTTCCTAGCATCCAAACTAAAATAGAAAATACCTTCAACCATGTGTATATGCAGAGAGAAAAGATAGAAATCATTCTAAACCATTCAACTAAATACAAACCTTTTAGGAAAACACAACATCTTAAAATAAACACTTAGCATAACTCATTGCATGAGGATTAATTAAAAATTTGGTCAGGAAAGTGAAAACTCTAAACATTTTCAAATACAGACATTTATTGTTGCTGGAAGCAGTTGCCCTGAACAGAGCAGGGACATGTGCTTGTCTCCCCAGCAAGAAGAGAAAGTAGAAGGGGACCATTTCTGCTAGGAGGCCTCAGCAAGGCCACGTGTATACCTCCGAGTCTGCAGAACCTGGCCCTACCAGCTGTATCACAAAGTTCTCTTATGTTATAAGGTTCTCCCCAAGGGCAGGCCTGTTTTGATGAGGCCCGAGGGGCCAGCTAACAAATTGTCTCAAGAATCACTTCCTCTCCTCCTGCGACTCACCAGGCCAGCTTTCCACAGAGGCTACCACAAGTGGCCACAGGCACGACAGACCACAAAATCAGAGAAAACATTCAAGTGAAACCAAACATTTCCCCCTCTTTTATTTTCCATCTACTACGAGAACTAACTGATAATACCAAGGACAAGAAAAAGCCACTGCTGTTGGCACCCACAAGCCAAAAGAAATCAAAATTCCACTCACAGGGTGTTTCAGGGTTGGGCTGAGGTCAGTCTTTACTTTTGTAATAAAGACAGAAAATTGAAACCAAACAAGTAGGTACTTCCTAGCATAACAAATAAACTAGCTACTCAAACACATTATATTCAGCATAAACAGTCACCTTAAAAGAAGTTTGAGTACTATCTGCAGCCAAAGGTTTAAAAAAGGTTCTTGGTTTCAATAAGCAGATGTATGTAGTGATCACTTTACAATATCACTGTATCTAGTAATCACTGACAGACTCTTAGAATGCTTTTTCTGCCTAAAAATACACCTCTACATGTCTTGGAAACATATAAATTACTAGTATTCCACTGATCTTACTAACTAAGATCATTGCCATATAGGTAGCTTAAATCCAGTGAAAAAATTATTTCCTACAAATATTAGTCACCAGATTTTAAGTTTACCCGAAAAAAATAATCTTCAACACAAGCTAAACTATCATTGCTATAAGACTGGACAGAAGTACAAACATTATGTTTGATCCAGAGGTATACAAGTGCCATTCAGTGGCTGGGATTCCCACAAATACTTAAGACAACCCATGCAGAGTTTAAGAAGGTTAGGAGTACAAGTCACAAACCCAGCACTTAAGTGCACATCATTCTACTGGTAAAGTTTCCTAGGGTGTCAGATGTTTGGCTACTACAATAAGTGTGATGGTTGAAACCTCTTAAGAGATTATACAACTTGCTCTGGTCTCCAGGTAATAACCCTTCCCATTTCTAAACCATAGATAAATCAAAGATAAGGCTGGGCTGAATGGAATTTTATTTCTCACAGACTTTGTCACTACGCAACTAAAACCAACAGATTTTTGGAAAGAAACAGAAACCAGCTAAAAGGGAAAAAAAAGCTAGTTTTAAAGCCACAAAGGTGTCCAAGTTTTTCAATTACTGATACTGTCTGAAATTTATCACATATGGATCCAGATCTTAAAAAAGGAATTTATTTTATTGACATCTACCACCATGCTCAATTATTTGCAAACTTCAAAGAAAAAAAATAAATACTTTCTTCCCCAATCATCAGCTTGTTATGAAGGCGGGGCTTTTTTATACTATCCAGAAGATTGCCTTTTGAAAAAATGAAATATCCCTTCAGAGAAATAAGGGTTTTTTCCAAGCAAGTAAACCTGCAAAAGCCAATAAGTCAATAAAAGATATTTTCATATTTAAGAATCTTATCCATGCAAATTCTACTTTAGGTAACAGACTGAGATGTACCCATTATTTTAGGCTAATGATAAGAACTATATTTTTCCTGGTTTTCAGAAAAAAAGAGTTGTGACAGTCATAAATGAGACAGGTACTTGCTATAAGCTAATGCTATCACAAAACAAACCCTCATGGTCACCAACTCACATAATTACATTGCTCTCACTGGCTCCGGTAGCCACTGTCACAGCCATTCCTGCCTGATGAAAATCCGTCCGTTCTATGACACTTCAAACTAAAGTCTTTTAACTGGAAACTGATAATGCCACCTAAGTCTAAGTTCCAAATGTTGTGATTTGGTTTACATCTTTTAAAAAAACCCAAAAAATACAAAACACTCACACTTCTCAACATACTATACAATGAAAACTTATCTTAAATAAAAATCAGTTAGTATGTCAAAGAGTGAGAAAATACCCCTTAAAAGGCATCCTGCTTCCATAAACAATTTCCCAAAAGCAAATTAGATGTTGTGTATTTTTTTATATGCATATACCACAGCATCACACTACTGTTCCAGCTTTTTATATTATTGAATCATAGAATGGTTTGAGTTGGAACGGACCTCAGACTTTACCTAGATCCAATCTCCCTATCACCGGCAGGAGTACCTCCAACTATACCAGGCTGATCAAAGCCCATCCAACTTCATCTTGAGTACACCCAGAAATAAAGTATCCACAAACTGTCCAGGCAACCTGCTCCAGAGTCTCATCATCCTCACAATAAAAAATTTCTTCTTCACATCTAATCTGTCTCTCCTCTTTCAGTTTAACACTGCAAACCCTCATCCTATCACTGTACTCCCTGGTAAAAGGGTCCTTCCACAACTTTTCTGTGGGGCCCTTTAAGTTCCAGAAGGCTACCAGCTATAGGTGGTATATAATTGTAATTATTTGCATGTTTGACTGGGTCATTACAGTTATTTGTCTACTAGAAAACAGACTGCTCTGTATACTTTTGAAATATTGAAAAAAACTGTTTCCTCATTCACCATCAAAATTTTTTAAGACTTTAATTCAGATATACTTTAGACATTTGAATATCGATGACAGATTTCATCTGATTATCATGGCATTTATCTCATTATCATTAAAGTCAGTCACTAAATACAAGCCACCAAAAGACATCAGGGTGGGATTTTTTGTCAAACTTGCCAATCAAAACCATGTAAAACCAAAATATTATCCTTCTGTAGAGCACAGTGGGCCTTAGACAGAAGCGATAAACCTTTGAATTCAATTCTTTTGAGAAGTCTGCACTGAATTTCATGCTGTCCCAGCTATGCCTCACACTGTCTGGTGGTAGGTCAAAGCAAGCAGTCATTTAGTCTACATTTTACCTCATACAGAGGTAACTAGCCACCACGTGGCTATTAAATCCACCAGCCTGACTAACATAATGCAAAGGACTCATTACATTCTGCTTAGAGAAAACAGTCAATAGTTAATATTGTACTATGTAGAAAGTAATATTATTTTCCTTTTTTAGACCAGCCAGGCAATCAGCAGACTGCAATAACAAGTGATTTAAGGGAAAAGAATGCTAAAAGAAAATGTTTCTGAAAGATCTGGAGAGTGGCAACTGGAAACAAAATAAAAGATCTGAAAGTCCAAACAACAAAGTACAGCAGAAAAGGGAGCAATGTCACAGTCATTAAAACTAATTTTGGACTTTTTAAATATATATATGTATATATATGCGCATTGTTTACTTACTAAAACATAGGAAAAACTCAAAAAAGCCACGAGAACACTACATTGTACCACACTTTACAGACTGACTCTACAGTTTCACAAGACTTCAGAAACCATACCAGGCACTGCACAGACTCTTCAACGTCCTCCTAATCTTTGCTAACTTGTGTAAATACAGACTAAACAAAAAGGCAGGAAGCTGAGAGCCCACAGTGGTTTCATCTTTCTCAATAACTCTGTGAATCTTTGTCATTTGCAATAAACTAGCATTTATTCAATGGTTTTTAAAAGAATTACTTGACTCTCATTAGCAAGTGTAGTAATACCATAGCAAGAAGAAATCAAATTTGGCAGCCTGATAAGCAAAGGAAGGAAAAAGAAATATGAGTCACTCCATTCCAGCCCAGCCAGCTTTCAATGCACCATCTCTTTGGATTGTCTTAAGACTCTGCCCATACTGGCAATGATAAAGCCTGTAAAACTATTTCTGTTTTGTTTTCTTCCCCATCAAATCCAAAAGGAACAAACGATAAAGGCAATTTAGATCCATTGTTTACATTTTACTGAGTATGTAACTGTGTACACACATGCATATACATACAATACACATGTCACACATAAACACAGACTTACACACAAGTATTTAAAATATTTACATTTTTATGCATAAACTTCTCCAGACAGACAAGCAACTGTAAATATTTAGCTTATGTGTTATGATTTTATAGAATCATAGAATCATTAGGGATTGGAAGGGACCTCGCAAGATCATCTAGTCTAATCCCCCTGCCACAGCAGGGTCACCCAGACCAAGTCATACAGTCAGTCAGGGTTAGAAGGGACCACAGGATCATCCAGTTCCAGCTCCACTACCACGGGCACAGTCACCCCACCCTACATCAGGCTGGCCAGAGCCTCATCCAGCCCAGCCTTAAACACCTCCAAGGACAGGGCCTCCACCACCTTCCTGGGCAACCCATTCCAGGCTCTCACAACTCTGCCAGTGAAGAACTTCCTCCTCACATCCACTCTAAAGCTACCCATCTCCTGCTTTGCTCCATTCCCTCTAGTCCTGTCCCTACCCGACATCCTAAAAAGCCCCTCACCAGCTTTTTTGTAGGCCCCCTTCAGATACTGAAAGGCCACAATAAGGTCACGTCAGAGCCTCCTCTTCTCCAGACTCAGCAGCCCCAACTCTCTCAGTCTGCCCTCATAGGAGAGGTGCTCTAGCCCTCTGATCGTCCTCGTGGCCCTCCTCTTGTAATAAGGGCTCCAGAACTGGACGCAGTACTCTAGGTGGGGTCTCACCAGAGCAGAGTAGAAGGGGTAGAATCACCTCCCTCGACCTGCTGGCCACACTTCTCCAGATGCAGCCCAGGATCCAGTTTGCCTTCCAGGCCACAAGTGCACATTGCTGGCTCATGTTGAGCTTTTTGTCCACAAGCACCTGCAAGTCCCTCTCCTCAGGGCTACTCTGCAGCCAGTCACTGCCCAGCCTGTATTTGTGCTTAGGATTGCCTCGACCCAGATGCAGGACCTTACACTTGGTCTTGTTGAACCCCATCAGGTTGGCTTGTGCCCACCTCTCCAGCCTGTCCAGGTCCCTCTGGATGGCATCCCTGCCCTCCAGCATATCTGCTGCACCACATAGCTTGGTGTTGTCAGCAAACTCGCTGAGGGTGCACNTTTGGGGGAGGTCCCTTCGTGCATAGTTGGAAAGCCGAAGGATTTGAGACTCCTTAAATCTTGGATCGGGAGGACAGAGACAGGGGTTTTGTTGTTGGAATGTATGCCGCCCACACTGGGGTGCAATTGGGGCGTTAAGGGAGAGAGCGGTGGCTCGTCTCCGGTTTGCATGCTGTTGGTGTTGCCCAGATCTCTTAGGTCGGAAGGACAGAGACAGGGGCAGGTTGTTGAAATGCATGCCGCCCGCACTGGGGTGCAATTGGGCGTTAAGGGAGAGGGTGGTGGAACTCGTCTCCGGTTTGCATACTGTTGTTGTTGCCCAGATCTCTGTCGTGACCCAAGGCCCAAACGATAGTAACTTCCCATGGTATTTTCCTCAGATAGTGTAATGGCATGTTTGACGCAGTTTCTAGGTTTGTGTGCACCAACTTGCTGGTTTTTATTTTGTTTTATTCTTTTTGTTTCCTTTTTTTTCTTTGTCTGTATACAGTTAGGTTAATAAACTTTTGTCCAGTATCCTAGGCCATTCATTGTCTGGCGGATTTGTCCGGGATGTCATCGAGACCTTACTTGCTGGAATTAGTGGAGAATCCCCAACCCGCTACAACATTGCTCCTGGATAGAGAGGAGGTGACCCTTGAATACTAACCAGCTGTCCTGGGCCCCTCCTTCCTCAAAGGCTTCAACCCATGAAGATCCCTGAAGCGATCAAAGTCATCTTTATAAAGGAACTTTTTCCGCAAGTAAAATCTTAAGTCTAAAAGTATATAAACACTTCGGCTTGCTGGAAAGAGATAGACAAATGAAATGTCCAAGCCCAGGAAGAATCGGAAGCCTAGGGATTACTCATGTACACAAAGCTAAGCATAAACTGACATTTGTCTGGATGTGTTCCTGTGCAACTTGGTCTAGGTGATCCTGCTGTGGCAGGGGGATTGGACTAGAAGATCTTCCAAGGTCCCTTCCAATCTCTAATGATTCTATGATTTGTGAGAAAAGATCCGTGATATTCAATCACAAAATAATTTATGAAGTGGGGAAGAATACTATAAGCAAACTACAAAAAGCTTTGAAAGTCTCTGAAATACAAATGCAAAAAGAAATAACTTACAAAAATACCA
Source organism: Rhinopomastus cyanomelas (assembly GCA_013400115.1). Taxonomy (NCBI): domain Eukaryota; kingdom Metazoa; phylum Chordata; class Aves; order Bucerotiformes; family Rhinopomastidae; genus Rhinopomastus; species Rhinopomastus cyanomelas. The sequence continues at coordinate 50,481 of VXBP01002286.1, read as the reverse complement.
TTTTTATAGAACAATCAAGATGGCTTAAAACAGTTTGGGTTTCAATTGTTCAACATACAAAAGAGGCCTGAAAACACTAATCCAGCATTTTACCCATTATACACAGTAGACTATTCCTGTAAGAGAACATTTTGTAATTAAAAAAATAACACAGTATGTAGCTTTATACATCACGCACTATTTCCCTTTTTCTTTTGTCATTTTGAGTAGTTGTATGCTACTTTTTCAAATTATAATAGCAAGAGGAATTTCTTCAATATTATGTTGCTTTCTTTCCACTGCTTGCTTCTATCTTGATCCTGAGCTCTATATCTCTGCTATACTGACTGTACTTAATATTTTTCTTTCCTGCTGGAATTTCAGCTTTTTAATTTTAACTCAGTTTACTTGGAAATCGATCCATAAGCACATATGAGCCACTTAACATTTATGTCATATCTACACAAGTTTTCTGCTGGTTTATGACAACCCCTTCTCACCTTTTAATGAGCAGTGATCTCACCTGGGAAAGAAGTCACTAAGAGCTACTCAGAGAAAGGAAGGAGGTTGGAAAATTTGTTAGTCATATTTTTCTCTTCAGCATGATTTACCACAATATTAGACAATCACTTCCCTCATTGTGTCTCTGATCCAGAACCTCCTGTTGATGCAATGGAAAGATGTCACTGTGTTATTTTTTCAGTAGCCTTTTTTAGCAATTAGGAGAAGAGAGTAAATTTACTCATGCCCAGGCATCCACTTCTTAGTTTTTCCAGTGAGTAATCCCACATTACTCTTTCCTCAAAAATTTGATACTTAATGTTCTTTATGCCCCTAAATTCCCCAGAGTCATGATGAAAACTTTGTGTAGCCCACAGCTTTTAATTTTGATGTTTTTTGGAAAAGTTGAGTAACAGCAGAGGTACAGCAGCTGTTAGCAGAATCAGAAAGACAGAAATAAGGTTACAATTGTGATTTCTAGCTGGGAATCTAGACAATTCCAATTGATCCACCAATTTATGCATTCATGACTTTCTAAAACATTTCAGTAGAAGAAATGAAAAAAATATTTTTCTGACCACAGCCAAAATTCAAAAAGCTTTGAGAATTAGAAGACAATCTTTTTTGAAACAGCTAGAAAGCAAATACTCATCACAGTCTACATGAACATATAAAGAGATGTTGGTAGTAAATGGTGAATTTTTATATTGAGAAGTGGTCATCATCAGACTTTCACAGAGCTGTCATGGGTTCTGCATCATTCAGTTTATTCATTAGCAAAAGAGAGATGAACAACATAGAGATCAAAGTTTGTTAAAATAGCTGAACATTTTAAGTCAAAGTCAGACTAAGAAGAACAGCAGAAGGACTTGCCAATGGTCCACGAATGACTGTTAAAATGCTAATGTAATTCATATTAATACAAGTAACATACATGGAGAAAATAAAATTTTACCCAAAAAATGGTGGGTATAGAACCTATTATTACTACACACAGACAAGATAGAAAGCTGCCTTGGATAATTCCATAAAAACAACAGTTCAAAGAAAGGAAATATGATGCTAATAAATATTAGGAAAGAAACAGAAATAAAACCAGAGATCATCCTAATGCTGCTGTAATAATCCCCAGATAGCCCACCCATCAGATCTGTTTGTGTAAATACCTGGCACCTGTAAACACAACAGAGCACAGAAGGCGCAATTCAGATGATAAGAGGTTAAGAACATCGACCTTCCAATAAGACGACTCCTCAGTTTTAAAAAGAAATTAATGACGAAGCTTAGTCAAAGGTCGTAATTTCATGGCCGCTGGCAATGAGATGCTAGAAGGGCATTGAGTATTCACTGTCTCTTGCACTAAAAGAAACGGGAGCCACCAAGTGAAGCTAACAAAGTGCAGGCTTCAAACAAAGAAAGAGAGCAATTTACACCATTTATATCTTGTGTAATACTCCTTGTCACCGAAAGCAATCAGCATAAGTGACAGCTGGACTAGTTGGGAAAAAAATTATTAAACATTTTGTGTAGTAGTAACCCATCAAAATTTACATGTAATACGGAAATAAGCTTATCTCAGAAAATACCTGAAATGCAATTTTATAAGGATGAACCACTACATGCTGCTGTACGCTGTCTAGTGTTCTTTTGGTCACCCTCAGAGATCAGATACTAGGGCAAATGGATCTTTGGGTTTACTTATTACAGATTTCTGTAAATAAATGCTATTTGGAATTTCAACACTCAAATTTCAAGTATTTAGTTGTCAAGAATACCTTTTATTACAAAAAGGAGAAAAACTATATTTATTAACTGTAACATAAGACAATTAAGTCTGATGACTGTTAAATATACACTAAGATATTAGCAGAAAATTATGGATCTAATTTTGATCCATGTGTTTTACCATTCTTCAACAAATAATTTGATGAGGGTTAACTTCCTGCTGAGATGACAAAAATATTTTCCCACTAGTGAATCTAGTAACGTGCAGATATGTTCTTGAAATGAAGACTCATTTGGGCTTTTTGCCGCATCCTTCACCAGTTTTGCTTAATGTCTCCCAATAAATGCCAAACACTCTATAAATGCTGCGCCCTTCTGCCCCCTGCAAACAACCAACACGTTCTGCAACCTCTGCAAATGTCTCCTTAACACATTCATATCTTGGTCCTGGCTCGTTCCATCTGCAGTACAGATTGTCTGAGAATGGCTCTACCAGAGTTCACATCCTACACACCCTCTGCAATTGCTTTGCTGGGGAAGTTTGCTGCCTTTTGCAACATCCATGCAATTTGTTGGTACCCAGAGAATAGGGTTTAACAGAGGAGAAACACTCTTCTTATAGCAACAATTAACAAACTTTAAAGTGAAGTAATTTATGGTAAAGTACCTATATTGTACAAAAGTCCTGAATTTTTACAAGTAGTTTGTTTCTGTTGAAAATACTATGAAAACATTCTCCTCCAAAAGGTATTTGAAGCTTTTTAGACAAATACCAACATGTAGACACAGATGTTTAAACTTATTGTCAACAGAAGACAAGTCAGCACACTTATGCAGGAGAAGGCTGGAAAACGAATAAGCTGTCCAAACAGTAACAGCTTAATTCAGTTGTCCAAAAAATGATGCCTGCTCTTCGCTCAGATGCCCTAGTCTATCTAGAGACATCTGTTGGGAGCCAGCAGGTATGACACAGGCTTTACTGGAGACCTATGACTTTTGGAAAGGCAGCTGAAGACTATAAATTATTTTCTCAAGGGAATTCAAATGGTGCTAGGCACTACGATTAGCAAATTAATTGAGTCCTAGGTGTCCTCTTCTGGGCGAGACAAATCACACTCCAGGCACTACAGACTGTGTTGGCTAAGCTGTTGCTCACACAACTCATGTCTGCATACTCCTGTGTATACAGACCTAAATATAGGTGTTTTAATCTCAGATTGAGTTCTGCACTTAGGCACAGAATTTGCAGGAAGATCTGATTTTAATTGTAATAATCTTACACTTTCCTCCTGCTCTGTGTATGTCAATCAAATCATCACTGGCATCTACTGTAGTTTGCTGCCCAGCCGTGAGTCTGTCAAGATGCGTCTGTATTCAGTTACTCTGAAATACTTCAAGTAAACCTTCAGTATCTATTACTTTTTTGTTAACATTAGGTATACACAAATCTGTCTCATAACTAAAATCTTATCTCTTGACAACCTCCTACATGTTAAGTGCTCTGCAGTGAAATGATTGAGCTTACTCACAGTCCTGATTTGAGACTACCAAACTTTGCCCTTCACAGTGTCAAGGTGAATATATTTGCTGTCTTAATTGCTTAAAATATTGGAAATTTTATAAAAGGTTGTTAAAGACCTTCAGAGCAGAATGGGCTGGTGATTTGCTAACTGATAAGGCATCGTTCACAAACAGCACATTTACAAATAGCATGTACCCTTCTGATACAACAGCCCAGAGACTCCTGCACTGACAGAATTCATACATATCATCCATTTTTTTTCCCCAAGTACTTCTGGTAACAGACATAATGTTATCACAAATCAACAGTGAAATATAAAATAGAATTTCTTCAATTAACCCTACCTCTTTCGTAGTTCATGCACAATCCATGTGACTTGCATAATCTATTTTTTTTTAATTACACTAAAATGGATGCTCTTGAAAAGTGTACCAGCAATGGTTTACACTGCCATTGTAAGTGCACATCACATATCACAAAAACTCTCATGAAGCTAAAACAAAATACTTATCCAGCTGTCTAGAAAGTTGTCATAGAATTAAAAACCTAATTTGCCCCTTTCCCACGGGAGGATCCTTGATGTTTACACTATAAACCAGAAATTAAAGCACAAATACATATGCACTTTATCCAATTTCTATACCATACTGGAGTCATGTGAACGAAAGCAGTAATAAGCAACACTGAGACTGTTGCTTCAATTTAAATTCAGTGACTACCTGCAAGCTACTCATCTGGAATTACTGCAACTCCAAAAATCCTATTAGTATCTGGTCATTTTAAGTTAGCATGGTGTTTTGTTCATAACAGACATGCAGAAGAGCCAAAGTAATAATTATTCCTAACAAATAGTATTACAAGTCACTTATTTCAAAATATTTGTTTCTCAATTTATGTCCCATTCTTTGTGCAAATCATGTGCCAACTATCTTTTATCAACATTTTCCTTTTCTGCCTACAACACAACAGTAGTTTCTGTCCTTGTTCAGTCTTTGAAACCCGACTTCAGTGGAGGCAATTATGCTTATAATGCTAGCAAATAACCAGACAGCATCCAGGGGCTGCCAAGAGAAGCTGAGCAAATTTTAGTATCGGTCTGAGCATGGATAACTAGTCCTGCAGATTTTGATCATGTTTAGGCAAGATTCTAATAGTAACACATTGCATCGATACTCAAAAGACTCCTGTCAGAATTACAAATAGTATGAACTAGATATGTCTGTAAAACACAGAAATTCCCTAAAAAATGCAAGAGAGGATACAAGTCAGGGAAGTGGGGACAGCAATTGTACTGTATCTAGAATGGCTCAACCATTACAGTGGTCTCATAAGAACATTCCTGCAATTTCCACAAATACACAAGAACTCTAGACTTCGTGCTGAAAGGAAACATCATGACCATACTTAAGGCATTAAATGGTTTTAAAAACCACTCTAGAGATGGTTCTCTACTCTCAAGAGAAGTCAGCATTGGGCCTACTGACTGGAATACCAGCCCTAATCCTACAAAGTGTCTGGGCAACAGCCTCCCCTTGGGTTAAACCACGCGCCCACACTAGGCTCCACAAGCACTTTGGAAGCAGGCAGAATCCACCTTGTAGAAGAAATCAAAGCTGTGGATCCTAGCCCGAAGCAAAGAAAGGGGAGGTGTCAGAAAGTGGGGGAAGCAGGAGAGAGTGAGAAAATGTACAGCCAGAAGTAGCACTGGCACAGTCAGCAAGTAGTAATGTTATGAACACTCTTCAGAAGAGAGCCTGGGATTAAAAGTAGACATTTTTGATATGTGGGGAAAAACTTTGGCTGCTCTACTGGCCTGGGCCCCGTGCTGTTTTAATCTATATAACAAATTATATGTGAAGTAGAGCGAAATCATCCCCACTTCCAAAACAGGACAGTTTTCAGAAGCAGTATGAAACTCAGGGAAAAAAAAAACAAAACCAACAAACCCTATACACTTAAAAATGAGGGAAAACTTCCGGTGATGTTTCTTTACAAAATAACTTTAGACAGTTAATCTGTGTCCAAAGAAACAAAACAGATGGTAACGAAATTTACCAATGCAAGTAAAAATGGGTTTAACTCATCCACAACACACTGACAAGACTTCATAAGACCATGCTTTAAAGGGAAAGGCATTAAAATGAAATTAATTACTTGCAATTATTGAGCTATCAACACGAGTACATTTGAATTACAGGCTCCACATGAAAGACAAACTGTAAGAGTCAAAACAGAAATGAAATAACTCCTCATTTTCATGCTTAAAACAGAAACCAAGTGTAGAAAGCCTTCTGTGGGTGATGAAGCACAACAGGTAATGGTAAAAATGAGTGGTAACCATTTGGAAATTAAAAAGTATATTCCATAGCTAAAAGTTGGCATACCATATACAAAAAGGAAGCTATTTATGTATAATTGTTACCATCAAACTACTGATTCATAAATAAATTGTATCGTTCTTCTTTGTCCTAGACATTCATATTGCCTCACTGTCTTCCAGCCCATCTCCACCCCATTCACAGCTATTCAGCAGTATCGTTGCAGGACCAACTCTGCGCTTACAGACATAGTATTACATATTTAATTTATTAGTCAGTTAGTGAAAAGGGAGAATACCCCTTAACAGATGGCAGGTAAGGCTACCATTAAGATTTAAAGAATGCTGGTCATCTGAAGGAGTCTTTTCAAAATGTCTGTTCTTTGTCAAGCGACAAAAATATTTTATCTTCTTTTTCTTTATTTCTGTGCACAGTAGTTTGTATGACACCAGAACAAGAATGCAGATTTGGGATACTGGACAACTTGATGTATTTATGGGGTTAGATTAATATAATTCTTGCATTGTTCACACACTCTCCTCTGACTCACTGCAAGATTATAAATACCCACTGTAAGGGCAGTTCCACCCTGGCCAGGCTTAATCTAATATTTTCTGCTTTTGCAGGGTCTTGTACCTTTGACATGTAACCAAGCCATTAACACGACACCATACCCCAAAGATTTTTTTTTTCTAGTGGTTTTTTTCCCCCTTTGGTTAGTTGGGTTTTTGGATCTTTTTATATTTAGGATGATTCACAAAACTAGCTTTACAGTTTCCTGTAATCTGAAAGCAAAAGGTGTTCTGTAAATGTACTTTGTTTCAAATGTAAGAAACATTAAACCACCCACTTCCTGTATTGTTCCCTAAAAGGTTTACAAGTACTGCAAGCCTAATCCCATTCTGCCAGAAGGCTGCACCTCTTGCCAGAGAGGGACTCAGTTGATGTTAAATAACTGTACTCTTCACATTAAATAATACTTGGAAGCTGAAACACACCGAGGCTTTATGGATCCTTTCTGAAAATATCTGACAAAGTCACAAGTCAATTTATTACAGGAGGCCTTGCAGAAAATTCCCAGGGCCAAGCTCCACTCAGGCTCCACGGCTGCCTGTGTGACAAGAAGGACACGGCCCGTGCCAAGTGCTTTCTGAACCCAAGTAACATCTAAGCAGGTCAGTGGAACACATCTGTTCCTCACAGTAAGCCTCCAAACAAAACAACGTGTTATGTTTGTTTATAACTTGGCATTTATTAAAAGCAAACATGGCTGGAAAGGTAACCAGTTCAGCAGAATCGATGTAAACTAAATAAATATCAATCACTGTCAATACTGAAATTTTTCACAAACACAACCCCACGCAAAACAGCGACCAGACCTTACAGAGGAATATCCGGGCACTTCGACTAACACAGTAGCGCCTCAATTATAAAAAATAGACATTAAATAATGTTCACAAGCATCTGCAGCAACTTGAACTGGGTTAGTTTCCAGCAAGCCAACGGTGTGGGTCCCCGTTTGCTCACACATTCCCACAACCCAGAGCTTAACAGAACGTGCGGCAGAACGTGCTACGTGTGTCTCTACCCATCCTGCCAACTAAACGTGTTGCTGGACTGGATCCTAAGGAAGTAGTAAAATCTTTCCAGGGACGATTAAGATGAGACACAATGCCCGCACATTAAATAGAACCTCCCCGGCATGACCGGGGGCACCAGCCAGACCCCACCGCCTCACGCTGCCAAACCCAGACAGGCGGGGGGGGGGCCGGGGGGACACCAAGCCGAGCCGAGCCGAGCCCCGCGCCTCCGAGCCGCGAGGAACTCCGCACCGCGCCGCCAGGAGCCAAATAGAGTGACGAGTCGGGAGCCGCTGGGGCAGAGCCACTGCCGCGGTTCCAAACCCCTTCCTCCGACCGCAGACAAAGGACTGAGGCGCCACCACCACCCCAAAGTGCCTCCCTCCGCCCAGGTATCCCCTCCTCCTCCGCCCGCGGGCTACTCACAGGATGGTGGTCTGTGGGGACACGGCGGGCACGCTCTCCAACATGAGGTGCATACAGCGCACGGTGCTGCGGAAGCAGAGGCAGCGGCTGGGGCACCACACGCTCCCGCGCCCCGGCGGCGCAGGGGGCTGCGCGGCCGCGAGATACGGGGGAAGCCCCCCGCTGCGGAGCAGCAGCAGGAGGAGGCAGAAGGCGGGTGGGGCCGCCGCTTCACGCCGGGCCATGCTGTGGGGCAGAACGGCGAAGAGGAGGAGGAAGAAGAAGAAGAAAGGGGCTGCGGCGGGTCCGCGTCGCACCCACTCCACTGCCCTGCCGCGGCTGCCGCTGTGTTCGGCGGCGGGGCGATTCTGTGCCCCGGAGCAGGCTGGGGAGGAGGGGACGGCGGTGGTCCCGCCCCAGCCGGCGGCGAGCTGGGCGGCCGTCCCGCCGCGGGGCTCCGCGCCGACCTGCGCACGCAACGCGGGCACCGCCGCCCGCCCGCAGGACTGCTACTTCCCCGCCCCGCCAGCTCCCGAAGGCGAGAGGGGGGTACAGGCGCCCCCGGAGACGGACGACTGGAACACCTCGAGTCTGGGGAGAAGGAAATAGAATGAAGTTAAAGTAGCAGGGAAGGAAAAAGGGAAGAGAGAAGATAACAAAGCGCAGAGAGGAGGGAAATGAAGAGAAGCTTTATACGGAGAAACAAGTTCAGTAAACTAAACTCCAGTTCTGCCCTGATCTGAAAGACACAAACAAACACGATCGTTGGACCACCCTTCTCTTAGTGCAGCATTTTCTACTTCTGAACCTCGAAATCCTGATGGATTTGCTTGGACTTATATTCAGCTGATGGTTTTGGGTAGGTGTGATTGCTGGCAAGGAGGTGTAAAAGGACCAGCAACATGTAACTGCACTTAACAAGAATAATGGTCACAGCCTTAGGTCCCGTGATCTCAACACTTTCTCAAAACAAATATTTCTTAAGAACACAAAACTAGAATATCTTTCAAATTCCTCACATTGCCCTAAATGTGTTGTTTTGTTATGCGATGTTGATAATCTATTCTGCAGTTCTCTCCATGCTTTACCCCAGATGATCACCATTTCTGTGATGTCCACAACAGTGATCGCAACTAACTTATTAAGTGTAACAACTACATACTGTCTTACAGATGTCCACACCCCAGTTCCACCTCAGAAATAAGCCATGGCACTTCTGTAGGGTTGCCGGCATGGCTTTTTCTTCAAGGAATAATAGAGAGGTCACTCTTGTCTAGAACATAACTACAGTTATTCTTCAGGCTCCGAGTGTGCTAGAGGCTGGACTATCGGTTCAGTCTATGTCTGGAGATAGGGGAGGCTTACTAGCATAGAATCATAGAATCATTAGGGATTGGAAGGGACCTCAAAAGATCATCCAGTCCAATCCCCCTGCAACAGCAGGATCACCTAGACCAAGACTCAGGAACACATCCAGGTGGGTTTTAAACATCACCAGTGAAGGAGACTCTACAACCTCTGTCACCCTCACTGTGAAGAAGTTCCTTCTGATATTGATGTGGAACCTCCTATGTTCCAGCTTACAACCACTGCCCCTTGTCCTATCACTATATGACATTGAGAAGAGTCTGGCTCCATCCTCCTGACACCCACCCTTTGAATATTTATAGACATTAATGACGTCACCCCTCAGTCTCCTCTTCTGTGGTTACTGACTTTGTAGGGTAGTCGGAGACTCCTGTAAGACTCTTACCATGTAGATACTTCTAAATTTGGTACATTTCTAAATAGTGATGCAGAGCGGAACTTAGTCTGCTATTTCAACACACTAAGTTGCTCAGAGTATACACACATGTGAGCTGTTTGACAATGGAGGATAGAAGAGAGTTTAGAGAAGAAAAATGTTAAAATATTCATCACCTAAAAGTTAATTCAGCAAGCAGCTGCTACATGTTTCACCTCCTCTGCATTTGTAGTCAGTGATGGGATGTAAGCATGTTTTAATCTGAAAATTAAATTGGTTTCCTGATCCAGGAAAACTCAGGCACTTTTGACCTACAAAGTGTAACTGCTGGCACAAATAAGGTTTTGTCCCGGAAATGCCACTCACATTAGAGCATCTTGGTGGTTGTAAATCTGTCATCCTGCAGTCCCTATAGTAAAAGCAGCGGAAAACCTGAGGCTAGATAGTTAAACACAGTAAGATAGAGATATCACTATCTTGGGATACTAATAGTATTTAGGAAAAATATTACAACAGTTTATTTTGTGGTATTTTGGTGCTTTATGAAGATTATTTTCAGAAATAAAGTATATAGTAAAAAGTTACTATGTTTTCCATAGGAAACTGAAATTGTTCTGAAAAGTTTTTAGTATTTGGGAGCTTCCTAGCCTATTGTATTGTGTGTTAGAAAGTATCAATGTTATACGCATATAATTTGGAGGTCGAGATTACATGTACATACAGATTTTCACTCTAGTTAGGCAATTTAGCTCTAACATGGTAGATAGCATTCTTGCCTTTTACTAAGTTACATGTAAACTCCTGGCTCTTGCTTAATATGTTACTAATGTCTCAAAAGTCATTTAGGTTAGGGTTTTTTCATGCCCTGTGGAATTTGAGATAGTATGGTATGTTAGGTTTACAGATGAACTTGATCTTGAATGTCTTTTCCAACCTGAATAATTCTATGATTTTAATATTTAGTGCATGCTACTCTAAACTGGTGGCAGGAAGGTTTCTGATAAATAAACTTTCCAAGTGGTTTTGATATATCTTCCTATCCTTAGCTAGTTTTCATAGAATAATATTTATAAAATGTGTAGGGTTGCTTTTGTTGACCCCGCATATAAATATCCAAGGGAAAGACATATTCTGTTTAAAATTTCTGTAGTTGAGGAGCAGACTTAAAAAAACAGTAGGATATTCATGCTAGAAATTAGATATGTCTCTGAATGCTAGATGTACTTACCTTATAGTTAGAGTGTAAAGCTCCGTTTGGTTTTAAATGTTTCCTGCATACCTCTCAGATTTTTGTCAAACACTGCCACTTGCTGGTTTTATTTCATACCAGTAGTTTAGTTCTATAGCTTTGGCTTTGCTGAAGTAATTAAAAAATACATTACAGATCAAATAGTTAATACTTTTTTCTTTTGCTTTTGTCAGACATAAGAAATACAAGCTCAAATCCTTTTCAGACTAGCCTTTATGTTCATGTTAGCCTTTCATCTGTGCATAGAAAACGAAGCATTTGAGATACTTCAGATACCCAACAATAGAAATTATTTGCATCAACTGTAACAGACACAGAACTATGACCTTTTTATTGTTTGGAACCACTTTGGTCAACAAAACCAGTAACAATTAAGAGGACCATATTGTCAAAGTGATGAAAAAGCACAACAGAAACTTACATTCAAAGAGTTTTTACTACCGTATACCACCAACACAGGATTCTAAATCTTACACACATCTGATTAGTGCTGAGGGACATTGTTTAGGGTGACCTGGCAGTGCTTGATTGAAGGGTAGCCTTGATTATCTTAACAGTCTCTTCCAACCAAAGATACTCTGTGATCCTGTGATCTTGTGATCTTTAACTTTTTAAGGCAGAAGCAAAAATTCAGCCTGGTTTTGAAAGCATGCAGTCTTTCCTTTTATTTCTATTATTCATGCAAATTCAATGACATATACTCCACGACGGCATATACTCAATGACATAGCAACTGTGCTAAGCTGAAAGTACCAGATAACTTAATTAAATTCATTAATGCGTGTTCATAACATTTTCTCAAGTATGCAGGAAAACTTATGCTATACTCCATCACATACTTCTTAAAATACCTCATGCTTCTTCCATGTCAGATCAGTCACAGGCAACATAACATCATCTCTGACCATAGAGAACTAATGTACTTGTCCAGCAAAGAATATCAGGGGAGCTTTCTTCGCATAAGGAACGCTCATGTGTCCTTCTTCCTCTCAGTTGGGAAAGCGTTATTGATACCTTTTAAAAGCTGCCATTCCCCTTTCCTGAACATAATACTGAATTTATGGGAAAGATTACTCTTCACGGGTTACATTATGAAAAAGCCCCCTTCCAAGCTCAAACAACAGCATACCTAGCACTGGAATATATTAGGGTATCTTTATTTGCCTTGTGTCTTGCAGATCACCTGAACATGTGTTGTGAGATTCTTTACAATAAGAAATGCCTGGGACAGGTTCTATATAAACTGGTAAAAGAGGAAATGGTTGTCTTCAAAGTTATCTTCAAAACGTCTAAGAGGGGACTACATGTTGCTGTTGTGTAAGGGAAGACATTGATGCGTTTATTAGGTGTACCTATAGGAAATGGAAATGGACCTTGCTAACCTGACTTTTTTATTTTCCTGACTACAACATGGACCTATGAGATCTAATAGCTTTTTTTTTTTGGATCACACAAAGTTATCCCACTTATCAGCCTGTACTTGATAGTGAAGTCAGGCTTGAAAAGTAAACATTTACACTAGGATAACCTGCTTTTTATCTTTCTGGGTTTTTGGAAATGATATGCTAAGAAAAATATCTTAAGTAAAAATGAAAAATAATATTAAGCCCTGCTTTGACGTTTAAAACATGGGAAAGCACGGGCCCTTCATCAATAGCCAGTTGACATAGCCAGTGGAAGGCTTGGTCTGTAATAATAAAGGAAAATAAGAATACTCCCTTGAAAAGTCTTTCCCAAAGGAAAATGTATTTGAACCAATGAGCTCCTTGTTTCCCACAGAATAATTTTCCTTAACATCAGCATAATGGGAAATTGGGTGTTATTAGTTTAATCCCTTGACTACACTGAGGAAATACCTTACCCAGAAGAGTTTCCAGGCAGTTATTTGTACTCCAGCTGTGCCTGGAGGACTCAGTCAGGATCAGAGCCACCCAGCCACATGTGTTACAGACATTAAAAAAAATCGATGCCTGCTCTTACAGACACTGTGCTGATGTTCCAGATGGGTACTGTTTGGATCCTGAGTACCTTGAGTTCTGGTGCTTCTCTGCTGCAGTGGTGGGTCAGCCTGGAAAAAGCAGAGTTGGTTCCTGAGGAAAGGATGCTGCTGTGGAGAAAGCCAGAGCTCACTGCTTGGACAAGCAGCCCTGATTTCCAGCTGCCATTTGCAGCCTGGCCTCAGCTCAGCCCTTTTCACACCACTCTGCCTAGCCATCTCAGGGGTGTGACTGACCCCATTTCCCCCAGTGGGTCTGAACTCAACACACAGGTCAAAATCCTGGCTCATCCCAGTCCCCAGGGAAATGCCTAATGCCCAGGGCAAGGTGCAATGATTGTAAGTTCTGACTTGAAAAGTTTATGTTGGACATTGCATAACAATATTTTCTACCAGGATGCTGGGATAGGTTACACAGAACTACTGAAAATCCTCATTCTGACAGATTCGAAAGATTTCATTATACAATGATGTGGCTGATATGTGGCAACAGTCCTTGTCTGAGCAGACTAGCCAAGAGGCATTCAGATAACCCCTCCAGCCAATGTGTCTGTGGATTTTGTCATCAGCTGATTTGCCCTATGGAAATACCAATTCACTGCTGCCAATAGTGTGAGCCTATGTTACTAGCTTGAGCAATTTGCCCTACAAACCTAAAAAGTGAGTCATAGCAACTCTAACAGTAAGATGCAATCTGGGCCAGGAAGAGTCTGCTGTAGTCATCATGACCTCAGATTCCATTGAAACATAGGCGTTCTAAAGAAAAAACAACCTGCCATTAGAGTAATAGTTAAACAAAGGTCTTTGAAAAACTGGTAGTAATGTGACACTTCAATAGTACAATCAAAATAAAATATTTTTTCCACATAGATTTTTGTGTTAAAAACAATAAACTAGAAATAGACAGTACTTCAAACTTTCAGGTACATCACCAAAGCACACTAAGGCAAGAGGGTTTGTTCAGCTGCATTTGGGCTATCAACAACAGACCTCCCTCAACTCATCCACGTTTTCCTGGATGATAAAAGTCAATAGGACTGTTCAACTAGGGTGGGCTAGCTCAGTCGTGTTCTCTCCCTCAGGGAAGTTTGGATGTCCTGTAATTGCTCCTGGATTGCTTAATTCCTGTTTGATCTTCCTCCTTTAGTCACTTTGATGTTCTGTTGTTGTTTGTTATAGGATCTCTAGTTAGGATTTAGTCATTTTAGACAGTAAGACATTTCTTCAAAGGGGAATGCAGATAAATAAGTACTAAAAAGAGAAAAAATTCAAAAAAGTATTTATTGCTCCAGGTGACCAACTCCGAGTCACAGTAGCAGTGAAATCAGGGGACTTGATTTGTAACTCAGGTTACTGTATCGTGACCAGAGTTTTATGTCTCTCATCTATACTCTTTTCCTATTGGTCTCTGAATTTTAAAATGACTTGTCAGGAACCAAGCCAGCCTTTTCAGATGCAAATTTTAGAAAAGAGTAAGTTAAGAGAGCCTGCTTGAGAAGCAAATGGCAAAAAAACCCTAATACCAAAAAATACATAAAACTAGTAGAAAAAGATCTTTTTATTATTTGAAGAGATTTGGTTTTTTTAATTATATTGAAAAATTGTACTGAAATTCAGCCTAATCCAGAATTTTGTAGAGAAATATGCAAGAAAATACCTTTTCCTCTAAAACTGGAATCTGACAGCTGACTGGCATTTTAGTATAAAATACTAGGTTAAAAAAAATCTCAGTATAATTTCTAAGATTTGTAAATTTGTAGTTTGTAAATTTTGCCGAGGCACTTAGAAGTACAGTCACATAATCACACAATCACTTTTGTTGGAAGAAACCTTTACAATCATCAAGTCCAACCATTAACTCAGCACTACCAGGTCATCACTAAACCATATCCACAGGTCCATTAAATCTCTTCAGGGATGGGGAATCCACAACTGCCTTGGGCAGGCTGTGCCAATATGTGATAGCCCTGATAACCCTTTCAGTGAAGAATTTTTTTCCTGACATCCAAAATCATTAAGTCCTTATTTCAGAATTTCTTTTTCATCCTTCTTTGGAATGATTTACCTCCCCTTTCTCTGCAAGGTGCAAAATTTTTAGGTCTTTGATTTTAAAAGACAGAATTAGAAGGTTCTTCAGTGATTGATAGTCATATTTTCTACTTTTGAGTCATGGTGTTCAGTTTATTTGACTGTTATAAACTTGTGTTATTAAATAAATACAGAAAGTAAAATGTAGTAGCACAGAAGTGGAAGGATTCCTCCTTCATCTGAACTCTGGGTCCTGGAGCAGTCAGTGGTTAAGAGGGATGCAGCAGAGAGCTGGGACTTGTACCTCAGATTGGGTTCAAAGAGCTTCCTGGGATCAAGAGACCTAAGCAAGGGCTGAGTTGGTGACTGAGGGAGTCATTGGTTAGCTTAGAAATTAAGGACATTCTCGCAAGAAGTAGATAGGAAAATATGTACAATATCTGTATTTCTCTTATAGCTGCCCTGATCTTTCCCTGTTTAGAAAATAAAACTTCTGTATTTGTTCAAAACTGATCTTTTCTGCTGTTTAAAATGTTTTTTTTGTTCTTTTTTGGAGAGCTCACCGGGAAGAGAACATCTAGGCAGATCCTCTCCTAAGCCAGCTCCAGTCCAGTCCTTGTCACACTCACAATTTAAAGTTCTGCTGATTAAAGTAACAGATCTCTTGACTTCAGTGAGATTTGGAGGGAGTGCACTTAGAACATTAAAAACATAATTTAATAGATTAGTATTAATAATAACAAGTAGCATATACATTTTACTTTTCATCTATGGAGTTGTTTGCAATCAGCATTTAACTACACGTATCAGATTCAATAGAATATACTGGATTAATTCAAATAACAGTTTGAAGAATCAAGATCTAGCCAGCATTTTGAAACTGTAGCAGGTAAGAACAGTAGTTTTGCAGGGTGCTGAACACCTCTGTTCAGATGGCTTCTGATCATGTATCAACAAGATACACTACAGGATGATTTGCATGATCTATCTCTATAGATAAGATCACATCGTGTGCAATGCTAGCAGCCTCACCTGAATCAGCATGTACAAGTAGAGGCACAAATTTTCCTACAAACATTGCTAATGCTTCTTACTAATTTACCCAGCTTCCATAAAAGATACTATCTTTTTATCCCAGTCAACCAAAAATGGCTCATAATCGTACACAGTCATTTAAGTTATGATTGCAAAATCTTAGCATTTGAGCATTGTGCAACATTTGTTTTTAGACATACTACAGCTCAGGACTTAAACCTTAATCTGTCCTACAGAAAATGCAACTGCTTATCAAGATCTCTCTTTTCTTCCTTTCTCCTGGAATGAATTATTCTTCCAGAGTATTCCAGACTTACATTCTAGGATGGAAATTCAGCTGAAATTATTTTCAGAAATTGTCCTTTCATATATTCTGATAATCATAGATGGTGCAAATGAGAAATAACAACTGGAATTGAACTTTTAAAGTTTATTTTTTAAATGTTTTCTTTAAAGAAAGTGCCATGTAACTAGGGAGGTAAGAATAAGGAAAAAAGGCACCTGACAGAAATAAGCTTTTCCTGAATAGATTTAAATTAGTTAAATTTACTGCTCTTACTGTTGACATGCTAGTTTCTTGGGTGGAGCAGCAAAACTAGATTTTACTGTTAACTTTTATTTTTGCAGATTACAGAAAATGTTTGTAAAATGTGAGCGAAAAGATAAAGTGCTTTCTTGGTCCAAGAGGACCAAGATGTAGGGATGCAACTAGGAAAGCCAAGGCCTCCTTGGAGTTCAACATTGCAAGGGAGGTCAACGGCAACAAAAAGAGCTTTTTTAAATACTTTGCAGGTAAAACGAAACCTAGAGGCAATGTAGGCCCCCTGCTGAATGAAGTGGGTGCCTTGAAGACAGAGGATACAGTGAAAGCAGAGATAGTGACATCTTCTTTGCCTCTGACTATACTTCTGGGGCCTGTCCTGACTGCTAAGACCCCACAGAAAGTTGAGAAAAGAGAGGAGTTTGCCCTGGTTGATGAGGATTGGGTTAGGGATAAATTGACCAAACTGGATGTACACAAATCCATGGACCCAGATGGGATGGACCTGGGCTTATTAAGGGAGACAGCAGAAGTCATTGCTAAGTCATGAGGATCAGGAGAGGTGCCAAGGGACTGGAGGATAGCAAATAACCAGGTGAATATATGATGGCAAAGCAGTGCATGTGGTCTCTCTTGGCTTCGGTAAAGTATCTGACACAGTCTCACACAGTATCCTTGCAGCCAAACTGAAGCAGTGTGGACTAGATGATCGGGTAGTGAGGTGTACCATGAAATGGTTGCAGGATAGAAGCCAGAGTGTAGTGGTCAATGGGACAGAGTCTAGTTGGAGGCCTGTATCTGGTGGAGTCTCCCAAGGGTCAGTACTGGAACCAGTCCTGTTCAATGTATTCATTAATGACTTGGATGAGGGATTAGGGTGCACCGTCAGCAAGTCTGCTGATGCCACAAAGCTGGGAGGAGTGGCTGACACTCCATCAGGCTGCTCTGTCATTCAGTGGGACCTGGACAGGCCAGAGACTCTCAGGGAGAAATATAAGGAACTATAACAAGGATAAGTGTAGTGTTGCATGTGGGCAAGAACAACCCCAGGTACCAGTATAGGTTGAAGACTGCTCTATTGGAGAGCAGTGTAGGAGAAAGGGACCCAGACTTTCTCCTACATGTCCTGATGGACAGCAGGATGACCATGAGGCATCAGTGTGCTCCTTTGGCCAACAGCATCCTGGGGTGGATCAGAAAGGGGGTAGTTAACACATCGAGAGAGGTTCTTCTCCCCACTCTACTCTTTCCTGGCCAGAGCACATCTGGAGTATTGTGTCCAGTTGTGGACCTCTCAGTTCAGGAAGGACATGGAGCTGCTGGAGAGAGTCCAGCACAGAACAACAACGATGATGAAGGAAGTGGACCACCTCCCTTATGAGGAAAGGCTGAGGGAGCTGGGTCTCTTGAGCTTCGAGGACACTGAGGGGTGACCTCATTATAAATATGTGAATGGTTGTGAGAAGGATGGAGCCAAGCTCTTCTCATTGTCATCTTGTGATAGGATGAGGGTCTTTGGGTGTAAGCCGGAACAGAGGAGGTTCCACATAGATATCAGAAGGAAGTTCTTCCCAGTGAGGGTGACAAAGCACTGGAACAGGCTGCCCAGGGGGTTGTGGAGTGTCCACTCCACAACGTGTGTGGAGACAACACATCTCTCTGGAGACATTTAAAACCCTCCTGGATATGCTCCTGTGACTTGGTGTAGGTGATCCTGCTGTGGTAGGGGGATTGGACTAGATGATCTTTTGAGGTCTCTTCCAATCCCTGAGACATTCCACAAAAAGGCTCTTCTGATTCATCTGTTTTTAGGAAACATGAAGGTTTGGGATATCAGCATTTTTAATTAGAGGAGACTAACTCTAAAAATGTGCCTAGGTATCATAGACAAAGGGGTAAACAGAAATGTCATGTGTAGTCAGAAGAGCTGAAATGGTGATTTTCTCTGTAAGGGTTAGACATTACTCGGAGAGGAAGCCTTAAGTCTACCTAGACTTAAACACGTCTGTTGGCGGAGGTGTTAACATTGATCTGATTAAATATGAATGCGGCTCACACATCTCAGGCATCCATCTGGGCAGAGCCTGAGGGATCTGGGACACAGCCAGGGACATGGTGAGGCAGCACACCTTACAATTTAAGACCATGTGCATTTATGCACATGATAGCTTTTTGTGTAAATGTTACAAGAAAAAAAATTGAAGTTTTGTGCATGGGGAGAATAAATCTCCTGATGTCTCAGTGTCTCAGAGAGTATGTCTGTCCATACACAGCCAGATTTAAAGATGTGAAAATCTCAAAACCTCTTTTAATTTTGATACACTTCTTTACTGAGCAAATCCCATAATCACTCATGTATTTCTGTTCTCTATAAAAGCCATGGTCAGTGAAGAACTGATTAGAAACAATTCCATGTGTTAGGATGGTCACTAGCAGCTTGTTCTCTATAAAACATATTATTTACTAATAGCATACTGCCCATATCCTATTGTATATAACAAGTTTACTTGTATTAGTTCAAATAACACAACCATTTAGTGCTGGAAAGAGAAGCTTCATCAGTTATCTCAACAGTACACTTGGTTGCTGCTCAGAAGGGTGCTCAATGAGAAGTGTGTGCAGCCCCAACACTTGCTGTGCAATTCTGTTCATTTTAGTGAAGCATCATTTGACTTTTCAGTGCAAAGAATATCTTTTTTTCAGATAATAAAAGCAGGGGGCATTTGAACCTATTTCAGATAATAAAAGAAGGGTGCATTTGAACATAATTTAAGGTTAAAGCTTCTAGCCTAAATCAAACAGCAAAAAGGAGCAAGATTTTCACACAGGGCAGTGTGCAGAGCCTACTGCAAAAGCAAGTATAAAGTGCAAGTGCTAATATGTTAATAATAAAAAGGATTATGAATAATTTGCCCTGGACATACCTACATCCTCCAACACTGGATTGTGCATTCTTTTTCTGCTTGGAATAGTGATACTACTAGAACAACTGTTCTTACCTTGTAACTTTCTCCAGTTTGTATGCCTGCATTTTTGATGGCCTGACTCTGTCCTGTTTCCTTTGCTTTTTACTGACCCTGTGTACTCGTAATGCAGCTTTTCATTCTTCTGCTTTGATCCCTTCCACAAACACTTTGACTGATCATACTGTTTGGAAGCATTTTCTAGAGGAGTGATTTTCAGTGTCAATGTACCCCAGAAAATCCACAAATTATTCCTAACAGTCCATGATGGGTGGCTAAGAAAATTAAGTGTACTGTTGTCATGGTTAAATGTTTAAGAGACCAATACCTCTGTTGAAAAAAAGTGTCTGTACTGAAAACTCTAGACTTAAATCTGATTTTCTCCACAAAAGTGTTAAATGAATAATTGGTTTTACATGCCCCATTCCACATCTCTTTATGGCAGAAGTAAAGCTACTGTCTACCTAGTACTAACAAGACAGATCTCATAGTTATTTGTGAAAATAGTTCCTTTTTTTTTCCACTTCTGAAGTAAATAATCTCATTACAGATCTAAAATAAAAATGGAAGCTTGACCAGCAAAGTACTTATTGTACATTAAGAACTTGGTGACATGAGGAACTAAATAATAAGGCAAGGTTAGAGATTACTTCGAGAAATTTTTTTGTTATATTCTAAAGTTTGATCAAAATGCATCAATTTATCACAGATTTTAAGAGTCATAGTAAATAAGAAAGAAAAAGGAAAATCTAACAGGATGTAACAACAAGGAAAGTATTTATAGGCAATAGCAATACAGAGATCTACTGTTAGTGGCTTAGTGGATGAGGAAAAGGCCTGTGGATATTTGATACCTAAACTTTGGTAAAACCTTTGACACCATTTTCTATAGCATTCTCCTGGAATAAAACAGCTGCTCATATCTTGGACAGGTGTAGTCTGCTAGGTAAAAAACTGTCTTGATGTCTGGGTCAAAAAAATTGTGAATGGAGTTAAATCCAGCTGTTGGCCAGTCACAAGTGATGTTCCCTGGGGCTCAGCATTTGTGCCTGTTCTCTTCAGCATCTCTATCAATGATCTGGATGAGGAAATCAAGTGCACCCTCATTTGCAGATGACACTGAGTGGGCTAGGAATGTTGACATGCTTCAAGGTAGAGAGGCCCTACAGAGACATCTAGACAGGCTGGATAAATTGATTCAGGCCAATTGTACAAGCTTAACATGGCCAAGTACCAGGTCCTGCACATAGGTCACAACAACTCAATGTAACATTACAGGCTTGAAGAAGAGAGGCTGGAAAGTTGCTTGGCATAAAGGGACATGGGGATACTGATTGATAATCAGCTAAATATGAGCCAGCAGTGTGCTCAGTTGGCCAAGAAGTCCAACAGCATCCTGGCTTATATCAGAAATATTGTGGCCAGCAGGAGTAGGGAAGTGATTACATCTCTCTATATATATTAGCACTGGTGAGGTTGCATCTCAAATCCTGTTTTGTTTTGTGCTCCTTAATACAAGAAAGACATTGTAGTGCTGGAGTAGGTTCAAAGAAGGGCAAGGAGGTTGGGGAAGGTTCTAGAGCACAAGTCCTGTGGGGAGTGTCAGAGGGAACTGAAGATGTTTAGCAAAGGAGGCTCAGAGGAGACCTTGTCACTCTCTACAACTACCTGAAAGAAGGTTGTAAGGAGGTTGGGGTCCTATCATTCCCCACGAAGGAGTGATAGGACAAGAGGAAAGGGCCTCAAGTTGAATCAGGAGAGGTTCAGCTTGGACATTAAGAAAAAAACTTCACCAAAGGGTTATCAAGCATTGGAACAGGCAGTCCAGGGCAGTGGTGGAGCCACTATCTACGGAGCCACACAAATGTGGAACTTAGGGACAGAATTTATTTGCTTCCATGACTAGGTTTTGTGAATGCTTTTTTTTTTGGATCAAGATGACTTAGAGGGGATTTGATAAATGTTTATAAGTATCTGAAGGCTGGCCAGGAGGGGGGGGACAGGCTCTTTTCACTTGCTCCCTGTGATAGGACAAGGAGCAATGGATGTAAGTTGCAGCAAAGGAGGTTCCGCCTCAACACAAGGGGGAACTTCTTTGCTGTAAGGGTCACGGAGCACTGGAACAGGCTCCCCAGGGAGGTCATGGAGTCTCCTTCTCTGGGGACTTTCAAGGCCCGCCTGGATGTGTTCCTCTGTGATCTGTGTTAGATAGTTTTGTCCTGCTCCGGCAGAGGGGCTGGACTAGATGATCTCTTTAGGTTCCTTCCAACCCCTAACATCCTATGATCCTATGAATCATATCCAAGAAAGTTAGAGAAGCATTAATTCCATGGACAGAGAGAAGGGCTTGTTGATAATAACAATGGTAAAACAAATTTCTAAGAGTAGTTGCTTATATTCCTCGGCAAAAGGATTTCTTAGAAGAAATACTAATGGTGGCAGGAAACAGAAGCAAGGAGTGGGCATTAAGTTATTCAGCTAATACAGGCTACTAACATAGAGATGACAATGCTTTTCTGCATTGTGCCTCATATAGCCCATTCATGTTTTCAATTGGATATACTTGTGTTTTGGTCACAGTGATCCATTTTACTGCAGATGAGGTGACAAAACTGTAGACTTATACTTGCAGCTAAATATATTCCTTATATTTGATATACAATGATTTGCCTGCTTGTGGGAATTGAATGCAAAAGTATTTTTCCTTTTGTCCTGTAGCTGTGTACTGCGTGTGGATGCAGTTTACTGTTATAAGAACATTATGTCATGCATTAACAGAAAAAAGCTCTCGTACTCCAACTGCACATCAGAAATAATTTTATAGTTATATAGGTACATGTGGTGCAAATGTGTACTGTTGCCTTTCTCATGAGAGCTGCTAAACATCTGAGCAAGAAGATCACAGAATTTTAATAATAAATATTTCTGAAAAATAACAGCACTGCTATTTTAAAATGTTGCCATTTGCTGTGTTTCTTTCAGAAAAAGTCTCAGAATATGAAAAATCAAAAATTCTTCTATGGCAGTGTATCACAGAGTTGCCCAGATTGGACTGATCGAGTCAAATCATTAGCCTAACAGTGACAACACCTTGACTAAACCACATCCTTCAGCACTGTATCTGCATAACTCTAAGACACCTTCAGGTATGGGAAGTTCAAGATCTCTCTGCAGAGTCTCCCTGCCCTCAAGCAGATTGACACTCCCACACAAATTAGTGTCATCTGCAAACTTGCTGAGGGTGCGCTCTATCCCCTTGTCAATAAACATGTTAAACTGGAGTGGCCCCAGTGCTGAGCCCTAGGAGACACCACTTGTTACTGCCCACCAGTTTAATTTAACTTCATTCAACCCAGCTCTTTGGACCCAGCCATCCAATCAGTTTTTCATCCAGCAGAGCACCTGTGCATCCAAGCTATAAGCAGCCAGCTTCTCCAGGAGAATGCTGAAGGAAATTGCCAAAGGCCTTTCTGAATTCAAGGTACACAACAACATCCACAGCTTTTCCCTTGTTCAATAAGTGGGTCACCCTCTCGTAGAAGGAATCAGAAGGGAATTGCCTACAACAGTATCTTTTTTTTTCCTTCAAACAAGTAGTCCTAATTTGTGGGGCTGGATGAATCACCCTGAATGGGCTTTCATTTAGTTCTTGCTTAGCCTGGTCCTCCAATTCTAGAGCCTCCTACCTGTTGTGTAAGGGCAACTGGGAAGGTGGGGAAGTTTATGGGAGGGTTTGCCTGCCTCCCCAAGCAGGGACCTGTTTCTANCCCCCCCCCCCCCCCCTTCTTTCAGGTCTCCTCCTACTACCGCCCGGTGGCAGAAGCGGACAACAACCAGCTGTTGGTTTTGCCTCACCAGCCAGTGGTTTGGCTCCACTAGTCTATCTCTCTCTCACATTCCCTGGTACCCTTCAACCGTCCCAAATTGCCCGTCAGCTCTGGCACCCAGCTGAGCGGTCACTGACGCGCTCACAGTGCACACGGGCGTCCTCTCTGCTGCCCTCACGTACCAGTGCCCTCCCTCAATCAGACACTGAGACAGCTCATCCTTACGGGGAGGCTCTTCTTGGGTCCCCGCATTCCTCCTGGCAACGGCTTCTACCCACGTGCTCGCCATGGTGGGTCTTCATCTGGGAAGGGACCAGGGACAGCAAACTCAGCTCACCTCTTACACGGACCTACCCGCGGGCCCTACCGCTACGCCCTCCCCCGAACCCCCGCGGCTTCTTACGGTACGGGCCTTGTCGCCTTCTCCCTGCGCTCCCTGCAGCTTCTTACCGGGCGGGGCTGGTGTCTCCGTCCCCGTTCCTCGAGCAGCCCGCCCACAGGCTGCCTGATTTGAGCCCGATCGAGCCGCTCTCACGGCTTCAAAAAGCCCCAACAAAGAGCTCCTGCTTGGGTCTTTTCAGAGCGCCTTCCCTCTGCCATTGTGGAACTGCCCACGCCGGAGCTGATCTGCTCCGGCGAGCGGACCTTAAAGCCGTAAGCCTAACAAGGGATGGAACAGGTCTGGGTGTATCACAAATGCTTAAGAATAAAATGTTACAAGTGATGCTAAAACCTGAGGTAAGATTTTCCAAACTGTTCCCCGTCTTAGCTACAAAAATTGCATATATCATCACATTGTGTGTGACAAGGACATATGGAACTCTCTTCCTCTTTCTTGCTGTGATGCCCTTTGTTGACTGCATGACTTTACTTGCTTTTCCATTTCTCACTGTATTGTGGAAAATATACTGGACCCTCTGTATCTTCTGTGTTCCCTCAGCACTCAGCCAGTCTTTGCTAGGGGAATAGAGAGGACAGTCTAGAATGTGTATGGCTGCTCCTGTCTTGGTCAGTTAGGATCATTTCTAAGGAATGCAATTAAGAAGAATGGCATGCAGGTATAACATACAGAATTAATTGTGGATATTACTTCATAATGCTCAACATAAAATATATTCAAAACAGGAATCCAAGCAAAATGTAAATTCATAATTATGCTTATAAATCAATTAATTGCTAGTTCCCTGTGCAATTATTTTTTGTTTTCCAGGAAGATGTTTTTAATTAGCTGTTTTAGTGGTAATAATGAAATCTACACCAGTTAACTCATTGCAGTTATGTTGTTGTGCAGTCCAGGGTTAACACTGCCACGCGTGAAGACTATGCACTGATGGTGCCTGTTCTTGTCACAGGCAAGGATGGCCAGAAGTGTTAACTGAGTGTTATCATTCACCTCTTCTGCTGACTGATTCTAAAGGCACATAAAGGCCTTACTGTAGGGCAAAGGAAAGGGAAAAACTTTCTAATTGAAGTTCATTTTCAATTGGCTCATTTTTTTTCATAGAATCATAGAATGCTTTGGGTTAGAAGGCACCTTCAAAGATTCTTTAGTCCAACACCCCAGAAGTGAGCAGGGACATCTTGAATTAGATCAAGTTGCCCAGAGCCCCATCCAACCTGACCTTGAACATCTCCAGGGATGGAGCATCTACCATCTTTTTGGGCTGCCTGTTTTACTTTCCTCATTGTCAAAAATACAAGAGGTGTTCCAGCCCTCTGATCATTTTTATGGCCCCTCTCTAGTACTTCTTCAATGGGTGCATGTCCTTGTTGTGCTGAGTGCTCCAGAGCTGGATACAATCTGCCCAGAATGGAGCAGAGTGGCAGAATCACCTCCTTCAACCTGCTGGCCACAATGCTTTTGATGCAGCCCAGGATATGGTTGTGTCTCTGATCTGCAAGCTCTCATTGATGCCTCATGTCCAGCCTTTCATCCTTCAGTACCTCAAATGCCTTCTCCTCAAGGCTGCTCTCAATCTCTTTGTCCTCCAGCTTTTACTGATATCAAGAATTGCCCTGATCCAGGTGCGGGACCTTGTACTTGCCTTGTTAAACCTCATGAAGTTCACTTAGGCCCATTTCTCGTCTTGTCCAGGTTCCTCTGTATGGCATCTCATCCCTCAGGCATGTCAACCATACCAGTCAGCTTGGTGTCACCTGCAAACTTGCTGAGGTGCTCTTGTTCCTTCTGTCTGTGTCACTGATGAAGATATTAAACTGGTCCTAGCACCAACCAGTGCTGGATACTGCTCGTAATTGATCTCTATATGGACATCAAGTTATTGACCACTGTGGGGGGCTGTGGTGGGACCGTAGACCCTTTGACTGAAGCAGAAGAGTTTGACCTTGGACAGATTAAAGCGTACCCGTGAGAACAAGGAGTCAGAAATATCCAAAGAATGTAAACAACTGACGGCGCGGGGAGAAACTTGGTACAAATATGAGCAAGGGGCATATGAAGCCGAAACACCAGTGGCCACTTGTTTATATACTTGTTGTATCAATAAAATAAGGACACCTATGTGCAGAAAGGGTATAAAAAGCTAGCTGTGTTAATAAAGTATCTTCTTTGACTGCACATTGGTCTTGACTGTCGCACGTCTACCCGAAACACGACAGACCACCACTGACTGCATTCTGGATGCAACCAATTTGTTACTCAATGAACAGTCCACCCATCAAATTCATATCTCTCCAATTTAGAAAGAAAATGTTTACAGAAGCCTAGATCAATGACATCCATAGTCCAGATAAATGACATCCATTTTTGAGTCTAGGAATCTAGAGCAATGCATTTGATTTTTAATACATTGCGCTACCCAGGTGAAGGAAACACTATTCAATTTCTTTGTAGGAAGTTCCAAAACTCTGAAACAAGGCTTCTCAGGCTTACACATACACGTAAAGCAGGAAACACAGCATTTGAAGTAGCAGTCATACATCCTGCAAGGAGAATTCAAAGAATCAATGGTCAAGGCTTCTTGTTAAAAAAGGTCTCTTTTTACAGGATGAGTTTCTTTCTTTAGCAGGGGATTCAACTAGGTGATCTCAAGAGGTCCCTTACAAACCCTACAATTCTGTGATTCTGTGATTGTGTCTCTGAGATTTTTCTTGGTTTAATGCCGTGTATGAAATAAAGTGAAAATGCTGAAAGTGACCATAGAACCACTGTGCTACTAATGTGGCAACACATTTTTTTATTTATTTAGAGTAAGATGTGTTAACATCCAGCATGACAAAATTTGTACAAAGTTCACAATTTAAAAATGAAGTATCACAGCAACTTGTGATTCCACACATTTATAGCAAAATTAAAATGTCAACAAATCCATGCCGTGTAGTACAAAAATAAATCAAACTTCAGTTCCACAGAGAGCACAATAAATAGTTTATACAAAATTCTGTCTTAATAAATGATTACTTAAATTAACTTAGAAATGAATATGAACAATAAGTTATAATAAATAAACTCTGATGACTCACAATAATTTCATATGAAAGGTCAGCATTCTAATATGTGACACTTTTGTGATCCCTATATAATAGTCACAGATAACTTTTGATTTGATATTATGTACCAACATTAGATGAGCAGCAGATTTGTGCTTAAAATCCCTTTCCATTGTACATAGGTGATAACAATAAGAATCCAAAACTGATACTATCTATTATTCTACTGAAAGCATTACTATATTGGCAAAGAAGCTTCAGACACAATGCAGTGGAAAAATGCATATGCCATTATGAACAATGAAAGCCCTAAAAGGAGGCTAGGGCAAAAGTACAATATATATGGCAGAAGGTGAACAACAAGCACCTTGCTTCAGCTCTCAAAAAGGCAATTCTGAGCATGGCAGCTACAACTAATAGCACAACAGAAAAAGGGCACTGTACAGATAAGATACTGCAGAGCCCCAAAGTAATTACATAATTTTTTCCCAGCTAGTTATTAAAGTCCTCGTGGAAAACTGTAAGCTTTTGTACAGTGAATAGTATAAAGTGCCGCTGGGATATACATATATTTATACATATATATATATACCGAGGTTGAGTATTGTATCAGAATATTTGTTGTGAGATCCCTGTAGTCTCCCTTAGCAATATTACTGGATTTGCCATAATGGCTTCCACTATAATTTGTTCAGGTTTAGTGTCACAAGGCTAATGACACAAGAAATTGCACACCTCCGTATGGATATATAGGGCAAGGTAAGTGCAAATAGTCAACTGGCACATTGTGGGGACAATGACCCTGTAAGTCCTGTTCTGCTAAAAATATTTTATTTTTTACAAAACCCATCTTTTTCATAACAAAATTTTAAAGTACTTTTGTACTTTCTGCATAACATCAAGACATGGAAGGAAAAGATATGCTATCAAATTTAAATAAATTCAACATCTGTAAAACACAACACATCACCAAATTTACTACTTAAAAAAGAAAAATGTAGTAATAAAAAGTGGTCTTATGCATACATATAGTGCAGTCATTTTGAAGAAAACAATCAAATCTTGAAGGTACAAATAAGTTTTATCTTAAAATGATCCAGTTTAAAGCAAAAAAAGTGCTGAAGTATATTTAGTTACATTAAAAATTTGATTGCATTCATTTTTGCAATAGATAAAAGTAGAACAAATACAAAGCATATGTTTATGCTGCAGTAATGATTGTTCTCCAACAAAAAGCAAAACGTAAATGTTTAAATGTTAAAAAAGGGATCAAATGCTTGGCAAAGCAAAAGGAAGAATCCTTACTGAACTGCATTTCCACTACAGACAGCAATGAATGCAATTCAGTAATTCCAAGAGATGCATATAATTTGTGTTTATCTCAAAAGTAAAAATGTGAAAAGGCAATATTGATTTTAAGATATCGTCCTCCACCTTGAATTGACAACACAGAATTTCTGAAAGATGAACTACATTGCTGTAACAGATAGTTCAGAGGGGCGCTAGCAGTCCAGTAGGGAAAAGAGAATGTTGGATCCAAAGTTTATTTGAAAACAAAAGCTGAAATCTTCACGTTGTCCACCTCTGATATAGTTCTTTTCATAATGGAAGTTCCCATATTCATACCATGTAATGCTTAGAAGTTAATTAAAAAGTGCTGTTTAAGCTGCTTTGAATCTTCTGTCAAGTTTCCATGGCTTGATGTTGTCTTACAATAAATTACCCATTTTGTATCTTACATCTAATCCATGCCATTTTCTTGGATTTCAAAAAACCTCATTTTATTGCCCCCACCACACACCATCCTCCAAAACCAAAACTCACATAATATTTTCAAGCATTGTTCAAAAATAAAGCATTTTTGCAACCAATTCTTGCTATGAAACAATATGCACACAAAATGTATTTCTTAAATCCCATAAAATCCTCCAACATGAGGCAAAATGATAGTGTTTAAAAAGTGGCTGCAGACTGCAACATTGTCATTCAAAGCTGTTTTTTCTTTGTCCATTTTAGTTCAAAATACTAAAACATTTACTCACTAAAGCATTAAAAAGAATTTACACTCTATTTATTTTGATCAGCTTACCTCTTCAGAAATATATATACCCCAAAAATGTGCATACATTAGCAGCTATAAACATTACATGGCATATCACACTATGTCAGCTTATATGAAAACGTACAAAATGTGAATGTATTCAAAAAACTATTCTGCAGTTACTATTTTTAAAGCAAGACATAAAATCATTATGAAGTCTTGTAAGCATAACACTGTTTCAAACAGAAATAAATATATAACACTTTCTGGTAAATTACAGCAGCAAAAAACAAGAGGCATCCTTTTTATTAAGCAAGACTTTCACCACTATAGCAGCTGTTCAGACCTGAATTCCTCTCACAGCCTGCTTTATATTTTCCAGTAGGGCTTTATTTTCTGGACTCTGATAACGATCTTGATTTGTATACATGTCCGTCAAAGTGGTCACGTAAGCATCAAAATTTTGTTCATTGATTGGTTCCTACGAGATATTAAATAGTAGTTCATATACAACTTTTATTTTCTTAATTGTATATTCATTTAAGCATAACATATTATCAAGGCATATTGCCATCGTTCTTTATAATATTTAAAATGCCTATTTAGTTCTTACTTAATTTTACAGGATACACTGGAACAGGCCTTTCATGTCTTTGTTATCAGTTAAATGTATCTTTATGGTTTCAGTGCTGTTACCACAAATATCCAACTGGTTCATGAAACATAAATATAAAAAAAAGACATCTATTGTATGAAGTGAACTGAAGATCGCCAAATTCCTTAACTTGTGCTCTCAATCACTTACCATATGTGGCAGCTGGATATTAGCTAGACTATGAATTAAAGACTGGCTTAAATTGGCCAATTCATGAAGAAGAGACTCATTTTGCTGTTCAATTACTTTGTTCTCCTCTTCTATTGTCTTCAGGTTGCTCTCCATTGTGGTAATCTAAAATGGACAAATTTGTGTACAATGTAATATAAGGCAAGCTATTATAAAGCATGTAGGTGCTTATTGAAGGGAGATATGACAGAGAGGAAAGGAGAAAAAGGTCTATTAATTCACACAAAGATTTTTCTCAAGTCTGCAATTCTTACCATTAAGGGTTTCTTACTCCTACTGCATGTTGCATGACTTTAACAGCTTGTTTTTTAATATTGGTAATAATGAATAAACTTGGATTTGATTCCACTGCTTTAGAGCTTCTTTTCTCGACTTGAAAGGCACTAAGAAGGACCTCAGTTCTGCAAGTTCACATATGTGTTTAAACATTTCTACTCTTAGGAGTCCATCTTAAGCATATTTTGCAGTAAGTCATGCATTATATTTTCTTATTTTATATATATGTATGCATTTTTAGCTAATCCTGCAGACCTGTATGCTACCAATGTTTAGCTCTTTCTAAGTATATCTTGATTGTATGCAAATTCAAAGAGCTGTGTTTAAAAGCTGAGCAATGGCATGTACAAATTTGAAGAGTGTTCTAATACAAACACTGACTTGTACAACTGCAGTAACTTAGCCAGGAGAGTGGGTGTCTGGGGCAAGACTGCTTGTACAGGTGAAGACAACTTTAAGTATGCTCTGCCTGTGACCAGACACAGGTTAAATCTGAACTTTCATGGTGCTCTGATTGAGCATTCCTGAAAGGCAGTTTACTGGAGCTTCTGCAGAGTATCATGCTAGCAAAGCTATGGGGATTTCAGATGAGCATTTGCTTATGTACATCTTGTCAAAATTACATGCAGAGCTGACTTGAAAAGTCAGCACAATCACAGAATGGTTTAGGTTGGAAGAGACCTTAAAGATCACCTAGTTCCAACTTCCCTGTAATGGGCAGGGACACCTCTCACTAGATCAGGTTGCCTAGAGCCCCATCTTGAACACTTCCAGGGATGGAGCATCTGCAGCTTCTCTGGACAACCTGTTCTAGTGCCTCACCACTCTCAGAGTGATGAATTTCTTCCTAAAATCTAATCTAAACCTACCCATTTCTAGTTTGAAACCATTCCACTTGTATTTGCCTACTCTTTCTTCCACAGACCCATCCTTACTTTCTACACTAGACGACAACTTATAATCTATTAAAAGTGCACAGTATGCTTGTATGCATATTAATGTTAAAATATACATTGACAAGAGGGCAAAAAAAGATGCCAGTGAAGTGGAAAAATGCCAAAGAGAACAAGGCTTTGAATTCATAAAATAAGCCCTCTCTACACTGGCATAAACTGTGAATTGTGGAAGAATTGATACATTTCAAATGCTCATGGGAAAGCTGGAGGTTTGTGTACTGGTAGGAGGCAGAAGAGGAAAAGGTTCTTACGTGAATCTTATCTTGATCATGGGTGAAAAAATTCTGGGAAATTGTCGGCACAATCAGGGAGCTAGATGTGTCACATTTTGTTTATTTCTACTTAGGGAAACATATCCTATTACTTGATAAAAGTAACTTTGAATAAGTGATGTGGCTACATAAAGCAATCTTCAATTATCTCTTACTTTGACCACAGTTGTTTGTATAGCAGTTAATCCAAGCTTTCAGTGTTGCAGTGAGTTGGTTTTGTCACAACTAATTGATTCTGAGCTATTTCCAAAACTTATTACAGTAGGCAAAATAATTTATTCAGCTTTGAAACTGGAAACACCCTCCTGTTTTGTTTTGCTTTCAGTTTGTTTATTTCGGAGAGCAACACTGTGTGCAAATGCAAAACATCTCTCTTAGATGCTTGTTAGCCTCAGTCATGCTCTCTACTCTCTATTCTGAAGACAGTTATTTGCAGATTTTTCTTTCCTCCTCTCACTTTTACGACCCTCTCCCACTTTGGAGCTTGCAGGTTAAATTTGAAGAAATTTACTAGAAATTATAAATATTTTCCTCAAAGTCCTAAGCAAAAAGGCAGCTGGTTAAAGGACAGCCTTCTGAATATTCCAACTCAGAAAAAGGCTGCAGCATGACTTTTCACTGTATTAAATATAAAAAATTCTACATGGAAGGAAAGTTCCTGTTGTAGAAAAAACGTTCTCTGGCTCTTAGAATCATGGGATGCAAATCCATATCAAAAAAGACTGTTGTTACTTCTGTTGTCCATAGAACTTCCACTATGATCTTTTGAGGTCCCTTCCAATATCTATCGTTCTGTGATTCTGTGAATTTCCCATTGCATGTTCCCTACCTGAAGTCTTTTGAAACCTAGGTTGCATAATGAATTTTTAAAGCTTTATCAGTAATTTTTTTTTTTTACTGTTCAATATAATTTTACAATTGCAAATAAAAGGGAGTGTTTGACTTCTATCCTCTTAATAGGTTGTTAAGGACTATGTAACTCTTCATGTTTTGGAAATGTAAGTTGCTTGTCTTCATGAAAGTGCATGTATTCAATATTGAAGGCTCTTAATTTTTGTGAAGTTTGACTCAAACAAAATTTTCTGCTAGGCTATTAGTAGCTAGTTGGCTAAGGACAGGTAAGTGTTACACTGGACTACTCAGAGACTGTAGAATCTCTGGTGCAGAAAATGAAGAACAGGTTAGACAAGTGTCTGTCAGGATTGGCTAAAGAAGAGCTGGGAAACATGAAGGGAAGAAGGCTGATGGACAAAATAACATTTCAAGGTCCCTATTTTCTAGAATGCGGGTGATGAAGGAAGAGGAACATCTCCCTTCTAAAGAAAGGCTGAGGGAGCTGGGTCTCTAACTTGAAGAAGAGGAGAGGGAGGGGTAACCTCATTAATGTCTATAAATATATGAAGGGTGGGTGCCAGGAAGATGGAGCCAGGCTCTTCTCAATGTCATCTAGTGATGACAAAGGGCAATGGGTGTAAGCGGGAACATAGAAGGTTCCACATAAATATCAGAAGGAAGTTCTTCCCACTAAGGGTGACGGAGTACTGGAACAAGCTGCCCAGGGGTGTTGTGGAGTCTCCTTCTCTGGAGAAGTTTAAAACCTGCCTGTATACGTTCTTGAGCAACTTGACCTAGGTGATCCCTCTGTATCAGGGGATCGGACTACATGATCTTTCAAAGTCCTTTCAAATCCCTAATATTCTGTGATCTGTGAATCCTATTACTAAATTTGATGAGTGTATAGAAGACTGAAAGTCATTCTACCAAGATGTGAAAAGCATTATTTCAACATGAGGGTTTTTAAACCAAGAATATGCAGTGGTCCTGGTCCCCTAATCTAATTTCCAAGACTACGCATGTCAGCCATCTCAGTTCCAGCTTTCATATCTCAGTCTAGTACAGCACTAGATTGAGATATGAAGGTAAGAACTGAGATGACTGATGTATGGCTTCAGTACTCATTTCAGATCTAAACTTAACGTGAAATGTCTAACTAAATCTTTGAAACTCAATACAAGTCTTATACCTGTGTTATTATGACTTGGCATACATTTTTTTATGAATATGGACAAAAATTGTAAAAGCAGAAAGTTATTGACAAATAGAGCATTTACCTAAAGTACACCTAATGGCCAAACTGACTCACATTTTTAAAAACTCTCCACTAAATCAGTCTGCATATGACTAGCATCTGTGGTGTTGTACTAAGCAAAAGAAAATATACGGCAGAATGAAGGTTGCCATATTCAAAATTTAGGACCAAATTCCTTAAGTATAAATACATAAAGTATTTATTTAAATTAGAAATTGTCCTGCCATTGATTCTTCTCGCTTTACATTTTTGCAGATGTTTTCCTCACTACCCTACAGTTATATTCACATCAAAAAAATGAAAAACATCAAATCCTATAAAGGCTGAATAATGACAACAGATCCCTTAGTGCAGACACAGAAGTCACATTTTTGTATCAATTTGTCTAAGTTTTAGAAGTGAAAAAAAACAAGCTGAAGAGGCAGATCCTTCCTTCCATTTATGAATGTACAACAGGGGAAGGAGGAAAATGGACATGATGCTCTTCTCCAAAAGGAGCAGACACAAAAACTAACAGTTTATTCTGCTTCAAACAAGATCAGCTGGATGATTTTGACAGTGGGACTCAAGGGTGATAAATGGAAAGGGCTGCACTCAGTGTACCACATGATGAAGTGCAATGGGTAGTCACTTCCCTACTAAAAATATCTCTGAAAGAAGAGAAATGGCAAAAGCTGTGTTGTTCCTCTGGACTCTTTTACCTTGTAACTTATCCTAATGACCACAATGTTACAAGATTTTAATTGCTATTAGAAAAGCATAGCCTTATCATGGGGAAGTACAAAGCTGACCATGACATGTCTGCTTTTGCCATTATTTTAAAGAATGTATTTTGCTAAACTTTTTTTGGTTTTTGCTTTAATGTTGGTAACTGGTCTGGAAACTGCATAATGGACATTGTTTTATGAATTTATAAATGACAAACTTAAAAAAGAAGACCTAATATGTAAGAAACATAAAAGGGAACCAATATATTTTCTTTTAATCAGCCATGTAGAAAATGCAGCTGAATTTAGGGCTTCATAAAACTGTTACCTGAGTTCTGAGTTTAATCATATCAGCTTCCATCTGAGAGTTGGACTCATTTAGTTCTTTAATTTCTTCATCTAACTGTTTAATTTCTTCATCATTTTCTATACCTGTGAGATATGAAAACAAAAGAGGTGTTAAAATAATTAGGCTTTAAATCAGAGTTCAGTTGATTAATTACTTCCAAATTTGAAAATAAATTTATTTCAAGCAGAAGTATTAAAGTAAAAATGAAAAAGGAAGCATTCTTCAAACTTTTCTTTTGACGTAAAAACAATGTAATTTACTTATATTTAAAAAGTGCAGTAATTTTCCAGTGAGAGTGTCAAAACTGCCTTGAGGATCAATAAGACACACATTTTTCTTTATGTATACTGATTTAACTTTATATGAAAAAATACATATAAGAAACTTCATATATAAAGAAATACACCTGCAGTAACATATTCTGCTCCACTGTCATATGTAAGTTATTTGAAAAGCTATGTCCACTTCTGAAGGAAAAGAAAATATCTTAGCCTGCCAATCTCTCCATATTGCAGTGTTGTCTAAATCATTTGTAACTAATTCAGAAGGTTTTGTTTCTCAACACAATTTTGTCAATGTACTGGGATACAACGAGATTATGCTGTTGTTTTTAATAGCTTCATGGTTTGGAAGGTTGCCATTGTCAATATACAGAATCATTTGTAAAATTATGTGATTTTTGAGGTCTTCATAGAATGGTTTTTACTTGTATATCCTTTTATTTACTACAACAAAGCATAAAATAGTTGTGGGAAGAGATAGACTTGTTTTCTCAAAGTCTCTAAAGGTACAGAAATTCTGTTGTTCTTATGCTAGTGTGAATCTTGCATACCTTTTCCCAGTGCTTAATTCTAATAGGGACACATATGACATTATGGGTCCCTAAGCACCTAAAATGTCCATATAGCATTCATTAAGACATTCTTCCTGGACTTAGCAGGCAAAGTTTTCAAAACTTATCAGGCTGAACAGACTGTACTTATCCAGCTCTTCCATTCCTTGGTTAGCTATTGAACAATGAGAGCCAGCCCTCTCTCCATCTGTGCTGGCTTAAAATGGGTTGAAATGCCTCTTGCACTGTGTGGAAACACTGTGGCTCTCAAACAGAATCAGTGCCAACAGTTAAGAAAATATGCACAGTCACACACTAAGCGGCTTCATAAAGTTTTCCAAGAAAACTCAGGACTTAGACTTAGGAATCTCCCAGGCAAGAGTCTTCTGTGTTACTTATTTAAAACCCTACATTTTGTTTTGCTGCACTTCAGCTATCAGGGTATGATCCTGACTTTCATCCAAGGTACTTTACTCATATTCCCTCCAATCCTGCAAGATTCCTAGAAAGAACTGCAGATTACTGGAGGTGAAATGGCTGAACGCCATCTGCACCTGTGTCCTGGTTTCCCTTGAAACTGAACCAACCAATGGCAGGCCAGTACCAGCTTGGAGTCAGCCAGTGTGATTGATCAGAGCTGTCAACAGTTGTACCCCACACCATGAACTCATGCTCAATATGAAGAGGAGGAGCGGGAGAGGGGCTTCTGCTTGGTCTCCTGCTGTCCCTGATCCTCTGCCTTCCTGCTCATGAGGACTTCTTTACTGGTTATAGTGAGCACTGTACACTTACTGTGCTAAGTATAACTGCATATTTTATATTCCAACTGGTTTTGGCTGTTTTATTAAACCCATTTTTATTTCAACCTCCGAGTCTCTACATTCCCAATCCCTCATCTTGGATAGGGACGGGTTAGTGAGTGATACAGCAACTGCTATAGTTTAGCCCCGGCTACAGGCTAAATGTAATCTGCCACATTACAGAACTGCAGTTTCAAATGAATTCAAGGGACCTCATGAAGATTTAACAAACCTTTTTCTCTTCTGAATCTTCAGGTATATAAAACCAACTCTCCACCTTTGACAAATGAGATGTACACTAGAAAATGAAAATGGTATATTCTCCTTGGAAATTTTTTAGTATTTTACACATACATAGCTCAGAACAGTCTGGCCACTTTGCTACTTGCTCGGACTTCCACAGCATATAGCCCAGGTTCCTCTTTAACTGGCAGTGAATTCACTATTTACACAAGAAAAGCCAATAGAGTAATGATAACTGCAGTTTATAAAGAAGCAGTATTTTAAAAAGTAATGATTAAAAACTTACCATTACTGGCCCGCTGCTTTATTGTTAGCATTTGTTCTCCAGACAGCTTTGCTTTCTTCATTGCTGAAGTAGCCCTGGGGCATCCTGATAAACTGTGAACAGGAAGGAGTCTGTTAATTCTGATAGGTCATTGAATAAATCTGTAATTCAAACCTGTCATAAAAACAGTATCAGAGACAAAGTTTATCTTCACTGCCTAGCACTGAAAAAGAAAAGGACTTAGCAGTTTTATTCTTTCTTCCAAACTCTTTTTGTATAAATAGATAACATAACAGTCAGATATATCTTGTAAAGCTATAAGCCTGAGAACAAAAGTCTAATTTTCTAATGACACAATGCTCTTATTAATAAGGTTTATTTTATAAATAATTACTCTGAGGTATTCCCTTTTGAATTCACATGTCCCTACACTGAATCTTCACTCTTTTTAAATTCTAACATGAAAATGAGAGAAGGGAACATACGCTAGCTCTCACATCGAAACTACTAACTCTTCTAAATTATGCCTGCCTTTCTGGATAGCACCTACTGAGATGGCTAAATTGAGTTTTTCTAAATTGTTTTCTAAAAAAGCACTAACTACGTGTTGGCCTTTATTGAAGCCCAAGTAAAATAAATTCCACAAAAATGACCTTGCCCTGATGAAGAATATATCTTCTATAATATGTATTTGTTATACTTATAGATGTGGACTCAATTATCTCTTGTATCCCATGTTACCAAAATATCAAGTATTTAATTAAAATGTACAAACCAGTTTGATAGCAAATACAGTCTCCACAGGTTTTATTGTAATAATAAAATTAATTAGACAGTGCTCACTATTTTATAAATAATTGCACGCGACAAATCACCACCTTTTCCAAAAATCCCATCTTTAGTGTCATTGCACTATCACAGGTAAGAGGGACTACATATCATTTAATTAGGATCCTATTCTGAGAAAGCTTAGCAGTGAAGGAAATATGGAAACCTAAACACTGAAATGACAGAGAAAAGTTTTTATTTTCATAGCAACTAAAACTGAATGCAATCACATTTATATTTCCTCTTCAGATCCAAAGGAATACTTTTTAAAAACAAGTTTTAGTTGTGCAAATCAGATTCAAGGCTAATAATCAAATAAACTGTCTGTAATATAGAACAAGTTTCTGAGCTACGCGGTGTATTTGATTAACAGCATTTATTTCAATAAAGACCCAAATTCCTATTAAATAAAACCCTCTAAGTATACCATTTCTTTATTGAAAATCTTCCTCTGAAAAGCATGGACTAATATTGTCAATACAGCCATCCAAAAAGGAAACTTTTCTCAGATAATTGTCTATAAAAACCTTTCATTTTCTCAGCAAAAGAGTCAGTCTTCAATATTATACACAGCTCTGTTACTGAGAAGGTATATAATAAACCAATGCTAGCAGTATTAATAAACAGATTTTCACTGTAGCGTAGATGGTAGGGTGCCAGATAATTGTTCCACGGTCTGCTGTGGACTCACTGTGTCATTCTAAACAACTGTCCTCTGTAAGTGTCAAAGGGAGTCTTGAGGAAGATTAAGGAGGAGAGGATTAGCTATTTTGGGGAAAAAATTATTAGCATAGGAAAGGTATAAAAAAATAAGAGGACATGCAAAGTTTATGCCTAACTTCATTTAATCGATTTTTTTATCCCTTCAATTTATTTAATGAATTTCCTTATTTTTTTCCTCCTTTTCAGGAGCTGGCATCACTGCACATTACAACAACTGTGTTAGTTTTCTCTGGTTTGTTTGGCAGCCTTTTCCATCCCAACAGATGATAACCAAGGGAATACCTTAAAATAAAATTATCCCTTAAACAGCTCATAAGAACAACATCCATACTCTAAACAGTCCAACAAGAAACACCTGTGCTAAAACTGTGGATCTGAAAGTGCAGAAGAATAATGAAACAAAGAAAAGTATGTTCACAAGTATTTGAAACCTATGTCAGATTCTGTGTGCCTATATCCAAATTTTGGTGCTGAAACTCCAAGCTTATTCACACGTTATGTACACCTAGTTTGTGTGATACACACTACTATATTCAGTGTGCTCCAAATCTTGCTCTCACCCTAAGGCCTCAGGTACAATGTCCCACACTGCTCTACAAAGCAGGGTGGCCACATTCTAGCTGCTTAACAGAAAGTGTCTGTGGCCCATGTTATTTCACTGGAAAGGTATCTGTTTGCAAGGCTAGGCTATTACAATTTTCTATCACTTATACTGTGGCTGCAGTTTAAGCATACTAGCACCATATGTCCTCTGCCTAATCTGGGAACAGATAGATCTGGGTCCTTTGCTCTGCTGCTGCAGGAACTGTTGACAGAGCTGTTCTGTGTGGATTATCTACCTTCTGGAGGCAACCAGATGAATTATGAGTTAGTGAGGAGAAAAGCAAAGAGCTGCCTATTTTTGGGCCAGAAGTATTCTACAACCTGTAGTCAGAATAGTTTTCTTCTTATCTACTGATGTGGATAAACAGGTTATGCACAAACACTGGAGGAGTTGGTAGAGCATGGGACTCTGAATTCCTGGGGTCATGGGTTTGAGCCCCATGTAGGACATCTTGAGACAGTACTGTAGGCTTGCCCTGCTCCAGCAGTGGGGGCTGGATTTAGATGGCCTTTCAAGGTCCCTTCCAACCCATAACATTCTGTGATTCTGTGACTTTGACAAAAAGGGCTTTTTTTCTCCACACAAATGCATGACTAAATCACAGGTTTTCTCTTTTTTGCTTTTCTGTGGCTTTAACATATGCACCACGTACTGCTACCTCTACCTTTATCTTGGTATGTATCTGTCCCTAGAAGAGGTGATGAATGAACAGAATCACAGAATCACAGAACGTTAGGGATTTGAAGGGACCTCAAAAGATCATGTAGTCCAATCCCCTGCCACAGAAGTATCACCCAGACCTAGTTGCACAGGAACACATCCAAGCGGGTCTTAAACGTCTCCAGAGAAGGAGACACCACAACACCCCTGGGAAGCCTGTACCAGTGCTCCATCACCCTCACTGTGAAGAAGTTCCTTCTCATATTGATGTGGAACCTCCTATGCTCCAGTTTACACACATTGGCCCTTGTCCTATCACTAGGTGACATTAAGAAGAGCCTGGCTTTGTCTTCATGGCACCCACCCTTCACATATTTATAGACATTAATGAGGTTACCCCTCACTCTCCTCTTCTCCAAACAAAAGAGACCCAGCTCCCTCAGCCTTCCCTCATAAGGGAGGTGCTCCACTTCCTTCATCATCTTTGTTGCTCTATGTTGGACACCCTCCAGCAGTTCCATGTTCTTATTGAACCGAGGGGCCCACAACTGGACACAATACTTCAGATGTTGCCTCACTAGTGCAGAGTAGAGGGGGAGAAGAGCCTGTCTTGATCTGATAACTACCCCGATTCTGACCCATCCCAGGATGCTGTTGGTCCTCTTTGCCACAAGGTCACATTGCTGGTTCATAGTCATCCCGCTGTCCATCAGGACCCCCAGGCCTTTCTAACTGCATTGCTGAGGTGCTGTTTTCATAAACAGTGTATACTCACTAAACGTTAATTTATCTCTGTCTGTTTGTGAATGTCCTAGGGCTTGAGGCTACAGTAGTATGTTGGGGCTGTGAGAAGCACCAGTACCGAACCACTGGCTTCCTCAGTGTGACCTGGTTTGGCCACCACGACAAAGTACCAACAACCAGCTGCTCATCTGCACCGTCTCATTGGCATACAACATGTCTTTGCTCCCCCTGAATTTCTACTGCAGAGCTTCATCTCTAATTTGAAAAAGAAAAGTACAGTCTGGTGTGTCATCCTTGAAAGCAGACCCTGTTATACTTTACCAAATACTATGAATAATTGATTAAACTAGGGTCAGATCCAGCAAAACATCCTGGAAGGCATGTGCTAAAATTTGCGAAGGTGTCAATTTTTGCTGGTTGATTGGAGACTCCAGATGCTGTAAGACATTATTTATATTGGAAATGTGCTTTTGTTGGGCATGGGAGAGGTCCTATCATGCAGCTTTTCTGCACATGGCATGGTACTGTCCATGCAACAGATATTTCTACACACTGTATATCTGTAAGGTAGAAAGGGTGACTGACACCATGCAAGTTCATCCTGCATCAGTCAGACTTTACAAATGGTTGCATACAGAGGTGAAGTGCTAGAATCCATATATACTCTATAAAATAATATATATTAGTTTTATTTACTCTACAAAAATAGAGATATCCTCTACAAAATACACAAAATAATGTTCATCTATTTGGTCACATACATCTTACTTATGCTAACTGCCCTGAGAAGTAATGACTAATGGAAACCAAAGAATCTTGAAAGCGTGCTGAAAGACTGTATGTACTGATTAAGATTATATGGTGATTCTGTCTGTTACAGTTGAACACAATATGAAGATACAATTTTCTTTCTTGTTTAGGACTGAGGTTACATTACTGCAATAGTAAGTAATCGCCTGCCATAGTGGATTCCAGTGTATTTAGAAAATTAATGGGAAATTTGTCCCAAAATAAAAGGAAAATTACTGGAGAAAAAAGTTTGAAAAGGCCATCTAGCTAGTGTTTACTGCAAATTTACCAAGAAATCTAGTTTAAAACCAATTAATTGTGGGCTAAAAACTTGAACTGCTTCAAGAATGTATTTGCACTATCATCAGGGATGCAAATGAGAAAGGCTGTCAGAGTGGAGGATCATTGATCAAGTGGAGCGGTTTTCTGGGTGACTGATTTTAGTTATCTGGGTTCCAGCTGTGCTGTTAAATATGAGTTTTTGCTTCAGCAGACAGATACAGTTTGCTTCCTCTTGAAGCTGGAGGAATTGTACTTTGCTTGTGGCGTGAAGGAAACACTTTCCAAGCATAGAAGTAGGGAAAGAAGTACACAAAGGTTAAATAAAATACAGGTTTCAGATTTAGTGTGTGAGCACTGAGGTTTACAAAGAAAGAAAGAAGAGGATATAAAGAAATCAAAGCCTCAACCTGTAGTACCTAAAAAGCATCCTGAAGGCTAACTTTATAGATACCACAAGATTCACTACTACAGTGATTTTTTTAAAAAATATAATAAAAATGTAATACTTTTCCTGTTTATTAAAAATAACATTGTCCATAGACTAGAGAAAGGAAGAAGTCACATTCAAGAAGCCTCTTCAAATTAGATATAATTCAGAACAAACCCCAGGTGAAAACCTTTTTTGATATTCAGGGAATTACAGATTATAGTTAAAACTACAATTTTATTTTGTTAATGGATGAACCCTTACTCTTATGACTGATCTCCTGAGCTATTTGGTAATGTTTGAAGTTCAAGTTAAGAGATCAAACTCAGTGACCAAAGTAAGCCTTTCCTTGGCTCAAAATTAAATCTGTGAACCACTCTTTTTTTCTATATTGAAGGGTATCAGCTTTAGAGACTTCCTTATTCCCATGATAAAATCTGCTACACACCTTAAAGGATGAAATACTCTATGCACAACTACAACAGAGATAAAAGGAAGCCTGCCCAGCTCAAATCTCATTTTTGTTTACATGCAAGGGTGATCAGCTTTTCCCCACTGGGCTGTGAAGTACAGGGAATCTTGGAGAGGGGTTTTGCCAACAAGCTCATTTTCTTTGCTTTAATATTTCTGTGATTCATAGAGTCATCTCTCCTTGTCCTCATTGGCCATACAACCCCAATTATTTTTGTATGGTGTTGTAAAAAAATTGCATAACCAGATCTGTTTCAGAACTTTTTGTTGGAAAAGAGTAATTCTGATTAGCGTTCCTTTTTTCATTTTCGTTTGTGGTTTTATGTAGCCCTTGTACTTACACCTCAATGTTGGTGGTGAAGAACTTTCACTTACATTGTCAACTAGGAGGCAAATCCAAGTTAAAAAGACTAAAAGTTTGATGCAGTGTGGAAAGTGGCAGCTCCTAATCCAAGTTGCTTTCCAGAGCTGTTGAGGAAAGTAGCTTAGATTTTGTTGTGTTCAAATACATCTTTGCACTGATTCCAGAACTAAGAAATATTAAAACACTACCCAAGTAGCCATGCAAAAAACAGTCATTGTGATTAACTCAAAATACAAACTTTAAAAAAGAACTTTAATTATGTCTGGCCATTGTTTCAGAAAGACTTCCAGGGAAGAGTTACTTTCTTTTTTTAGAGGTAGAAAGTTAAGGTAGTGTTACAATCCAGCCAGTCAAGCACCAAATAGAGAATGATACAGAGTAATTGTCATGATACTCAGAAGACAAGAGAGTATTTGCTTTCTGTGGAAGGCTTAAAAAGGTAAATAGTGCTGTATCTTAATATACCTATCCCTCATACCAAAAGAATAAAACAAGTATTAAGAAAAAAAAATAGAAATTATTCAGAACAGTAAACATGGCTAAGCTCAGAGAAAAGGCTCTGAACGAAAAGTCACTTTGAAAGGAATTCCCCTGGGGCATAAATATTCACCTGAAAAAGGATGAATCTTCAAAAGCTAGAACTGTGAGAGTACTGCTAAAGTTGCCCTTCAGCTGGACACTAGTTTTGCGTCACATTTACATCAAATTTTATTAAAGTTGTTTAATCAGCAAAGAGGTTCCTTCTCACATGTGCTAACCAGCTTTGACTTGTATCATTCCTGAACATGGAAAGAGTTTTGACTCTTGCCCACTGATTCTTTGATCTGTTATAAAAATATCTCATTGATTCTTTTGTGGGTGAGGACGCACTGCTGCACACTGCATGATTTGCAGATATGGGGAAGAGGTGTGTACTTAATTGGGGCACCACTGAATCCCCAGGAGCTAGGAGTTAGCTACTGCAAAGACTCTCTCTTGTCCTGTAGGTGCACACAACAGGACAAATGACCTGAGGGCAAATAGATTATGGATTTACTGATCACTTCTATAGGGCAGGTATTGTGAAAGACAAAAGAAGCAGAGATTCCTAGTGTATAGATAGGTAAGGTGGAACTCTAGCTACATAACCTGATTAGTGCTCTTAGGCAGCTCAACATTTCAAGCCACCTATTGAGTGGTCAAGCCAGCTCACTCAGGCACTTACAGTGAAGCACACTTTCTCTGGACACTTGTACAGTCAGTAAAGAGAAAAAGGTGCTTCGAGAGGAAAATTCATCCACCTGAAATCTGAAAAGTCATCCAGTCATCTCTGCTTTTTACAGGGTATGTCTGGAATAAGGACAAACAGCTTAAAACCAGAGAGCTTCTGCTAAATACCTGAAATCAAGGAGACGTCACACTGCAAGCACCTGTACAGATTACTGTCTGCTGTCACTTGTCAGGTCAGCTCAGAAAAATGATTTTTCTTGTGTATCTTGTGCAGTCTTCTTTCTCTAATATGAATTTCATATTATTTTCTCCTTGACTTTCCTAAGCTGAATAACCTCTCACATCCTTTTAGATTAACTCTCTGTTAGGAACTTTTCAGTTTGAATAGACTGTACATCTCATTAAAATGCTATTCCATCCTTCTTCCAGCTTGTAATGAAAAAAGTTGGAAGAACTAACCAGACACTAGTCTTCCATGGTAGATGTCTAGCCAGGCTCAGTTTTTTCCCAAATGTCATAGGAAAAAAATAAATTTATCAGAATGTATTTGTATAGCATTGCCCTGTCCATATACTTTGTTTTGTCC
The DNA here is from genome assembly GCA_013400115.1 of Rhinopomastus cyanomelas. Classification (NCBI taxonomy): domain Eukaryota; kingdom Metazoa; phylum Chordata; class Aves; order Bucerotiformes; family Rhinopomastidae; genus Rhinopomastus; species Rhinopomastus cyanomelas. The sequence goes on along the minus strand of VXBP01002286.1, from coordinate 6,257 downwards.
TTACTGTTGAGAACAGAAAACCCCCGAATAATTTAGTGAATATCACAGAATCACAGGGGTTGGAAGTGACCTCTGAAGATCATCTAGTCTAACCCCCCTGCTAGATCAGGATCACCTACAGAAGATCACACAGGAACATGTTCATCTGGGCAGTGCCTTGTTACCCTCACTGTGAAAAAGTTTTCCCTTTCATTTACCCACTTCCCCTTGTCCTGTTGCTAGGTAAGGAAGGGAAGCACAGATACAGCACAGGTACTGCGCAGCCAGCAGAGATGCAGTATAAAAGAAGGAAAATGGGAAGAGGAAAGTGTTGAAAAATGATTTCGAATGACCCTTCTCCTTTGAGCTTATAGGTCAAGGTGCAAAAGGCAACTAAGTAACAGAGTCCCTTGTACTGCAGGATCTACCCATAGATTTTAGTTTAATNTATTATTATATTTAATTGCTATGTTTCTCTCTCTCCCTTCAGTCATATTTCAATAATGTCACTATGATGATGCTTATCATTGTCAGCTGTAATTACTGTTAAAAGTAGTGAATTCGGTTAGTTCTTCAAACTGGGTCTCTTGAGCTTGGAGAAGACGAGACTGAGGGGTGACCT
>VXBP01002285.1:0-39253 GCA_013400115.1 Rhinopomastus cyanomelas | reverse complement strand
TGATTCTATGATTCTATGATTCTATGATTCCCATGGTGAGGAACAGAATTCTGCTCCTGAGGCCATTACTCTCACACAAGCATGGACCTCCTCACCATTTTCACAGGCAGAAAAAGGAAATACAGTCTCACAAGGAGTTCACCTCACTAGTTTTATTTTATTCATAACCTTTATATTACAGTTCTGCAGAATTCGGAATCACTGTTCCAGAGGAGAACTTGTGGACATTGAGAACCGGCTGGCTAGAGTTAGTTTTAGCCTGGTATCTAAGAGACAATTAAAAGATTATGTCTGAAAGCAAAGAGCAAGGCATGAGGAGTAGGAAGAGAAGAAATCCTTAACCTAAATTCCTAATTCTGAGCAGAATTATGAGACAGGGCACAAGAGAAGGCCTGCTATATTGGAGGGTACATTGAAGACAACCAAACAAGACACGGAACAGGCTGAGTAGTTTCTTTAACTTTAGAAAAATAGACATGAATATAATCTCAGTAGTGGTGAAGGATTCTTATGAGGTGGTAGTTGTATATTATAACCACAGGAGTATCCTTCAAGATTCTAAAAATTATATCATAAAATTTGTCATGCAGAAAATTATTTAACCATCTGAAGAAAATTCTATTGTAAATATCATTTTTCTGAGTAAAAGTGAAAAAAAGTGCTGTGTGGTCACCTACCAGCAATTAAGAATCATAGATCATAGAATCATTATGGATTGGAAGGGACCTCGAAAGATCATCTAGTCCAATCCCCCTGCAACAGCAGGATCACCTAGACCAAGTCACACAGGAACACATCCAGGCGGGTCTTGAATATCTCCAGTGAAGGACACTCTACAACCACCCGNTCATAGTTATCCTGCTGTCCACCAGGACCCCCAGATTGTGTCATAGTGTAGAGAATCTAGTCTATGTCACTAATACATACACAAACACAGGGTGCTTGAGAAGTGTCAGTTTATGAAAGCTGGAAATTATTACTAGCCCAGCTGGAGAGAAGAAAGCTTTCTAATGTAAAATGGCTACAATTACACAGTATCACAGTAATGGTAAGGTTGGAAAAAACCTTAAAGAACATCCAGTCCAACCCAAATCCAAGTAAACCAAGTAAACCTAACATCTACCATCTAGATCATGCCACTCAGAACCCCATCCAGCCTAACCAGGGATGGCGACTCAACCACCTCTGTGGGCAGCCCATTCCAAAACTGGATCACTCTTTCAGTGAAAAATGTTTTCCTAATGTCAAGTCTAAACCTCCCCTGATGGAGCTTAAGACTATGACCTCTTGTCCTGTCTCCAGTGTCCAAGGAGAAAATTCCGACCCCTGCCTGACTACAACCACCTTTTAGATAGTTACAGACAGTGATAAGGTCACCTCTGAGCCTCCTCTTTTCCAAGCTAAACAAACCCAGCTCCCTCAGCCTCTCCTCATAGGGCTTATCTTCCAACCCCTTTACCATTTGAGTCGCCCTTCTCTGGACCCTTTCCAGCACCTCGACGTCCCTCCTAAACTGAGGGGCTCAGAACTGAATACAGTACTCTAGGTGTGGTCTAACCAGTGCCGAATACAGGGGATTAGAAGCAGTTGAAAATTACTTCATTAAATGTTAAAAAAACCCTACCAAACAAGGTGCATAATCTTGTCAGAAGAATTCACTAGTAAAATAGAAAAGAAACAAAAACAGAGAAAGGCAATGACCCCTTCTCAACAGTCCAAAACTCAAAACAGGAACTTCTAGCTCACAAGGACTAAAAAAATCATTAATATTCATGCATACACATGTAGAGAAATTTACTAGTAAATACAAACTTCTGATAAGGAAAACTACAAATATCATTGAAAACTAAATGTTAAATTACAAAAATGGTAATAATAAGAAATTGCTCAAATATATTTGGAGGAAAAACAAGTAATTTCATACAGACTTCATACAAAATAATGATGTAATTAGCACCAGTAAACACTTAATCATAGAAAATGTGTTACTGAAAACACTTGTAACTACTCTTTGATGATACTTTAAAATTTGTTGATAAAGGTAACTATACTAAGATATATATTTAGACATCCTTTAAACATTTTGCTTTCTCTTACTGAACATTCAGGCAATAAAATAAACACTTCATAAAATCAGCATATTTATAACACTTAACAAATATTTCTCCAGGAAAAAAAATTTCTATGAAGTCTATTTTAATTATAAAAATTTGTAAAAATTAATAGGTATACATTTCATAAGACCATTTATAATAAAACCCCACCCTTATATGTTTTAGAATTGTAATATTTATTCAGTATCTTCACTAGTACTCTGGAAGATTAAATGCTACTGAAATATGCAGATAACATAGAAATTAATGGAGTGATGAACTGCTGGAGACACTTGGCAGATTTGACTCATCTGAAGAACATGCCAGTTCCAAGGTCCTCTACATAGGAACAAAGAGTGTGGACCATGCCTGGAAGACCAAAGGTCATAATCTGTCAGGTCATAACAGTGAAGAGGATATGGGGAGCCAGATGAGCACAACTTTTTGTGCCGTGCGTAGCTGAAGGGCAGACTGTGATTCATAGTGGTAGACCTTTTAAGGCTGTATTAATTTTCCAGAAAATCATTGAGGTACTCAGGTATGGTCAGTAACTTCTAAGAATAGAGAGCATCTTGTTGGAGTCTTCAGGTTTTTAAGCTGTATAGATTAAAGACTGACTCTCGTCATAGACTTACCTAAGACCAAGCTCCCAGAAGTTCCACACTCATCACTGCTCTTCCTGTCTCAAGATACATTCACCTATCTACCATATAGACTTCCTCAGGGCTGTTGACTTTAAGGGATTCAGAGCTTTATAGTTCCTTTGTCTGGACAAATACAGAATTTTGCTCCCTCACAAGGTGGTAGCTCATCATTTTCTCACCATGAAGAAAATTATCATTCCTGTTAAAATTCTCAAGGTATTTCAATTCCTTGCTAGAGGCATGGGGACTGCAAGGTATACTCCCACATTCCAAATTGCCCAGCTCAGCTAATGCTTGCTTAATGAATTACTCGTTTCCCTCTAGCCATGATGTACCAGAAGTCCAACAAGTCACAAATTAGGTAAGAGCCTTAGATTCAGATTTCAAAACATTTTCCTTCCTAACATTTTCCTAGCCTGGATTTTTTCTAACAAAGAACCTAGATTCTCAAACACTTTCAAAAATTTCCCAGTGTTCCATGAGGCAAAGCATTCACTCTCTAGATGTTAATTTATAACTCAGAAATCTATGTTAAGTACTGGTAAATACTAGAAATACTGCAAAATTGGTATTGCTAATCAAGTATGTTGCTAAAATTATTCAAAGTCTTACTTTTCCCCAATCAGAGACATACTCATACTGTGATAAAAGTAGAGTGTTTGGAGACAAAAATTCTGATTTCCTGAATATAACAGTTAATTACATTAAAAGACGCAGTTTAAAAGGTAACCTCTTGTGACTGTCAAGTAACTCAGTAAAGGCGTATATTTAAACAGTGATGATGCAAGATTCAAAATTCTGCAGGTAAGATTCCTGTACTACATTTGAACCAAGGTCTGGTTGGCGCATATTTTTATAACCGAAAACATGTTCTTCTGTGTGGAAGTTGAAATGAAAAGTTTTAAGGAATTTTTTTTTTTGGTCTCATATCTTGATGAAACAAAATATGTCAGATGTATTTTTCCACAATTAAAGTGTTTCTGTATTCTCATAATTACATAAATATGACCTGGAAAATTAGAAATATTTTATGTGAGTAGTATGAGTACTTTGGGCAGTGGTCCTAAAACAATTGTAAACTGACCTTCTACTGCTCTCCTCAGAAAAGAACAGGCAAATTCAAATTTTAATATACCTTTTCCTTTGTACCTATGTATTTCAAAAGCAATTAGTTTTCTAATACTTGTATTTGTCAGCATGACTCCTGATAATTTGAGTAAGTTTTTAGAAGCTGGATATACTTTGCAAAATACTACTTAATGTAATGTACTTAATATCTATTATATCAAACACGGTGAGACCAAAAGCTATGCTTAGATAGCGCAGAGAGAGAGACCTGGTATTGGTCCCAAAACTCTATTTCCTGAGGTTTTTGAGGTGATTGGAGGAGGAAAGAGGGATCTGATAAAAGTCTGAATCTCTCACAGGTGAAGCCGAGAAGGGATGTGGCTGGGCATCAACTGCAAAAGGTTTAAACGTGGTGAGACCGGAAGCCATATGCAAAGCAAGAAAGCCAGCCTTCTCTAGCTATCTGTGTACAGGAGATTAAAAAAAAAATAAAATAAATTATCTCACCCCAGCAACAGAACCAGCAGCAGAAGACCAGGCTATAGTCACTACTGCACAAGGATGCAGGAACCCAAACAGAGGTACCCTAGCAAGATGAGGTTGTGCAGGTGACTGCCTGCAGGGAATGACTCTCATTCTCAGGGGCAGCTGTGTATGGTATGAACGTGCAGATTATCTGCTTAACAAAGCAGCACAGCACAAGACAAGGTTGAAAAGCTATAAGCACAAGTAGAAAGGCTGAGGAGCACTACAGAAGCTGAAATAGAGATAGACTGGTGGAGCCAGGCTCTTGCAGTCTGGACAGCGGCCAAATAACAGCCAGAATCAATGGGCCCCTGCATCCTGCACCTCTCAGGTGGAAGACAGAAGCCTAAGTAGAAGGGGTAAGTGGAGGCAAATTCAAGGCCATGGCAGAAGGCAAGCACACCACTTGCCTCCTTTGCCTCCTCAGGTGCCACCAAGAAATAGATATGAGGCCCTACTGGAAGACAGCAAGTCCAATAAGGATACAGATGATAGTCTTATCACAGTCACATAAATCAGGTCTTCCAGTAATAGGAAAACCTCCTCTGCAAAAGGGTCCTACTTATTGGAGACTCGCTCCTGAAGGGAACTGAGGGCCCAATGTGCAGAGTTAACCCTTGTCATAGGTAAGTCTGCAGTCTGCCTGGAGCCCAAATCAGGCATATCACTAGGACGCTCCCTAACCTGGTGAAATCAACTGACTATTACCCACTGCCCATGGGATGCAAGTCATTGCTTGGTTACTCTCTATCATCTTTGCTAAGTCATAGGGATAAGGAGTGGGGCCTGGGGAACGGAGGATAACAAATGCCACTTCAATCTTCAAAAGGAATAAAAAGGAGGACCCAAGTAAGTAACTATAGACCAGTCAGCCTCACCTCCATCCCAGGAATGGTGCTGTCCCTAACTTTTCCTTAGGTACAGTCAGCATGGCTTCCCCAAAGGGAAGTCATGCTTGACCAACCTGATAACCTCTTATGAGGGCATAACCTGGAGGATAGATGATGGCAGAGCGGTGGATGCACTCTCTTGATTTCAGGAAAGCATTTGACACAGTCTCCCACAGAAACCTCGCAGCCAAACTGAGGCAGTGTGGTCTGCATGATCAGATATTGAAGTGGATTGTGAACTGGCTGCAGGATAGAAGCCAGAGAGTAGTGGTCAGTGGAAAAGAGTCTAGTTGGAGGCCTTTATCTAGTGGAGTGTCTCAAGTGTCAGTACTGGGATTAGAATGCATTATCAGCAAGTCTGCTGATGACACAAAGCTGGGAGGAGTGGCGACACCCCAGCAGGCTGTGCTGCTATTCATTAGGACCTGGAAAGGCTAGAGAGCTGAGTGGGGAGAAATCCAGTGAACTATAACAAGGGCAAATGTCGAGTCTTGCATCTGGGCAAGAACAACCCCAGGGACCAGTATAGACTGGGACTGACCTGTTGGAGAGTAGTTTAAGAGAAAGGAACCTGGGGGTCCTGGTGGCAAGCAGGATGACCATGAGCCAGCAGTGGGCTCTTGTGGCCAAGAAGGCTAATGGCATTCTGGGGTCGATCAGAATGGGAGTGGTTAGCAGATCAGGAGGGGTTCTTCTCCTCCCCCTCTACTCTGCACTGGTGAGATCGCATCTGGAATATTGTGTCCAGTTCTTGGCCCCTCAGTTCAAGAAGGACAAAGAACTGCTGTAGAGTCCAGCTGAGAGCCACAAAAATGATGAATGGAGTAGAACACCTCTCTGATGATAAAAGGCTGAGGGAGCTGGGTCTCTAGCTTGGAGAAAAGAAGATTGAGGGGTGACCCCATCAACCTTGATAAATATGTGAAGGGTGGGTGTCAGGAGGATGAAGCCAGGCTCTTCTCAGTGTCATCTAATGATAAGACAAGGGGCATATTCCCTTCTATATTTGTTGTAATCCAGTTTTACAGCTGATGTTCTTTCCATCTAAGCAGCATCTAACACCTCAGGGAAATGTGCAGCTTCAAGACCATTTTAAAATGGTTCAAATTCAATCAGTTTGAATTGGTGACAATTTAGTTGCGTAAAATAACTTGTACTGGTCTACCATTTTCTTTTGGGATCAACAGACACAGGCAATGTTTTGCAAGACAGAAACAGTTCTGGGGTGTTCTGAGGGGCTGAATTGCTCTCTTTCCTTACCAAATCCCCAAAGAACTGATCTTGGTTAATACTCACCAATGGCTGTGCCTCAATCAGGGTCAAATTCAGAAAAAGATTAAAGTTTCCATTTCGTAATTCATCAAGCACATAAAAACAACTAATATGGGTTATCACAGAGTTCACAAGAAACACAAAATGTTCTATACTTTTTCACTGTTAGGTTTAAAACTCACTGGCTTATGGAAGACATGCAAGGTGTACAATCTCTGTATAGACAATCTAGTTCCACTCTTGATGTGCACATGTAACTTGTGCTGACAACAACCTATGTACACATTTAGAGGTGTAATATATGCCAAAAGACAGGTTTACTTTCAACTTGTAGGACTTAATATTGAAGTCTAATTCCACTTAAGTCTGTGTTCTAAACGAGCATATTTCTATTTGTCTAATCTTTTGTGTTTATGTCTCTATAAGGACATATTTTATTAGCTGAAATGTAACTACATTTGAAGGGCCATAACCCAGCTTTGCTGTAACTCATACAACATATTAGCACTACAAAATTATCACTAAAATCCTAGAAGAATAAAGAACAAGCTAAATGTGGGACACTGTATTAACCTGCACCAATGTTGAGGAACATGTAGCACAGTACCTATCACCATACACAGAAAGAAGATGACACAATAAAAAGACAAAGCACATTGATGGAAATCCAGGTCAAAGTGGTCACAGCTTTAGAGTTTCAGTTTTAACTTTGAATGTTCTAATGATTCTAATCACAATCATGCTGGGTTTTAAAGTCTCTGTTAGCTTGAATTACCCACATTCAAGTCAGGCCTAGAGGCCCTTTGACGGAGGAAAATCTCCCAGAGCTGCGTCTAGCAAACAGCTTGGAAAAGAGCTCTGCAGAAACGTAAAATCACTGATTTGTTCCCACAGTCCACCCGGAAGTAGAGCTAGAAGAGTTACAGCTCTTAAAGATCATTACAGAAAAGAAGAGGTAAGGAAAAAAAAACCAAAAAGGAAAAAAAAAAACCAAACTTCAGTTGTCCCACATTGCTCAGCAAATTTCACTTCCAGTTCTGCCATGGCAAGTAACAGGCCCACACTGTCCTGCGTTCAAGATGGAAGAGCATTCTTGAAAGAAAAATACAATTTCTGTTTGCATATCCTGTGCATCTTTTTTCAAGTGGGTTGGGGCTTATCCTATAGAACTTACCTACATTATCTAAGCATGTAACTAAATTGAGGAGTCTGTTGGTTTAGCTTGGACTGATTCATCCCTTAAACAGGGAATATAAAAGGATATCTATTTTTCTGAAGCCAAGGGGAAAAGAACAGGTTTGAATAAGCAACTTAAATGTAGTTACTACTGTCGTGTATTCTGCTTTTTGCCAGAAGCGTACACAGATATATATGATTTAAGGGTCCCAAACAGGCTTTTATACAATCTAAGTCATCGCATCTAGTCAAAGATACTAGTAAGTGTAAGTATAGCACAACATACTTGTAACTAATTCATTAATGTTAAAGCTAACTCTATAGCATCCACTGTAGACAACAGTAATATCTTCACTGGCACTGAATAAGCCTAACAATTGGTGAAGAGAACTAGAAGGATTTCAGAACAAAACAGACCAAGACACCATATGAATGAAAGTGTTATTAAAAAGAAGTATTTAGGGTTTTGTTAAACACATTATAACCCTAGTGGATACGTACAATGCAAAACAGATGTATTTTGGGTGAAGTAAGAGGAAACATTTATTAATTTACTCTTCTTTTTAATTCTAAAAAGCTAGTTTAGTAAAATATCAGTCTTCACATCAAAAGCAGGCCAGTAAAAGAAAACATTTCAGCCTATTAAAATGAGCTAATTGCTCTTGCTATTAAGTAATTAGACTCTCATCCCTTCTTTCTCATTCCCTGCCGCACAACAGTGAAACCTGGTGTTAGGTTTTGTCCAGTCACAGAGATGGCAAGGCTACATGGTAGAACTACTCAGAACTACTTGGTAGCACAAAAGTGTGTTGCTATTACTATGCAGACCATACTGCTTATTGAAGGGTATAAATACTTTATAGCTACTAGAATACAACAATTAGCTGATATAAATTAATAAGACAGACAAGCAGAATATCAATCATGATACTGCTAAAATAATTAGCATAAATTAAACAGGATGACAGATTGCTGCAGCTGTTGCATAAAACAAGAGCACCTACTTCAGTTTTCAATAAACTGCATACTTTTAACACTAAAGCTATACTACACAATACTCAACAGATTTTAAAAAAGAGACCACACAACAAATATTCATTGATAACTGTCAGACTTGTTTATGCAATTTCTGAGGTAAAAAGGAGAAAAAAAAAAAAAGCACCTAGATGAGTGGGAATTTATAGCTTAATATATGCAGGAAACCCCCAAATATCTTTCTAAGCAGAGATCACGGCAACTGTAGTGATAACTATTGCACAATGACCTATTTGCCTAAACTAGCCCTGTGCAAATGCTACACTACAGTGGGCCCTTTATTACAAGCATGTCACTAGAAATTCCACTGTTTCATGAATTCTGGAATATAATTAAGCCGGCACAAACAACACTCCTTTAACTACTGGGAAAAAAAGAACAGCCTGAAAGTTATTTTATTTCAATTTTTTAATAGATATGCATTATATTTTTTCCTTCTCACTATGACATCAGAGCACCTGTAAATTCATAATTATGAATAGGTATTTTGTTAAAGGCAAATTGAAAAGCACATTTATTCTTAGCAAGGCACAAATAGACTTTTACTTCAGAAGCTTATGCTGTCTGAAGCAGTTTTAAGATCTCAAAAAATTTTGCTGATGCTGCTAAATAATTTAAAGCAGTCAAATTAGACCATATTGGTAGAACTACCCATATTCTGCTCTCAGTTAAAACTTTGTCTTCTGAATTATTATAGTTACTCAGATAACAGTGAGAAAGACTCTGATTAATTCTGTCCATGTTTGTATAATATCAGGCTAAAATAATGAAAATTTTGACTTTCAAAATTATGTCTCTGAATCCTTAATGTCAGTTTTGTGACATACTTTTCTATTATACCACCATTCACGCAAGACCAAAGGTGTAAAGATTTTATCTCTTTGATTCATGTAGTAAAGATGGGAAACTGCACCACTAGAATTTGTTTTGACAACTAGGTGGAAGGACTGAGGTGAATTCTGCATAAAACTAGCTCCCTTTTAATCTCTGAGTAACAGAGATAAACCTAAGAAGATTTATAGAATTATGTATGTGCATACACACATGCTGAAAGAGTTGATCTGATGCAAGACAAAGTCAGATTGGAGAGGGATGGTGCTTCCCTGTGTCAAGGGCTTATTTTTATTCCCAAGTCCATGTTAAACCCTTAACATGACATTTAGGATGTGAGGCAGCATTTCTGAGGAGACACTAGACTTCTAATATAGTTATTTTGCTGTCTGGGGGAGAGAATATTTCTTGGCAAATACTAAGAAAGTTGTTTATGAAGAAAGGCATTCTGGCTCCCCAAGACACTGAAACAGGATGTCCAAAGTTCTGTCTGTTCATTCTACCTATGGGAAAGAAACTATGCCAGCAACAGGAGGGGAATTTGCCTTTATAAAATCTGTGACAGCAAAAAGGCTCTTTGCTTCTAATTGTTGTGATTTTATAAAGTCATGACAACTACTAGCATAAACCAGTAGCTGGCATGCCTGCAGAAGAATTTCAGAATAAAACAGGTCAAAACCTGCTCAAATATTTATCCAAATAATTAAATAAACACCACATATTACAAAAGGATAATGCAAATTTATTTCTCTGAGCTGTATAGCCCTACAAGCTGGTATGGAATGCAGGTATCTCCTAACACTATTATATGTACAGAAAAATAACATTTAACTTACATACGAACTCAGATGTTATAAATACATATACATAAATATAGATCTACAAATGAAACAGTTAAAAATATCTGAAAATACATGTACTCTACCTAACAAGATTACAAAGACAAAACACATCAATCCATGGGCATGCACTGTTGTGTTAGATCAAACTGGCCTAATATGAAGAATCTTTGAACTCAAGTCATGTCACACCAATATTAGTAGAAACAAAGACAGGAATTAGAAAAAAATCCAATATTAACAAAAACAAAGGTAGGCATTTTATCTTCATAACAAGTCCAGAAATTACATAGATTTATCTTTTTCCTAATTATGCGTTCTCAGCAGAATGAGAATTGCAGGTCAGAAAAACACTGCACATTTTTGACAGCCACTAAGTTCAGCATTATCCTGGCGGTCAAATAAGAGCCTTGGCATAAAATAGCACTTTCACATGAGTTTAAAATTTACCTTGTGCAATACTTAGCACTTCACACTTCTAAAAGCTATACATTTGATTCTCAGGTCAGAGAATTGTGACATGAGAATGATAGAAGCCTGGGCTAATTAAACACACAGGATACGGAATTCTACAATGGGAGAGGCAACTAAGAGCATATTTCATTTTGGTTGCTTTCCTGTTCTCTTTGGAATGCTTTTCTGAAATAGTAAAATAAAACAGAAATGAACAGAACAGTCAAAAAGGAGAACACCAGAATGTTTTTAGTAATCCCCATTTTGATAGAACTATCGGGCTGCTTCAAATTTTCTTCATATATAAGAACTATGTCCAGAGATCATGGAATCATAGAATCATTACGGCTGGAAAGGACCTCTAGGATCATCAAGTCCAGCCTTCATCCCAACATCTCACTAACCCCTAGACCATAGCCATCTGCTTGTTTTTTGAATACCTCCAGGTATGGTGAATCCACCACTTCCCTGGGCAGCCTGTTCCAGTGTCCACACACTCCCCCAGTAAAGAACTTCTTCCTAAGATCCAATCTAAACCTCCTCTGATGCAACTTGAAGCCATTTGCTCTTGTCCTATCATTAGTAATTTGGCAGACCAGCATCAGCCTCACTACAACCTCCTTTTAGGCAGTTGTAGAGAGCAGTAAGGTCTCCTCTCAGCCTCCTCTTCTCTAGACTAAGCAACTCTAGTTCCCTCAGCTGTTCTTCATAGGACCTGTTTTCCAGACTTCTCAACAGCCTTGTACACCTTCTCTAGACCCACTCCAGCATCTCAATGTCCTTCTTATACCGTGGTGCCCAAAACTGGACACAGTACTCAAGGTGTAGTCTCACAAGTGCAGAGTACAGGACCACGATCACCTCTCTACTCCTGCTGGTTACATTGTTCTTGATATGGGCCAGGATGCCATTGGCCTTCTTGGCCAGCTGGGCACACTGCTGGCTCCTGTTCAGCCAGCTGTCAACCAGCAGCCATAGCCCCTTTTCCATCAGGCAATTCTCCACCCACTCTTTCCCAAGTCTGCAGCACTGCTGAGGGTTGTTGTGACCAAAGCGCATGATCTGGCACCTGGCTTTGCTAAACATCATACCATTTGCCTCAGCCCATCAATGCAGCTTGTTCAAATTCCTCTGCAGTCTCTCTACCTCAAGCAGATTGACACTCCCGTTTAATTTTGTCTCACCTTCAAATTTACTGAGGGTACATTCAATCCCCTCATCCAGGTCATCGATAATGATGTTAAACAAAACCGGTTCCAAAACTGAGCCCTGAGGGACACCGCTTGTGACCGGTCACTAACTGGATTTAAACCCATTCACCACAACTCTCTGGGCTCAGCCATCCAGCCAGTTTTTAACCCAGCAAAGAGTCTACCTGTCTAAGCCATGAGCCAGCAGCTTCTCGAGCAGAATGCTGTGGGAAACAGTGTCAAATTCCTTCCTGAGGTCCAGGTAGACAACATCCACAGCTTTTCCCTCATCCACTAGGAGAGTCACCTGATCATAGAAGGAGATCAGGTTGGTTAAACAGGATTTATCCTTCATGAACCCATATTGGCTGGGCCTGATCCCCCCATTGTCCTGCACTAGCCACAGTGATCACCCCCAAGATGAACAGTTCCATAATCTTCTCTGGTACCAAGGTCAGGCTGACAGGCCTGTAGTTTCCTGTATCCTCCCTTCTGCCCTTCTTGTAGACGAATGTCACATTGGCAAGTTTCTAGTCATCCAGGACCTCCCCTGTTAACCAGGACTGCTGATAAATGATGGAGAGAGGCTTAGTAAATTCCTCCCCCAGCTACGCTACTTCAGCACTCTCAGGTGGATCTCATCTGGTCTCATACAAAGCTATGCAGGGTTAAGGTTAGGGTTAGTTTTGTCCTCAGTGTCTAAACCAGAGTTTCCAATACATTTGGCATACCAGAGGAACAGAATGCCATTCAAAGTGACCTGGACAAGATAGAGAAGAGAGACCTTATGAGATTGTACAAGGCCAAGTGCAATGTCCTGCACCTGGGTATCTATACTGGCTGGGGTATGATGGGATTCAAAGCAGCCCTGAGAAGAAGTCATTAGGGATACTTGTGGATGAAAGGTGGGACACAAAGTGGCAATGCATGCTCACAGCTCAAAAGGTCAATCATATCTGGGGTTGAATCAAAAGCCATGAAGCTAGCAGGTTGAGGGACATTATCTTGTCTCTCTACTCTGCTCTGTTGAGACCTCACATGGAATCCTTCATCCAGCTCTGGAGTCCTCAGCACAAGGATATGAAACTCTTAGACCAGGTCCAGAGGAGTGCCACAAAAATTATCTGAGGCATGTGCAACAGCACACGATCTAATGGTTTTAAAATAAAAGAGAGAGATTTAGACTAAATATAAGGAAGAAACTTTTGAGAATGGTGCAGCACTGGAGAGATTGCCTAGGGAGATAGTAGATGTCCCATGACATATTGTTGATGTTGGATCTTAAACTTTACCTAAACCTTAGAACTTTGTGTTTGCTATTGGTAAGGCAGCTCACAGACCTGAAAACCAGAAGCAGGAAATGAAAGGTATTTATATATAATTTAAACTTGTTTTTTAATCTCTATGTTCAGAAGTTTTACTCACTAGCAATCACTGAGGACATCTGTATATAGGTTATAAAACACCAGTACTGCAACTACTACCTATGTTGTTTTTCCTTATTTCTTAGGTTCATGTATCATACCCTCTTTTGAATTGGAGCATAACCAATTCTAAGAGGAAACTGTCTTTTAATCACACTGGGTATCTACAAATTAAATTTTTACATTACTTCAGACATAGTGCCCCAATCTCTGTGTCATTGTGGCTGAAAAAAATGAGTGCCATAGGATAGACAATTTGAAAATTAAGTCAAATATTCCTGCTACAAGATGAAAGAAAGAGTAGAAACTAGGAGTAGAGTTTGTAGAATCAATGCATTATCATCATATGCTACCTGGAGTTATCTGTGGGATTTGAAAAGTAGAACAGAGAAGGTAATACTCAAAATGGTTGCTCTGATCAGTTCTCTCTTCTTCTGATCTGTTTCTTCATGTTCATGCATTTTCTATATTTTTCACCTCCAATTTCATTATCTTTTCTGAATAACTCTGCACTCAGTCACAGCATTTGCTGTGGACCAGCTGCTTGGGAGGAAAATGAAATGGTTAAATTTCTGACTTCCGTGTAGGAGATATACACATTTTATGTTATTTCACCAAAAAGTGTATTTAGTCTTATTCATCTATATTTCATTATCAATCCAAGTACACTCCACAGTTCTGCGGATTTTTGTTTGATTTTGATTAAGCCTTCAAGTGACTGCCATTAAAATTACAGTGTTAACCAGTTATACACTGTAATAGACTTTATGAGCTCTATTTTTTAATGTGCATTTGTCTGAGACATACATGTATGTGGGTCTGTGTATGCATGTGTGAATATATAGATCTATACACATGCTTATGTGCACGTATCCCCTTTTCTATTGCAAATTAATGTATGTAAGAAGGTGTGTTCATACCACATTTCTCTTTATAAGAAAAGTAAAACTAGGTTTGACTAAGAAGTAAATTTAAAATATAAACCCCTTAAAATCCAGATTTTAGACTGGAAACTCAGACAGACCTACAGCTGTACTAGTATTCACAGGCACCATGGTGATGTCTGCTTCTTCAGACTGCACAGACTATAATACAGCAATAGTTTATCTGCTTTATTCCTCCAGGTTTTCAGGTTTCCATGGAAATGTGTGGGAATCCCAACACAAGGGAAAAATAACAGGCTATCCATCTCAGATCATGGTGCTGGATCTCTGAACAGCTGACACGTGAGGCAGTCGTCACTAGAATAAAAACGCACATAATACAATACAACAGATAATGCTGGAGCCAAAGAAAACAGTTATGACCGTGCCTCAAAGGAACACCCATAAACTACTGCCTTAGTGGATGCATTAAAATCTGTAAGTATAAGGCTTTACACAAGTTTGAAGCTGCCCAGACTGCAAACACAGGTACTGATGATGTTCTGAAACTAATTAATTGAGCAAGTTACAGCTAATTAAAGCAGAACCTAATTTCCTATTATTGACTTCACTACACAGATGGTGAATTTAAAAGTGTCTACTTTTGAAATTCAAATTTAAATTACGTGCCGTATTGAAATTGTAGTAATACAAATGTCCAAAGACCCATCAACTGCTGCGTAAGCCTTGGTTTAAAGAATAGATAGACAATTTACAAAAACTTCCCAGTATAGCAACACAATGCCTCTATTTTGGTTTTGAGGACTCATGTCAGTTCTTTTGCCATTTTGCATAAATGTAGTGGAGTGAAATGGTTTCTCCCTATTTGCTGTTTGTATTTAAGATTTGCAGACTTATTGGTATGGACACATAAATACTCTTAGTGTTAGAAAACTGCTGAAAATCAGAATCAGCATAATTCTTAAACTTCCTTCTATCAGGAAAAAAATAATTCTCTCCTACCCACCCACTCAGGAAGTGCCAGGCTCACTGCTGGCCCCAGCACACTGGTTTTTTTCTAGTCAATATGCACACTGTTTGAAGTGTCTGCAAAGTGTTTGGTCTACAGTTTAGTATGGAGTACTGGAGTATACAGAACAGTATCGTCAGCCCAGCAGTCACTGCTAGACCTTGAAATGATACATCTCATTCCTTATCAGGTCCATCATCCATGTAGTAGTCAACAGGTAATCAGAGTAGGTCCCTTCTGACTTAGTCTGCTCATGAGGCAAAAAAAGATCTTTCAGACTGAGAATAATGACAGAAAAATAAACAAATTATGGAATTACTAGAATGAGAAGGACAGAAACCATTACATTCTCCATGAGGAACAGTATAACAGAAACACTGAACGTCAACACTGCTCCACAACATGGTGTAGGCAAGTATCTTAATTTCTATATAAGATCAATAAACTTTACCACAAGCTGTAAGCAGGTTCATGAGGCTTTTGGAGGTGCAGCTCCCCCAGAGGAACAAACCAGCACCATACCTCAGCATCACTGTGTTTGTGCAGTCATTCTTCACCCAGATGTAGGTTTCCTTCCCATACCACTGCTTATGTGAGAAACATTTCCAAGTCAGTATTAGCAACAGTATTTCTTAAATACATGGTCGACAGGCTAAACTTATTGTCATCTCAAAGTGATTCAGTTCTCAAACAAGAAAAAATAAATGTAACAAGTAATCTCTACTGTGCCTGTATGAATAGGGCTATGAGTTCCACATTTTAATGAAACAAATTGTTCAGGGTGTCAAGAAAACCATACTGATCTCTGAGCATTTTCTGACCAAACAGTGGTGCCTTAATAGTGCTCTAGCTTTTGGTGATTAACGACTCACTGATAGCTTGACCAAGCCCTTTAGCCCTACTGAGCTTTGTATTTGGGGCAGGTGACAACTGCATGCGAACAAGCTCAGTGTCCTGGTTTCAATTAGAACAGCACTAATTAATGCAAAGGTACAGGCTTGGGGAAGAGTGTCTGGAGAACTGCTCAGCAAAAAAGCAAAAGGACCTGGGGGTGCTGACTGACAACCAGCTAAGCATGAACGAGCAGTGTGCCCAGGTGGCCAAAGACAAAAGCATACCGGCCTGGATCAGAAACGGTGTGGCCAGCAGGAGTAGGGAAGAGATTGTCCCCCTGTACTCAGCACTAATGAAACCTCACCTGAAATGCTGTGTTAAGTTTTGGGCATCTCAATACAAGAAGGACATTCATGTGCTGCAGCAAGTCTTAAAAGGGCAAGGCTAGTGAAGGGTCTTATGAGGAGAAGATGAGGGAGATGGGACTGTTTAGCTTGAAGGAAAGGAGGCTGAGGAGAGACCTTATTGTCCTTCACAACTACCTGAAAGGATGTTGTAGAAAGATGGAAGTCAGTCTCTTCTCCTAATTCACTAGTGATAGGATGAGAGGAAATGGCCTCAAGTTGTGCCAGGGGAAGCTTAGATGAGACATTAGGAAAAAAAATTTCACTGAAGGAGTGGTCAAATATTGGAACAGGCTACTCAGAGAAGTAGTGGAGTAACCATCTCTGAAGGTGATGAAAAATGCGTAGATCTGGCACTTGGAAACATGGTTTAATGGGCATGGTGGTGTTGGGTTAGCAGTTGAGCTTTCTGATCTTGAAGGTCTCCCCCAACCTTAATGGTTTAATGATTCTGTGAATTCTGTTTAGTCATTTTACTTTTCACTTCAATCTCTTTACCTGAATTTTCTGCAGTTAATGTCATATATGAGCAGCATTGGCTTCTACAAATAATAATACTTGATTATGACAGTTACTATTAAGAACTTGTAATGTAGAAAGGCTTTTGTTTATATTTGCTCATCATGTAGAGACCAAGGTTGCTGCTATATCTTGTGTACCATGTTAGGCTGCAGTAAGTTAGAGGCCACATCCTGCACAAAGGATTGGATAGGTGAGTGTACAGTGACCAACAAGGTCTTCTGTTCTGTATATGTCACATTTGGTTTAAAGCTGAGGGACCACAGGGGTCAGCCTCACTTCCTCAGTAGGAGGACTGGTTTTATCAGGCACCAGACCTTGCAGATACACATGGGAGGAGTTTATCTCAGAGGGGAGAAACGGTTTTGTGGCAAGAGTTGACAGGACTTTAAACTAGATTCAAGGAGGGGTAGGATAGTTGATGGGCGAGCACCAGTGGGGGAGAGCTCTGGTCTTAATGAAAACCAGGCGGCCTCTCGCTGTCCTAGGGTGAAATTGGAGTGCTCAGCTCGCTCCCTGAAATACCTGTACACCAATGCACGCAGCATGGGGAATAAACAGGAGGAATAAGAAACCTGTGTCCAGTCAGATGATTATGTTCTGGTGGCAATTACAGAGACCTGGTGGGACAGCTCGCATGACTGGGAACGTGGTCATGCACAGCTATGTCCTTTTTAGGAGGGACAGCTCAGCAAGAGGAGTGGAGTTGCTCTCTATGTGAGAGAGCAGGTGGAATGTATTGAGTTCTAGCCAGGGGCGGATGAAGAGAGAGTTGAGGGTTTGTGGGTGTCGATTAAGGGGCAGGCTGCCATGGGTGACACTGTTGTGGGTGTCTATTACAGACAACCAGATCAGAATGAAGAAGTTGATAGATCTTCTAGAGGCAGCTGACAGAAGCCTCACAACTACAGGCCCTGGCTCTAATGGAGGATTTTAACTACCCTGATATTTTCTAGAAGACATACTTAGCCAGGCATCCACAGTCCAGGGGGTCCTCCAGTGCATTGGTGACAATTTCCTGATGCAAATGGTGGAAGAGCCCACTAGAAGACGAGCACCGCTGGATCTTATACTCACCAACAAAGAGGGTGTGGTTAAAGCAGTGAAGGTTGAGGGCAGCCTTGGGTGCAGTAAACATGAGATGGTGGCGTTCAGGGTCTTGTGTGGTAGGAAAAGAACACGTAGCAGAATCACAAACCTGACTTCAGGAGGGCCAACTTTAGCCTTTTTAAGCAATTGCTAGGGGAAATCCAATGGGACAGTGTACTGGCAGATAAAGGATCTCAGGGTAGCTGGTTAACATTCAAAGACTACTGTTTGAAGAGCATTCCAACAGGAAAGAAGTCAAGGAAGGGAGCCAGAAGAACTGCATGGTTAAACAGCTTGCTGCTCTGCAAACTGAAGAAGAAGAAAGCCTATAGGTCATGGAAGGAGAGGATGGCTACTTGGTGTGATTATAAGGCTCTGGTAAGAGAATGTAGGGATGCAACTAGAAAAGCCAAGGCCTCCTTGGAATTAAACTTTGCAAGAGAGGTCAAGGGCAACAAAAAGGGTTTCTTTGAATACACTGCAGGTAAAACTAAAACTAGAGGCAATGTAGATGAATGAGGTGGGTGCCCTAGAGACAGAGGATACAGAGAAAGCAGAGCTACTGAACAACTTCTTTGCCCCTATCTTTACTTCTGGGAGATGTCTTGATATCAAACCCCAGACTGCTAAGGCTCCAGAGGAGGTCGAGGTGAGAGAGGAGACTGCCTTGGTTGATAAGGACTGGGTTAGGTATAAGTTGATCAAACTGGATGTGCACAAATCTATGGACCCAGATGTGATGTACCCGCACATAATAAGGCAGAAGGCGGAAGTCATTGCTAAGCCACTCTCCATCATCTTTTCTAAGTCATGGGGATCAGGAGAGGTGCCTAGGGACTGGATAGCAAATGTCACTCCAATCTTCAAAAAGAGAAAGAAGGAGGACCCAGGTAACTCTAGACCAGTTAGCCTCATCTCCATCTCAGGAAAGGTGATGGAACACTTGTTCTAGAGGCTGTCTCCAGGCACATCAAGGACAGCAGCGTCATTACGGACAGTGAGCACAGCTTCACCAAAGGGAAGTTGTGCTTGACCAACCTGATAGCCTTTTATGAGGGCATAACCGGGTGGACAGATGATGGCAGAGTGGTGTATGTGGTTTATCTGGACTACAGTAAGGCATTTGACACAGAATCCTTGCAGCCAAGCTGTGGCAGTGTGGACTAGATGACTGGGTAATGAGGTGGATCGTGAACTGGCTGCAGCATAGAACCCAGAGACCAGTGGTCAATGGGAAAGATTCTGGTTGGAGGCCTTTATCTACTGGAGTGTCCCAAGGGTCAGTACTGGGACCAGTCCTATTCAATCTATTCAATAATGACTTGGATGAGGGATTAGGGTATACTGTTAGAAAGTTTGCTGATGACACAAAGCTGGGTGGTGTTGCCGACACCCCTGCAGACTGGTGCCATCCAGCAAGACCTGGACAGGCTGGAGAGTTGGGCAGGGAGAAATTTAGTGAAGTATAACAAGGATAAGTGTAGAGTCTTGCATCCAGGCAAGAACAACCCCAGGTACTAGTATAGGTCGGTGACTGGCTTGTTGGAGATCAGTGTAGGAGAAAGGGACGTGGGGATCCCAGTGGCCAGCAGGATGACCATGAGTCAGCAGTGTGCTCCTATGGCCAAGAGGGCCAACAGCATCCTGGGGTGGATCAGAAGGGTGGTGGTTAGTAGAATGAGAGAAGTTCTTCTCCCCTTCTACTCTGCACTGGTGAGACCACATCTGGAGTATTGTGTCCAGTTCTAGGCCCCTCAGTTCCAGAGGGACACAGAACTGCTGGCAGGAGTCCAGCGTAGAGCAACGAGGATGATGAAGGAAGTGGCGCACGTCCCTTATGAGGAGAGGCTGAGGGAGCTGGGTCTCTAACTTGGAGAAGAGGAGACTGAGGGGTGGCCTCACTAATGTCTATTACTATGTGAAGGGTGGGTGTCAGGAGGATGTAGCTAGGCTCTTCTTAATGTAATCTAGTGATAAGACAAGGGACAAGGGTTGTAAGCTGGAACATAGGAGGTTCCACATCAATATGAGAAAAAACTTCTTCCCTGTGAGGGTGACAGAGCATTGGAACAGGCTGCCCAGGGGGTTGTGGAGTCTCCTTCACTGGAGACATTTAAAACTTGGCTGGTTGTGTTCCTGTGCGATTTGGTGTAGGTGATCCTGCAGGAGGATTGGACTAGATGATCTTTCGAGGTTCCTTCCAATCCGTAATGTTTCTATGATTCTATGAAATGAAACAAGTGAGTCTTGAAGCTTTCATACCTGTAGATGCCTTAGGAACTAACATACACATTAAAAAATTAATGAACTATAACAAGTGGAGGTGGAGAATCTTGCATGTGGGCAGGAACAACTCCAGGTACCAGTATAGGTTGAGGATTGACCTGTTGGAGAGCAGTGTAGGAGAAAGGGACCTGGAGGTCACAGTGGACAGCAGGATGACCATGAGCCAGCAATGTGCCCTTGTGGCCAAGAGGGCCAATGGCATCTTGGTGTTTATCAGAAGGGTGGTGGTTAGCAGAATGAGAGAGGTGCTTCTCCCCCTCTAGTCTGCACTGGTGAGACCACATCTGGAATATTGTGTCCAGTTGTGGGCCCCTCAGTTCAAGAAAGACACAATGCTTCTGAAGAGAGTTCAGCACAGAGCCACGAAGATGAAGGAAGTAGAACACCTCCCCGATGAGGAAAGGTTGAGAGCATTGGGTCTCTTTAGCTTGGAGAAGAGGAGACTGAGGGGTGACCTCTTTAATGTCTATAAATGTCTGAAGGGTGGGTTTCAGGAGGATGGAGCCAGGCTCTTCTCAATGTCATCTAGTGATAGGACAAGGGGCAAAGGGTGTAAGCTGGAACACAGAAGGTTCCATATGAATAGCAGAAAGAACTTCTACACAGTAAGGGTGTCAGGAGCTGGAACATAGGAGGTTGCATATCAGTATCAGAAGCAGCTTCTTCACAATGAGGGTAACGAAGCATTGGAACATGCTGCCCAGGTGTGTTGTGGAGTCTCCGTCTCTGGAGACGTTTAAAAGCCACCTGGATATGTTCCTGTGTGACTAGGTCTTGGTGATGCTGCTGTGTCAGGGAGATTGGATTAGATGATCTTTAGAGGTCCCTTCCAATCCCTAATGATTCTATGATTCTATTCTATGATTCTGTCATCTGGATAAAGGTCTAAACATAGTCTGATTCTGTCTCAAAGTGATTAGAATGCTGGAAGTATCCCCTACAGAGAAAGGCTGAGAGAGGGGTGGTTCATCCTGGAGAAGAGAAGGCTCTAGGTAGACCTTACTGTAGCCTTTCAATACTTATAGGGGATTTGTAAGGGAGACAGATAGAGATGTGAACGAAGGGCATGAGAGAAGTGAAAACAGCTAACTTTTAGAAACTGACATGGAACTGGAAAGACTGGAAAGGGTGATGCCCTCTTACTCTGGTGGCACCAGGTGGCACCGCTGCTGTTACTGTTCTGGTCTTCTGTGTCTTTAGTTCAGTATCATACAAAATTTATTAAATGTATAAAGCACCTGTGCAGTCACAGGCCAAGCATGACGTGCAATCTCCCTGGGAGAAAAAGCAATGAACCATGCAGAAGGCAGACACATTTTCATTGCATCTCCAGCTTTCTGGGAAATATAATTTTGTGCCTTTAAATAGTCAAACTGTGCTTTCAGTTACAGTTTTGTTTTGATGAAAAGCTAAACATTCCCTGTTTTTCTCAATGTATAAAATATTTGATTGTGAATATATTTCTATTTCTGTGTTCACCAATCATGTGCCCATAAGCTTTCTATGCTACAAAAGATGATGATAATAAAGAACAGCAAATGGCAACTACAACAGTAATCATGTCAGATTATTCAGACATTAGTGGTTGAAGTATTAATTACTGTATTCAACTTTTTCTGTATATTTCTTTATAGAATCTACATGAAAAAATCACTACTTGTTAGTCAAAATATGTTCAATGAATAGTTGTTCCCACATTCCAAGACCTGTTACTTTAAAGTGTTGCTTTATTATGATTTGGGGAAAAGTCCTATTTCTTTCTGCTGACAGGGTAATAGAAGATCGTACAGTAGTTTTGAACTTATTTCCCATGAGCTCTACCCAGTCCCTGTACTTACTGTGAGCAGTACCTGTACACGCAAATGCTGTTGGGACAGCACAACAAAAGCCTTTAGCTGCAAGAGGCAGCTGAGATAGAGTGTGAGACAGGGAGAATGGAGGAATGATGTGGGCTTCATTGTGTGACAAAGGGAGTTATGCAGTATAAGGTCATTATTACAAGCAAATAAATACACACTTTATGTTAGCTTGATCAGAGTTTTGTTAAGTCCATGTAAGAAGATCTGACTGGAGCCCAGGCCTGTCTCACCTCTAGCAGTCCTATCCTTAAGCTTTGGCTTCTATCCCTGTTTGCTGGCTCCCTCACAATGCAGCTGACATCACCTGCTTCTGTTGGCCATCAGCCCAAATTATTTTCTGCCTTCATCTTCACCTCTCCTATGGCTGTGGAACAGTCAGTGCTGTGACTCTTCACCTCATGCCCTCACTGCTTATCACCTTTGCTCTTGTGTCTTTAGCAAAAGAAGTAAAACCAAAACCAGATACGGAGCAAAAGCTAATGGATGTATGGCTGGAAACAACAGGGATAGACTGTTATAATACTTGGAAGCCACCTCCTCCAGAAGCGTATGTGCAGTAAGAAGAAAAGCTAGAGCCAGACACAGTCAGTGAAACAACTGAAGAAAGGGGGCAGTACCAGCAGCCATGTACTAAGTAATAGCTCAGCAATTTGGCAAGAAGATAGAAGTAGGACAAAATGCCTCTCAGGCAGGTAAGAACAACAGTATTAAGTAGGGGGAGGCTGACACACAGAGATGGCCAAGAGGTAAGACCATGAGGGGAAACCATTTGAAAAGTTTTTAGAGACACCATTGCCCCTAGTGGAAGTAAAAAAAAAACATGTGAGAAGACTTCAAGCATATGCCTACACTTGTAAGAGACCGCTGCAAGGAGTTCCCAACTCTTTCCTCCTAGATAACACCAGATGAGCTAGTTCTGGCACTGAAGACAGTCTACTAATAGCAGCTCTGTAGGGCAGTCAGACCACTTCCAGTAATCAAAGCGAGGGATGATTAGCCTTTGCTCAGTCATGCTAACACAGTTATGATTTTTCTGGGTCATGAGCCTGCACAGTATTGCAGCTTCATGCCACATAAGCACACCACATAACGCCTACTGTCTGCCCTACAATGAAAATAGCTATTTCCCTCTGGAGTACAATACAAGCAGTTTTAGAGAAATTGCAAATTTTGTGCCAATCCAAAGTACAAGGGAAGAAACAGATGTGAATTCAAGTGGTCTGTCGATAAAAATTTTGTAAATACAAATCTCTTCCATTAAGTTTGTTACAGCTGTCTTTGCTGATGAGTAGATCCATGGTGGCTCAGCTAAGATTGCCCTTTTCAGAATAAGCATCAGGCATTTTGTGTGACAAATGGCAAAGAAAACATGGTGTATGGTATAGATTGCAGAGACAGAGATAGCTGCTTATCTCAACTTTTATAACGGTTAGTCTGAAAACCAGGGAAATTATTTCTTCCTCAGCTCCAGCCTATCTAGACAATAAAAGAGGCCTCAAAGTCCTTGGAGGAAGATTTTTCAGCAATGAATATGTGATTGCCTCTAAAATCAGACTGTATGCTATAGACAGCAGAATTTCACACAGCAGCAGTCCTATGGCTCTGCTCAAAGCAGCACTTTATGCAACAGAGTGTCTCATAACCCAGCAAAAGTGCAAAAGAGTATCAAAGAGCAACTGGGATTGCCAGAGCATTGCGAAGATGAATTGAATTAGTATCAGACCCCTGTCTGTAAAGACAATTGAAATGGCTACAGGTTCCAACTGAATGTATTTATGGTTAAATTACAGCATTTCCATGCAGTTACACACTACTTTGAAAACAAGAAGAAAAGAGCTCATTGTGCCAATATTATGCTGAATACAGGAGAAATATCAGCAAGTAAATTTTGTTTTAATGAAATACTTACAATTAAAATGAATGTATTATGCAAGAAAGACATCTTGCTAGAATAAAATATTAGATTATCTTCCCTTGGATGGTTGACTGTGCCTGACTCGATAACATCTAAACTAGAATTTAATAATGGTTGATTTCACATAAAACAAATTTCATATGAAAAAATGATTGATGATGTCAGGATGTGTAGCTACATACATGAAATACAGAACATCCAAATTTGAATGCCATGGAAACTATCATTGTTTTCCTTAGCTAGGATAAATCAATGGTCCATCTAGAATAGTACTATTCTTTCAGCAGCATCAGATGCTTCAGAGAAATTGCCTCAATTGCCCTAAATAGTCCTTCCTATTATGCAAAAGTTCATATTTGCTACACCTGATGTTGATCAAACTGGGTTCTGCAGTATAACCTCTAACTGCTACAATTTCTAACTTTTGCTGCATACCGACTAATGAAGAAATTATTCATACTATAATATTTAAAACTCTTACCAAAGTATATGTCTTAATATGGTAACAGTAAAACAAAAGATTCAAAAGTCACTTTTCTTCTCATCTGTTTCTTTCCTCATGTAATTTCTATATCACACTACCTAAAGTAACAATAAGTATGGTGTTTTATCAGTTAAATGAATCTGCTTCAAAAGATAATTAAATGTAACTAGTACACTAGGAGAATAGATATATCAGCCCCTCCACACAATGAGTTAGAAATGCATGATACCACTAACATATTATGTTCTAATAAGCCTCTCTTGCAAACATGGCATGTCTAGGCTCTTTTGCAGGCCAATCTTTTATTGGCGTAAAACGAAGAAAGGTGTCAATCCAGACACAGACTTTCTTTCTTTCCAAGCATTGGTCAGCAGATGGTAGAAAACGCTATTCAGATCTTCAAAAGGACCTGATGTTCTTGTTTTCTCTCTATTTTAGGATGCAAGTCCTGTTATCACTGAACAGAATGACACTTGCAGCAGGTACAGCTGACACATGGAAATATGTTGGATCAGTCTCACTAATACGATCTATGCATTTGCTAGAAAAATCAAACAAATATGGACCATTTGGACAGACAGGTTCAGAACCTTACTCACAGTCAATTTTCTGTGTGAACATTTGCAAGGAAAGATAACAGATGGCTTCAGCATGTATTATACTGACATGTACATAAATGTGCATGGGCATATATGAAATAGGAGAGTTGTGGCCAAATTAGGGCACTTTATTACACATATATATAGGACAGGGCAGTACCATGGGAGTGAAACCTGGAAAGACAGGGAGATCAAATACTAATGCTGAAAAATAGACATAATAGAGATTCTCTTCCAAGCAGCCAGGCCCCCACATATAGTGTACTGAGGATTTACGCAAGACGTTCACTTTAACACCACGAAAATTTGTTCAAAATCTCCATAGACTGATTGGAAGAATAGTTTCATCAATCACAGGTGCTGATATTAAAATTTCTGGTGAGAGTTTCTTAACTAACGTATCACTTCACTGGGATTCACTTTGCCTGCCCAGCTAAAGCAGAAGTGCTATAGCAGCAGTCGCCAGCACAGAAGGCGAAACAGAAAGAAAAGTGACAGCCTTAGAATTGAGAAATGAGCAGCACCCATGCATGGATGTATTGGGAGAAAGACAGTAGGGGGAGAAGGAAAGAGCACTTACTGATAAAGGAAAATGTAAAAAGTCATCTTAAAATACGCATTTAAACCGACAGACAGATCCCAACCTTCCTCCCACAAGAATCATGAGGTCTACACATCCACCAAAGACTTAACAGAATCCTTAAAATGAAGATTTATTTTTTTATTTAAGAGTGGCAATAGGTTATCTTCTAAAAAGAACACTTTACTGATCAAAGTATAAATTTAAGAGTGCATCTGCTTGGAATTAAGAATCTTCTACATAAGTAGACTGGGCTTGGCGAGGATAAAATTAATTTTCTTCACAGTAGCTCACATGGTGCTGTGTTTAGATTTTTGATGAAAATACTGGTAATACTTGAATGCTTTTGTTGAACAGTGTTTGCACAGCAGCAAGGCTTTCTTCATTTCTACCCACCTGAGGTACTAAATGATTGCATCACTTGTTTTGTTTTCTCTGTTCTTTCACTTTTCCTTCACTTATTAAACAATACTTTTAATATACATATTGATACATATATATACACAAATATAAAAGTTGTCTTGTTTTTCATTCGTACTTTCCTCTTTCCTCATCCAACTGAGGTAGTAGGGGGAAAGTAAGTGAGCATTTGCCATGGTGCTTTGCTTTCGCCTAGGACTAACTAACTATAAGAAAATAGCCAAGAACATATATTATGCATTTTGAAGGTTAGGTTTGTTGGTTTGTTTGTTGTATTTTAAACTAATTCTTTTAGAAAGGAGACTAACTTAAGTTTTTTTTAAAAATCGAACACATAATGTGGAACAGGACTACCCATAGAAATGGCTGTGGGGTCTAACATTTGCCTAGTTTATTTACCAGTTTCTAGAGACGATGTCTAAACCAACTTGGTTGTGCTTCAGTGTTAGTTACTGAAAACTATTTAAGATAAAACACAAATACTTTTGTACTTCACCTTTTGTTCTCATTTCATCAGCTTCAAGGTTCTTCTTTCACCAGCTTCAAGTTCTATGTCTCTCTTACCTTTGTATGGCAAGTTATTTTTTGTCTCTTAAGTTTACTGAAGTGCATTTCTTGAAAGTGCCTGTCTCACTGCCTACTCCACCTCTTGTGCAGACAAGTTTACTGCTTTTCAGATATGACCTGTTAATTCAGTTGGGCTACTCATTGGGAAGTCTCTACTACTATCAGGGGCAAACCACACTTATTATGACAGCAGCTACTTCAAAGACCTACGGAATCCTTTCTAACAAGTCTGAGCAAAGTTCAGCTTTCCCAGAGTAATTTATTTACAGCAGGAACTAAGCTGATTCAGCCCTTCCAAATCAATTACCTTTCTGGCTCACTGATGAGCCAGTGGGCATGTGTGCAATTTTGGCCTGCCAGACTCTCAGAACACATGAGATCTGAGTTCAACGTGACTTTACTTGATTCGGTTTCTTCCCTTTACTAACTCTTGTGACCAATATTTATGACCAATTGTGCTGGTTTGAGGGTTAAAGGCAGAACCCTCCAGAACAGATTGTTAGATTCCCCTCCAATACAGGAAGGAAATACAAACAAATTTGAAAATGTCAATAAATTGTAATTTTATTAAAAATGAAATAAATTTAAAAGAGGAAAGAAAATACCAACAGAAATGTAGGGAGATGGTGTAAGGGAAGAACTATGTACAGAAGGCAATTTGACGTAATTCTGGCCTCCAGTCACTAGGGGCTCTTGCCACGGCGCGGCAGCAACAGGCGCTCGCACCCAGCTGCTTTCACGTCCCCACCACACCGTGTTGGAAAAGAAGGAAGGGAGGGAAAATGGCGCGGGCCAGTTGTGCACCCTTCTCCTGCGTGCACCGGGCGCTTGGCTATCGGAACCCTGCCGGCGCCCCGCTTTGCCGGTGCTCACCTGGTAACCGCGTACCCAAACCCCTGCAGCCCACTTCCCCCTTACAAAAACAGAACCGCACTTAGAACCAGTCTAATGCAAAACAAAACGCCTTGAAGTGTGAGACAGATCCCCTCCCGATCCACCAGTGACAGCTGATTAAAGCTTAACTAGAGGGTAGCGTGCAGGAGAAGGCAGGTGGGCTGGGCAGCAGATCAGAGCACAGGAGCCGTGGGTCTTCTCTCCTCCGTGGCTGGCCGGAACTGCCCGAGTCACCCCCTGCGGGTTTTATTCGATTGTCCATCAGGACCCTCCTACTGTGGCGTAGAGGGGAGTGATTTGGGAGATAAACAAGTTCTTCTGGGTCCTAACACACAACCCAGCACTTCTTCTAACTTCAAGACTTATAACAAGTCTTAATATAAAGAGTATTGCTATGGAGAAAAATGAAGGAAAAAGTGAAACTTTACAGACCTCATTTCCTTATGAAATAGCTTAAAATATTAAGTACGGTCAGTTCAGAGACGGAGTGAGTTTAACATTGTACCCTACTTAAACTATGTGACATGGCAGACAATTGGATTGGATAAATTTTAACTTCCGTCCTTTCCTCTACCTTTGTTCTTTTTCCAATTATGCTACTTCATAGGATTGTAATGAACTCAAATCAAAGCCAGACTCAAGAAGGGGGCTGGCAGAGTCAAGTAGGAGGTCAGTGTCAATTGGTGTTCCTCAGGGGCCAGTACTGGGTCCAGTCTTATTCAAAATACTCATTAGTGACCAGTATGAGGGGACAAGTGTGCTCACAGCAAGTTTGCCGTGATACAAAGATGGGAGGAGTGGCTGACGCACCAGAGGGCTGTGATGCCATCCAATCTGACCTGGATAGGCTAGAGAATTGGCTGGAGAGAAATTTAATGAGGTTCAACATGGTCAAATGTGGAGTGCTGCATATGGGGAAGCGCAAACCCAGGTTGGGACTGACCTGCTCAAGAACAACTCTGGGGAAAAAGACCTGGGATGCTGGTGGACTGCAGGCTGACCATGAACTACCAATGTGCCCCTGTGGCCAATAAGGCAAATGGTCTCCTGGGTCCATTAAGAAGAGCATGACCATTAGGTTGAGGCAGTTTCTCCTCCCTCTCTACTTTTGCATCTGGAGTACTGCATCCAGTTCTGGGCTCCTCAGCTCAAGAGGGACAGGGAGCTACTGGAGAGAGTGCAGTGCATAGCCACTAAGATGATTAGGGGGCTAGAGCATCTTTCTATGAGGAGAGGCTGAGAGACCTGGGTCTGTTTAGTCTGCAGAGGAGGAGACTAAGGGGAGATCTGATCAATACTTATAAATATCCAAAGGCCAAGTATCAGGACAATGGGACCACAGTGTTCTTAGTGGTGCCCAGCAATAAGACAAGGGACACTGATTTTAATGTAGAATGTAGAAGCTTCAGTTTGAATGCAAGGAGAATCTTTTTTATGGTAAGCTTGGAAAAGACTGCCCAGAGAGGTTGTGCAGTCTCCTTCT
The DNA here is from genome assembly GCA_013400115.1 of Rhinopomastus cyanomelas. NCBI lineage: Eukaryota > Metazoa > Chordata > Aves > Bucerotiformes > Rhinopomastidae > Rhinopomastus > Rhinopomastus cyanomelas. Next base: position 9,987 of record VXBP01002285.1, on the reverse strand, counting down.
CTGGAGACATGCAAACTGCCCCTGGACATGATTCTGTGATTCTGTGATTCTGTGACATGTTTCTGTGCAGTGTCCTCTGGGGGATCCTGCTCTAACAGGGGTGCTGGACAAAAAGATCTCCAGAGGTCCCTTCTGACCCCTGCCATTCTAAAATTCTATGATTCAAAGCAAAAATGTTGCTATATATTAAGTCTTTCTAATGGCCTAAGCTTAAGACCTAGGGTTTTCTATTAGGTTTTGCATTTACAGAATCTTCAAACTCTATGAATACTATAATGCCCACTGTATGAATTCTAAAAAGGAAACTTCTGAATCAAATGCAACTCTACAACACATGCTTATTATTCACAAATATCTTCCTGAGCTACAGTATCTGGCCACTTGATTTTAGAGGTATAATGATTCTATGATTTAACAAAAGATAATATGTAAATGTATTAACAACCATCACATGATTTATCCAAAATAATACAGCCTGACCGGACTCACTAGCACAGGTGAACACTGGGTTACCTTCTGCATGGGAACGGGTCAATGAATGACCCTTTAATTAATTAACACAGAAGAAAGCAGAGCAAGACTGTGCTGCCATTCAGCGAGTCCCGAACAGGCTAGAGAGCTGGGCAGGCAGAAATTTAATTAAGTATAACACGGGAAAGTGTAGAGTCTCCAGGCAAGAACAACCCCAAGTACCAGCATAGGTTGGGGACTGACCTGTTGGAGAGCAGTGTAGGAGAAAGAGACCTGGGGGTCCTGGTGGACAGCAGGATGACCATTGAGCCAGCAGTGTGCTCATATGACCAAGAGGGCCAACAGCATCCTGGGGTGGATCAAAAAGAAGGGTGGTTATCAGATCGAGAGACGTTCTTCTCCCCCTCTACTCTGCCCTGGTGAGAGCATATCTGGAGTATTGTGTCCAATTCTGGGCTCCTCAGTTCAAGAGTTATGTGGAGCTGCTGGCGGGAGTCCAGCACAGAGCAACCAGGATGATGAAGGAAGTAGAACACCTCCCTTATGAGGAAAGGCTGAGGGAGCTGGGTCTCTTTAGCTTGCAGAAGAGGAGACCAAGGGGTAACCTCATTAATGTCTATAAATATTTGAAGGGTGGTTGTCAGGAGGAAGGAGCCAGGCTCTTATCAATGTCATTTAGTGATAAGATGAGGGGCAACAGTTTTAAGCTGGAACATAGGAGGTTCCACATAAATATCAGAAGGAACTTCTTCCCAGTGAGGGTAACAGTGCACTGGAACAGGCTGCTCAGGAGGGTTGTGGAGTCTCTTTCACTGGATATGTTTAGGACACATATGGATGTGTTCCTGTGCGATTTGGTCTAGATGTTCCTGCTGTGGCGGGCGGGGGATCGGACCTTTCCAATCCCAAATGATTCTATGATTCTATGGATGTGACCCAACGAACAGAGTCCAAGTATCGGGTGCTAGAATTTCTGGTCTTACATTTCATAGGTGGATTCTTGAGTAATTTTTGACAACTGACCTTCACTTTATATGCCTTATTTTCCCCATCTGTATAATAGGAATAGCAATGCCCACTTTTTCAGTAAAATATTTTTATACATATTAATAAAAAAACTTGATTTAAAAGGTCACTTTGCATTGCTTTCTCTTAGAAGAGGTGAGATGTAGCCAAAAACTACAATAATTTCTTCACACAACAAATTGAATGGGAAGGCAGAAAGGTATGAGCAAGAGCAATGAGACCAGAGTACAGTATGAAGTCCATGCCTAATATTAGAACTCTTCAAATTTTTTGTTTGCTCTCATTCCTACTGTGAGTAAATTGGAGTTGTAGCTACTACAAAATTAAAGCATGTCACAAAGAGGGGGGAGTATGGGGAGGTAATATTAACTTTATTTCAAAGTAGGAACAGAAATTAAACAGCTTTACTGTTTATCATAGAAGACAATAATTATTGTGTTCATTACTGAGAAAAAATGCAAAACATACTTCCTCAGCACATCCCCAGAGCCATCAGAGGTTTACAAAGCATTTCTTCACAGGTTGTGAAGCAAGAAAAGGTAAAACTTGATGTTACGATACAGATACTAAGAAGCTTGTACCTTGTTTGCTACCCATTCAAAGGGTCCTACTTCACCTACAAAAAAGAAACCTTATAGGAAGTTCTGCTGTGTAGTTTTCCAAGATGTCCTCCTTTGCTTTTCCCTGGAGATAACAACCATGTAGTTTTGAGTAAATCTACATAAATCTTCACATTTTTTACAGACTCTACAATGGTTACCATGTACAATGGTTACTCTTTTTTAGGTGTCTTAACCTCTGACAAAAAGTAAAACTCAGGACCACTGCAGTAAATCATATTGAAGCAATTTAAAAATAAAAATTATTATTTTGGCCACTGGAGATAGTTGTTGTTCATAACATATCTGGTTGAACGCTGCCCAGCAGGAAGCTGAGAGTGCCTAGACTGGCAGGAAGTCTTCCACTGATGTTCATACTTTAATGCCCACAGAGTATGATGGTAATTTGACAGACAAATCTCCGCAGGATCAGCTGCTACACTTAGTATGCAACGTCATACTGGATACCTCCTCCCAGAGGCCAACTTTACTACTGAATATAAACTGTCTTAAATGGACAATAAAGACCTGCCATGACAACTGCTGGTTTTTATCATACATGCTTAAGATAACAGCTTACAAAACCATAGACTGTATTAGGTTGGAAGGAACCCTCAAAGGTCATCTAGTCCAACTGCACAATAAGCAGGGACATCTCTAACTATAACAGATTGCTCAGAGACCCATCAAGCCCTATTTTGATGTGACAGCTTCCCAGACAGAACACTAAAAGTCAAATAAATGTCTGTATGCATTTAAAGAAATCATAGAATCATAGAATCATTAGGGATTGGAAGGGACCTCGCAAGATCATCTAGTCCAATCCCCCTGCCACAGCAGGATCACCTAGACCAAGCCATACAGTCAGTCAGGGTTAAAAGGGACCACAAGATCATCCAAGTTCCAACGCAACTACCATGGGCAGGGACACCCCACCCTAGATCAGGCTGGCCAGAGCCTCATCCAGACCAGCCTTAAACACCTCCAAGGAGGGGGCTTCCACCACCTCCCTGGGCAACCCATTCCAGGCTCTCACCACTGTCACACTGAAGAACTTCCTCCTCACATCCACTCTAAATCTACCCATTTCCAGCTTTGCTCCGTTCCTCCTAGTCCTGTCACTACCTGACATCTAAAAGGCCCCTCCCCAGCCATTTTGTGGACCCCCTTCAGACAGTGGAAGGCCACAATAAGGTCACCTCGGAGCCTCCTCCTCTCCAGACTGAACAGCCCCAGCACTTTCACTCTGTCCTCACAGGAGAGGTGCTCCAGCCCTCTGATTGTCCTCATGGCCCTCCTCTGCACTTGCTCCAGCACATCCACATCCTTGCATAATAAGGGCTCTGGAACTAGATGCAGTACACCAGGTGGGGTCTCACCAGAAGGGGAGAATTACCTCCCTTGACCTGCTGGCCACACTTCTCCTGATGCAGCCCAGGATCTGGTTTGCCTTCCAGGCTGCAAGTGCACACTGCTGGCTCATGTTGAGCTTTTGTCCACAAGCACCCGCAAGTCCCTCTCCTCAGGGCTACTCTGCAGCCAGTCCCTGCCCAGCCTGTATTTGTGCTTAGGATTGCCTCGACCCAGATGTAGGACCTTACACTTGATCTTGTTGGACCCCATCAGGTTCATCTCTCCATGTCACCAACAAAGATGTTGAACAATACTGGTCCCAGGACTGATCCCTGAGGGTCTCCATTTGTCAATGGCCTCCACTTGGACATGGATCCATCTACAACCATTCTCTGGGTGTGGCCATCAAGCCAGTTCTTTACCCATCTCGTGGTCCACCCATCAAAGCCATGTTCCACCAGCCTGGAGACCAGAATGTGGTGTGGGACAGTGTCAAAGGCTTTGCTCAGGTCCAGTAAATGACATCAGTTGCCCGCCGCTCATCCATTAATGTTGTGACCTGTTCATAGAAGGACACCAGGACTGTCGGGCAGGATTTGCCCTTGGTGAAGCCATGCTGATTGTACACAATCACCTCTTCACTATTCTCCTGTCTCAGTACTGCCTCCAGGAGGATCTGCTCCATGATCTTACCAGGCACAGAGGTGAGACTGACTGGCCTGTAGTTCCCTGGCTCCCCCTTCCTACCCGTTTTGAAAATAGGAATTATGTTTCCCCTTTTCCAGTCAGTGGGGACTTCACCAGACCGCCATGACTTTTGATAGATTATTTGCTAGTTTCATTTTTTACCAACACAAAAACAATGCAGATATCTTCCAACTATAATAATAAAATGCTCATAGCCACCACATATTAAAGTATTAAAAATATCAAAATCATTTTGCTCAAAGGATATTTTTTTCCAGACAGACTTTGACATTTCAAATTTACATCCATCTTCACTGGAAGGAAACACAAATATTTTCAAATCATTTAACAAAATGAATTTGCCTTACCAGAATTAATCACTAATTAATCAGGAAGACACGTTTGAAATGGCCTGACAATATAATCGTGCCCCAATGAATGTTATCCTAACTGGCCCATCACAGCCACGCTGTTGCTCCCATCAACCCCAGTGAGGGAAGAGGTCAGATGAGAGTAAGACAGATCAAGGTAACAATTACATCAGTTTCATTCAGTCTGCTAGCCATAATGAAAAGGCAAACAGTACTTCTTGCTGCCAAGTTCATCTTTCTTGCTGAGGTGTTTAATTACAGTCTGGACTTTCTGACTATGAATCAAGGAGAGAGGCTGTTCTGTCCGTGCACTTTGTAAGTACCCAGCAGAGCTGTAAAGCGTCCAATCTGAAGCACAGCTGGAAGCATGCTTACTCCATCCCATCCCACTGCGGAAGGGTTTGCCTGAGTCTAACTACTGCCAGGACTAAGACAAGGATAACATCACATAATAGGTACAGGCAGACTGCCAGATGCTCTGTACAAAAGGAGCACAAAATGGGAGACGCTCAATGCTCTGTGTTACAGACAGTTTCCAATAAGGTTTAGCAATGTCCCAAATGTGAATGAATCCCATTGAGATATACGTTCACTCTGTCTTTCATCACATCAGCAGTAATCAAGTCTTTTTCTTGGTCTTAGTAGTAAACCACGTACAGCACAACAAAGCCTTATATTCCAGGCAAAGTAGAGCAGCTAATAAAACAAGATTTAGGGGTTGCTTATCTGTTTCCAAACTTCTGTGGCAAATTCTAGATCAATAGAAAATCTTTTCAGAATTTGCAGTACTTTTTCCAAACAACATTTCAGATATACTCTGTACAAATTAGATAATTCATCTTCAGCATTTGAATTTTTATCGTTATCACTGTTCCCAACTGTAGTCATTGCTTACTGCTTGAATACTTGATATACATTCTTCTGTACAAATTCATGTCACAGAGTATTTTTTATAGTCTTTCTTTTGTTGCATTAGTTAGATCCAGTATTACTGAACTGAAGTATGTATTTTAACTTACATGCACTTGAAAGGGTGTTTTTTGCAACCACTGCTTTTGCCTCAACTGCTGGACTAAGTTGGAACCTTATTACAACAAAATGCTTAAGTATAGTAACATGCTAACTAAGACAATGTTTTTATAAGCTTCTTGTTTTCTGAAACACTTCTATTGCTTATTTAGGCCTTTAACCACTGTCTTCTGAATTGCACTTTGAGACTTTGAGTTTGCCCCTGTTAGGTTCAATCTGTTCAGAAAGAACTATAAGACTACTTTTACATTGTTTTCTTTATCAGTTTAGATTCAGGTTTTAAAATTTCTTTGTTCTTTTCCTTCCATAACAAAAGGATCCCCTTTAGCCATTCTAAGGGTTTATCCTCCTGTGTAATCTTGTCAAGAAAAACCTTTACTGACTCTTTTAATTACTGAATATTCATACACTTGTCTACTTTGCCAATATCAGATTCTTTGTCAGAAGCATCAGAATTTGGCATATTGTGTTTCAGTTCAACAGAATGCAGCTAATGTACTAATTATGAAATGTACTGTAACCTTGAAAAGACATTACAACACAATCTCAAAAATCTAGCGGGAGGATCTGTGGGACAACAAGCAAGACAGTATGGCAAGTCTAAGCAAACCACAGGTGCTAAAATCAGCATGGCACTCCCATGTACAACAGAATTACACAGAATCACAGAACATTAGGGATTGGAAGGGACCTCCAAATATCATCTAGTCCAATCCCCCAACACAGCAGGATCACCTAATTGAGTCGCACAGGAACATATCCAGGCAGGTTTTCCAGAGAAGGAGACTCCACAACCTCCCTGGGCAGCCTGTTCCAGTGCTCCATCAACCCTCATCGTGAAGACGTTCCTTCTCACATTCATATGGAACCTCCTATGTTCCAGCCTACACCCAATGCCTCTTGTCCTATCACTAGATGACATTGAGAAGAGCCTGGCTCCATTGTTCTGACATCCAGCCTTCACATATTTATAAGCATTAATGAGGTTACCTCTCAGTCTTCTCTTCTCCAAGCTCAAGAGACCCAGCTCCCTCAGCCTTTCCTCATAAGGGAGGTGTTCTACTTACTTCAACATTTTTGTGGCTCTGTGCTGGACTCTCTCCAGCAGTAAGACTTCAATCAGTATTTCACAGGAAGATACATAGAAGAACCTCAAAAGTGAGGTCACTCTGGTCTTTATAACATCTACCAGTGCTCTGGATATCAGCATTACTTATTTAGGTTTGGGTTGAGTAAATCAAAAATCACCTATGCTATTCTGTCATCTACATAATAGCATTGAACATCATAGGACTACAGTAACTGCAAGGTCTTCTCTGAGACAAAGTACTGCGCACACACACACACACACACACACACAGCAGCACTGTACTATTCCAAACAAAATGCCTCAACAAATAAATGTTCACTTTTAAACATATCAATCATTCATGTGACAGGCATTACATTCACAAACTTTTTTTTAGAAAAGTGTTTCTGGTATAGGGATATTTCCAGAAAGAAACAAATCTTGTTTTTATATCAGCTTTACTCATCAGTCAACTTCTACGCAAGCTTGAGTCATTCTGACCAGTGTTACCATGCCCATGAAAGGCACATTATGCTAGCATTAGTTTTTGGTGGTTAGTGAGACCAGACAAGCCTCATAACCACCTGCTTATTCTGTACAGTGATATCTGGAAATGATGTTATCATAGATCTGTATTTGAATAGGCATCTGAAACTCAACATGACCCGACAGGAATAGGAGCACATGACTCACAGAAGTTCTTGACTATTGTTTTATCCATACAACAAATAGACTTTGGAGAATTTGTATTACATTTTAAAAATATAGTGAAAAATCAAAAGAGCCTGCAACTAATAAACTTTCTCCAGGTCCTACAATGATTACAGGGGACAGTCTAAGTTGTGAATAAGTTTGACCCATGGTCAAGACTTGAATTTCAGTGAAGTAAAGTGTTTTTTTAACCTTAATTGTAATTTATAAGCTGAAACTAAATTCAGCAATTTATGCTTTATTCTTCCACTTCACATAATTCCTGTATATCTTATGATTTCTGAACAGGCGAAGGCATTCAGAGCTAATTTTCTGCTTTGAAGTGGTCAGATAGCTGTTCCCAGAACAATTCTTACTACCCAGCTCACAATGAATTTCTTACAGGGATAGTAGTGGTGGTCCGATCTAGCTGCTCTTAATTGACATTGACAAATGTTTCTTATTTTTTTAACATTTCTGTAGTTGTGAAACTAAATAATGCACTAAACAGTTTATGTTTACTTCTTAAATTGTCTATATATCTTGACACAGATTTCAATTCTTACAGAAATAAATGGAGAATATGATCTATGGGGCCGGTAGTATCAAACAGACTAGCAGAGCTAATAATGCCAGGAACATCTGAATTTCACACTGAAAGCCTAAAATTAAGAATACAGGGGGAAATTTGTTGCTAGTAGCACTCATTATAGATAAACCAAAGATAAATTCTGGGTTTTCTATCAGTAGTAATTAAGATTCTTTGTTTATAAGTGCATGGAGATGTCACAATATGATGCCTTGAAGAGTTCACAGAGTTAAAAGTAAGATAGAAGTTTAGGAACTTAGCTTACAGAGTGCTTCTGGTCAGTGTTCTCTGGTTTTTTTAACAAGCTGAGCAACTGAAGATTACAACAGAGCCCATGATTTTTGCTACTTTGTCAGAAAAAATCTAAAAAAGCCACACCTTTAAAAACATAACAACAGTAATTTTTTGTTACTCTATGAAATCCTCATTTCAATTCCCTGTCTACCTCAGCAAGTCAACATGTACTGAGTTTCATCTCCTACCTTCTGTGAGGCAATTTGTATATCCTTTGCCAGAACTTGTGATTTTAATCATCTGCTCTGGAAGCCAAAGTTCCTGAGGCGCTGCTACTGGCAGGCAAGGACATCATCATTGCTGGTTTTCATCTTTCTATCATATCCTATTTTATTCCTACTACCCATCTCCTTTTCCAGTATCTCCCCTTACTGCACACCACTTTTCATCATCCTTTTCATCCCTCTCCCTCCTTTCCACTAGTATTTTCAGTGTTTTCACCCAGTAAGCTCTTAACTCCTTTTCCTTAGTACAATCTTATTTCCTTTAAAGTACGCTTCTTGTTCTAATTCTTCCCATTTCTGCTGCCTTTAACTGATTAACCACTCATTATTTAGTAAGACTGCTTTTGGAGTGCTACTTGCAGCATGGAAGCTGCCTTGCTTTTCACAACTTCTCCATGAGTTTGCCACAGCTGATGCCTGTTGACTCTCATCAGTTCTCATCAACCACAGAAGGAACATTTCCACTGATTTTCAAAAGGTTCAAAAGACTGCTGGATTGCAGTCTTACCTGTTTTTATTTCATATTCTAAATGCTCACACTCTCTCTCATTTTCTTTTAGGTTTCTCATTCAATTTCTGGTGACAATAAAGATGAATAAAAAATATCACTGACATTAAAGGCAAACTAAAATCAACCTAATTTCCTATAAGGTTACACAATTTATATATATTATCTCAAACATGCACCAGTTTTACTCCAATTTTGGAGTACCACTTCTGTTTACTGTTTGAAAATATATATATTTAAATTACATCAATTTATCTTAACCTATTATGGGACAATACTAAAATCTGTGTTATCAAAAAACGAATCAGGGTGATAATATTTTCAGTAATGACAATTATTTTGAGGCAATATTGAACAACTTTATTCCATAATTGGGGGTTTAACATGCCAGGCTTCATTCTTGTAAAAAATTTATTATAAAAAAAATTAATTACATTCCTTTTTTAATAGTTGGTCTCTGATAATGCATTCTGGCTGCAGTGACAAGAAGTAGGACAACAATGATTAAATGCCATAAATTTCATCCGTTACTTTCGACATGTACTGTTAGAAGAACCAGAAATGGCAACTGTCTTGACAATGTGTGCAACAATATGCTGGTGTCAATCCTGCGAAGACCAACCCTTTTTCAGAAATAAAACATACTCTAAGGCTCCAATCAGCAATTACCTGCAAATCAAATTTAATGTGATTGCAAAGCGCAGCAAATTCAGCACACACAATTTTGCCAAAACTTAAGAAAAAATTAAGAATGGAACCCGGCGCGTGCTGCGAGATCAGGAGGCAGGGCGACCAGCTCAGCTCTCGGAGCTTGTTTTTGGCTTTTCTTTGACTCCTTTCGGTAAGGAGAGCAACCCACTGGGGAGCGACTGAGGAGAGGAGGCGGGGCAGACGGCTCAGGTTGCATAAGTGCCTGAGCACAGTGACATAGCAGTGGGAGGGGTTGCCACAGGAAAATCAAGCAGAACTCAGCGCCTGCTACAACGTCAGGAGGTGCCTCTCCTCTCGCTGACAGGCGGGGGGAGTGGGCAGAGGGTGGAGGAATCGGAGAGGACAGTTGCAGTTACCATAAGACAT